>JAPMOR010045160.1:418091-436973 GCA_026543865.1 Argiope aurantia | reverse complement strand
TAAAAAATAAATAATTTGAAGAATTGAAATAATTGAAATTAGTCTCAATTCTAATTAAAATTGATTATTCAACGTCCTTAAAAAAATTCATTGAATTGAATCTCAAACTCTAATTAAGCATGATTATGCAGTTATTTTATTATAATTTTAATTAGAGCTCAGCTCTATGGGTAATAAAGCATATTTTTTTCCTATGCTCATTTCTTTAGATGCCCTAATTCGTATTATAACAATGACTTGATATGCAGAGTGAGAATTTTAGTCATGTCCTAGTAAGAGACGTTTATTAAAAAATAAATAATTTGAAGAATTGAAATAATTGAAATTAGTCTCAATTCTAATTAAAATTGATTATTCAACGTCCTTAAAAAAATTCATTGAATTGAATCTCAAACTCTAATTAAGCATGATTATGCAGTTATTTTATTATAATTTTAATTAGAGCTCAACTCTATGTGTAATAAAGCATATTTTTTCCGATGTTCATTTCTTTAGATTTAATCTAAAAATTCTTTTAAAAGCTAAAAAAAAAAAAGAATTAAAAGCAATTTAATTTTTTGATGATTTAGAATTCTAAGAATTTATTAGAATGGGAATTTAAATTATTTTATCTCATTGCTTTAAATAAAAATGAGCTTTATCAAACATTTTTATTTCTCTTAGCTTATTTCATATCTCTAAAGATAGGTTTTGTAATTTGTTTTTCATTCCCTTCCTGAAGGGCTAGAAATTTGAAATTTTCACACTTGTGTGTTCTCGATGATTGTTCATTAAATTAATTTTTTATGCTTTTACCCCATATGGTAAAGAAATAATAGATCTTAAGATTAAAAAATAGAAAATATTTAAAATAAGATAAAATGGTTTTTAGTATACCAATAAATGAATGAATTTCAACTTCCAGAAGAATGGCGTGGAATAAAAATTTTCAATTATCGTTTTCAATGCCTTTCACTTCATGAGACTAGATATTTATTTTAAACTTTCTGTTAAATATTTTCGTTCTTTACATAGGTACATTCATGCAGGAATGCATAAACATACACATTTTAATCTTTTGATATTACTCCTTTTTCATTTGGTTATTTTTGATTGACGCTTGGTGAAAATTAAAATTAAATTAGTTAATTAAAGAAGGAACTGGAAGCTATCTTGCTACCACCCTCTTCGAATAAAACTGAAAAATTTCTTTTTAGGATTTCATCAAGTTTGATAATAAATAAAGGTATTAAAGAAATTGCCTTTTCCTTAAGTATGGTTTCCTTAATTTAATTTATTTTAATTTTGTTTGAAATTATCAGAGTTATGTTATTAAAAGAACGATAAACAATTGCGACGGTGAAAAAATGTTATGGAGGCTTTATTTAAATTCTAACTCGAAATTAAAATTCCTGAAAACTGGATTCCAGCGTATCTCGCTCTGCATATAAAATAAAATAAATTAAAAATAGAATAAAGAAGGAGATATTTTATATTATTCAGTATTTTGTATAACTGAACTGCTGTTTATTTCACTCAGAAATGCATGAAATGATAATAGCTTCTCATAATATATTTTCTAATTTCACTTAAAAAATATTCGTTGTATGGCACCATCTTTTTAATGAATACTTAACATTTATTTTAATAAATACTATACATTATTTTTTAAGCTTGAACTTTATCATTTTCACTGCTATTTGAGTAATCATGTTATTATTACGAAGCAAATGGAAACTTGAAATTCATAGATTCTATCTATTTATTAATTTATATTATTAATTTAATTCTAATCATTAATTATTATTCTAATCATTAATTCTATTATTAGTCTTATAATGAAGCATTCTGACCATTGATAACAACTTTGGTTTTATAAAAATGTAGTTATTATATGAGAATAGAAAATACAGTTTCACCTATATTATAATTACTCCAATGGAAATTGAGAAATTACTGTTTCACACTGGTGTAAAATAGTTGTAGAATATTTTTCTACAGGATAATTAATAAATTACTACAACATTTCATATTGCCTTTGTTAATGGTTTGTAAAGATTTACTTACTTATTTACAATAATGGAGTATTCATTAATATTCAAACTCTTCTTTAAGTATGATGCTTGTTTAATGTTATGCTAACTTATGTAGATATACATTTACAAGAAATTTATGGCGATTTGATTTCCTTAATTAACATAAACATAAGAAATATCTATTAAGATTCTTGATGTACTTATGGGATTTTCAATATCAGAGTTATTCTGAAATCAAGGCTGCAAAGAAGTTATTAACACGTTTGAAATACCTTTGTGAACATAAGTTATGATAGATTATTTGGAAAATACATGAGTCAAAAGCATACAAAATGATAGAAATCGTGAATAAAACGAAAAAGGTAACTAGTTCGAAATGTATTGTCACCTTGATATTGAAATAGAATGAAGAAAGTAAAACGAACTTATTTACCAAATAATTACCTTAATGATATATACTCACAAGATGATTCAGATTGACCAGAATATAAATAACTTAAATAACTGATAATCTACAGGGTGTTACCGAATTCGACCGACAAATTCAGAAGCGTGATAGGAGGCATCAAGAGGATAAAGAATCACCACGCAACATGGGGTCCCAAACGACGCTAAGGGGGGGGGGTGAAAATAGCAAAAATATAAAGAGTTGGCAAACTTTTGGAAACTGTAAAAAAATTAATAAAAAAATACCAAAAGGTGTTTCAACTGTGAATTTTTTTTAAGTGAAAGCACATTCTTGAAGGCTATTGTTCATGTAAGTAACATGCCAATTTGATGAACCAAGGGGTCTTAAATTATTGAAAATGAAAAAGTAATTTAGAACCCTTATCTGCAAAAATATTAAAACTTTAAGAAAAATAAAAGCTTGAAAATATAAGGAATTTTATACTCCTTAAGTTGATATAAGTCTGTAGTGTGGAAATTGAGGAGGTTTTAAGATTTTCAAGAAAAACTAAAATGTTTGCCAGGAAACATCGCTGCAACATCGGTACCGATGTTTACAGAGGGTGATGCCAAATTCGAAAGGTAAATTTAGAGAAGTAGGTAGTAGGCATTAAAGAGATTAAAAATTATCATAAAACATAGGGTCGCAGGAGACTTTTTTTCTGTAAAAATCGCAAAAACAGACATCGAAGAGACAATTAGCCTGGCGAAGAGTATGGCCCAAAGAATGCAAGGATTTGGATCAAGGTAGTCGAGAAGAAGAAGTTTTCCCGTATCTAAATTTTCCATGCGTTCGAGGAATATAAAAGCTGCGATCATTGCAGAATTGATGGTTCGAGGAATATAAAAGCAGCTTATATTCATTAAAGAGCAGTGCAGAATTGATAGTCGATAAGTTTCATTCGCAAACAACATGTTAGATTTCACAAATGACGAATATGCGGATTTGCATTTAATTTACGACAGAGCGAATGGTAATGGACGGCTAGCACAAAGAATATACCAATAGCAATATCCAAGTAGGCGTTGTCCACACCACAGCACCTTTGCAAATATTAATAGACGGTCGCGGGAGACAGGATCCTTCAAAATAACGAGGCCAAATGCAGGGCTCGAACGCCTCAGTGGCGCAAAGTACCTTGTTTTCTTGCAGCACGTCCTTCCGGATTTACTGTACGAAATACCGGCCATTGCACACCAGAACATGTGGTTAATGCATGGTGGGGCACCAGCGCATTTTTTGAATTCTGTGCGTAACTAACTAGATGATACATATCCTGGGACATGGATTGGACATGGCGGACCTGTTGATTGGCCTCCAAGTTCCCCGAACCTTAATCCCTTGGATTTCTTCTTCTGCGGCCATATAAAATATCTTGTTTATCAGACACTTTTGGATACATTTAAAGATCTCGTAGCACGGATCGTCGTCGCTGCTGGAGAAATCGCAAGCACACCTAGTATGTTTGAGCGCGTCCGGTGTTCCTTTAAACATCGGTGTCGATTGTGTAATGACCTTCGCGGCCGCAACATTGAGCAATTTTTATAAAAGTTTCTCATCGTCTCCTTTCTTATGTTAAAATGTCTGTGCTGCAAATGTATGCCGTTTCTGTACTCCAGCAAATAAATTTTCACCGTCGTTTGCGAGTTTATATTTCTTTGAAAATTCTTATCGCCTTGATGCCTGCTATTACTCCTCAGAATTTTTCGATAGAATTTTGCAACACCTTCTGTAAACATTGATGCCGATGTTGCAGCGATGTTTCCAGGCAAACATTTTAGTTTTTCTTGAATATCTTAAAACCTGCTCAGTTATCACACTACAGACTTATATCAAATTTAAGAGAATACAATTCCTTATATTTTCAATCTTTTATTTTTCCTAAAGTTTTAATATTTTTGCAGATAAGTGTTCTAAACTATTTTTTCGTTTTCAATAATTTACGACCCCCTAGTTCATCAAATCGGCATGTTACTCACATGAAAAATTGCCTTTAAGAATGTGCTTTCACTTGAAAAAAATTCATAGTTGAAACACCTTTTGTTATTTTTTTTATTAGTTTTTTACAGTTTCCAAAAGTTCGCCGACTCCTTACATTTTTGCGATTTTCACCCCCTAAACGTCGTTTGGAACCCCATGTTGTATGGTGATTCTGTATCCTCTTGATGCCTACTATCACCCGTCTGAATTTGTTGGTCGAATTCTGTAACACCCTGTATATTCGATGTTCAATTACAATTCAAATTAAATTAAATTAGAGAAAGTATCGAATTGGTGGATCAACTGGATGTACATACATTAAACCCATCTTTTAAATATACAGCCAACTACTGGTACAGACCAATTTCATTTCAAAAAAGGAAAACCGCAGTTTTTTACTCAATATATGCTGTATCATAAAATCTATCCTGAAACTAAGCATCCTTAGCTATTAGAATATTAAACTCAATAAAGATATAACTGCAAGAATTATCTCCGCACTTCCTTACCATTGAGTGTAATCTGTATGACCGAATCGCCACTAATATTAAAATGGGCATTGTTTGGTGAGCTCATTTCTTGCGTCCTTCTTAAAGAGGTAGAACCCATCATCGGAGTGAGGGTAATTCATCCCATAACAATATTGATCTCATCAGAGAGACAAAAACTAGCCACCACATCGGAAGTTCTTACCCTCATATTTGAGATGCTCCTTGGTGGGGGATTAACAATGAAGTACTCATGCTTCGATCACCCTATTCATTTTAAGCAAAACAGTGTCCTCTAATATGTAAGTATGACTCTTGCATATACATCTTTATTTTCAAAAGGGATTCGTTGGACAAACTTAACGTACCTTTATGATTTTTCAGGACCTTTTCTAACTCCGTATTTATACGTTACTTTTTAGCACGGATACCTGCATTAAACGTCGGATTTAATCTTTTGAAATTTTAGAATATATAAAAAACGTTATTATATAATAGCCTTATAATATTAAATAATTAGTTTTAGAATATTTAATTCTAGAATATTTAAGTTGTTCAAAACAAACAACAAACACCAAATTATAGAAAGTATTGAGTCGGAGGGTTAACCGGGTGTATAGTCATATCACTGACTCCCCGCCCCGCCCCGCCCGAAGGCACACGGATAAAATTACTGAATGACCGAACTGCCGCAGTAGCAATACTGGCGGGAACTGTGGTTGAGTTCTAAGGGCCATCACCGGCCCCGGTACAACTCTTCCCGAAGGAAGTACGTCCTGTCATCTACGGAAGGAGCCAAATCCCCCACCTTTTTGTGTACCCTCCAGGGTGGCGAGATCCAACCACCATACCGGAAGCATCCTCATTTCGAGGTCCCCGGGGGGTTATAACTGGATGTATATCAGATCCGACTTCCAAATATGCAGGGAAATGGCGTCACCAAATGAAAACAGCAGTTTTTAAACTCAAACAATCTTAGCTACGAATATTAAACTCAAAGGAATAACTCCAAGAGCATTGCCTTACTGTTCAGTGTCATTTGAATGATCGAATCACCACGAATATTAAAATGGGGTGAGCTCATTTCTTGCGTCCTTCATAAAGACGCGTTATCGAAATGATTGTAATTTATACCATAAAAATATTGATCTCATCAGGGAAACCAGAACTATCCACAACATAGTTAGTTTCTTACTCTCATATTTGAGGTGCCCCTTGGTAGGGGATTAAAATTGGAATAATCATGCTTCTACCAACCTATTCATTTTAAGCAAAACAACGCCCTCTAACATGTAAGTATGACGCTTGCATTTACATATTTGCATGAAAAAGTGATTTGTTGGATATACTTAATCGTTTTTTAAAAAAATTTCAGGATCTTTCCTAACTATCCTATGTTTATCTGTTACTTTTTGGAACGGATGTCTGCACTAAACGTTCGATTCAATCTTTTTAAATTTTAAAATAAAAAAAAATAAAAAACGTTATTATATAATATCAGAATATTAATTAATTAATTTTAGAATATTTATTTTAGAATTTAAAATAAACAAACAACAACAAAAAAAAATAAGTACTTTTAGAAGTACTTTGTCTTTGCAGTAGCATTCAACTTTTATGAACTTCACATTTCTGCCATAGCTTTAGGTCTTACGTTATATATGATTCTTGGCAATAAACTTTTTCAGCTCGAAGGATAGGAAAAGATTTATGATGGGCCATCGTTTTCAGATTCCGAACACATTTAGAATGCCCGAGTGAAAGAAAATTACAGATAGTTTTTAGGAAAAAGCAAGCTGACACCGACTTGAATCGACAGTTTGCAGCACACTATTTCTGCATTAAAAGTTCTTAACTGTTAGAAGCGTATCAAGATGTGATTTAGAGAGTAATATGTCAAAAAATTTAGTTAAAGAAGCTTTAAAATAATGCTTTTATTTATGAATTAAAGAGTGAATTGTTTTTATTTTAATTATTATCTGCTTTTTAATCTTGAGATATGTTGTTTGCGTATGTCTTTATCAGGTGGCGCCAACAGTACAGAATCGGATTTAATTAAATTAATAATTAATTGGTAATTAAGTTCTCAAAAATTCAAAAATATTAAAATGGTTCATTGTCTTCGAAACTACACAAGTATGAAAAATTTTGTTCATTGTCTTCGAAAATACACAAGTATGAAAAATATTAATCTTCTACTACATTCAAAAGTGAGTAAAAAATTGATTTCAGAATTCCTTTGCGAATATGAAACACTTTACAAGTATGAAATTACTTTACAAATATGAAACAAGTCAATTAACAATCAAGTAAAATATTTTTTTTTTAATTTAATTATCTACTTGCTTTTTATCTTTATTGATATCTTAAAACAAATCTTACAGAAATGTATTCATGTCTATAGAACAATTATATGTCTAATAAAACCTTGAAGGAAGAAATATAAGAAATATCTTGGAATTAATTATGAAAAATGTATTTAAAATTTGTAATAATTAACTATGCTTAACAATATTTCTAAAATATAGTTTCATAGAAGAATTCAGTTTTTTAATTGTCAGGTATTACAGTTTTTTCACAGTCTAAATTTGACGCTATTCTGTATGAAATAATTTTGTTCATAGTTTCGATTTGTTTGACATAGGCAAAAAAATTAAGTTTTAAAGTTGTTTAAGTTAAAGTTGTTGTTAAAGTTGTTAAGTTTTAAAATTAAAATAATGTTCAGTTTAAATTGCAATAATGAGACTTGATATTTTGAGATCCAAATACTTAATGATAAAAATGTAAATGCAAAGATTATTAGAATTAGCGAATAACATATTTTAATTTTCACACACTTTTATTGTACTAGATAGAATTTTGCAGTCAATATTTCACTTATTTCATAATCTGTTAGAGTCTTGAAATATTTTAGAAGATTCCATAATATTTATAATTATAAATTTTAATTTAAAAACTAAAAAGAACAAAGTGATTAAAATAATAAAAAAATTTTTTAGCAGCCTTATAACGATGTGTTTTAAGTTCTTTTTGTTATTAAAGCCTTTTTATTGAATCATGCAGCATTACTGTTTAAATATGGCTCGATCTAATATAAAATAATCGTCTGCACATTACTGAAATGTTTAATTTCTACAATGACTAATTTTTTAAGTGGAACTTTTAAAAATATAAGAGTAAATGTAATGACGAAACTGTTGTTAGCACATAACCGAGATGTTTGATTTCAACAATAATTTTTCAATAAACCTTTAAAAGTATAAAGGTATATGTAATAATGCGACTATTAATCTGACCATTATTGAATTACTTGACTTATACAGTAACTAAGTTTATAAATAAAACTTTTAAAATCATAAAAGTAACATTTGTAATCTAATGCTTAGTGATTAAATTATAAAAGCGAAGTTTTGCAATTAGAGAATTATTTTAAAAAGAGGTGAAATAAACAACAAATAAATTTAACGACTACTCTCTCTTCTCGGAATTGATTCGCTGCTCTCTTGAGGTCTTCTATCATTCGAAATTTATTACAAATGTCAAAAAGATGCTTATTCATACGGTGAATCAAGTTCACCATCAAAATGCAAAGGTTTAAAAGGGCAAGAAAAACAAAATTCTTTTACTACACGGTTTTCAGTCTATCGATTTTCATATTAGAGTTATCTTTAAAGAGAAATAACAAAATCGATTTCGCTGGATTTTCGATCAAAAATTCCAAATCTTTGCCTTGAGCTTTGCTTCATGATTTTTCTTTGTACTTTACATATGCTGCAGCTGAAACGAGTTGGCTGGCATAAAAATATTGATTAAATAGTATTAAGATTGGTAATAAGTAAATAAATAGTAATAATAGTATATTATTAATAGTTTACTGAAAGTGTGATCATAGTATATTAAGAGTATATATTAAATAGTTTATATGGTATTTATAAAATTAAATGAATTTAGAAACTGAGCCGTTAAAAGCTTGAAAAATTGAATTTAATCCTAGTAAATCTGCAAAGGAAGCTGCATTATTTTTTTCTATAGACATTTTCAAAATTTTATTAGGCAAATGTACCTATAGTAAAAATTAAGTTTTGGAATTCCATGCACCTTGTTTTGCTTTGTTATTGTTATAAACAGTATTTTTATATGCATTATTTTCTGCATTTTTTTGTTATATATTAAATGTAACTTTAATGACTTGCATCACATAAAAAAGTATTTATATAACGTATAATTTTTTCCACCAGTAAGTTTAAAAACTTAACAAATACAGCTACCAAACTTACTTAGTTCTGGTAGCTGTATTATTTGTACTTTCAATTCAAACTAAGGATGCCATTTTATACATAACAAAGTGTGAGATCAATGGAATATATATGGCCTGAATTTTCTAAATGTCCTATCCTGTTTCAAGGGATGTTATGTCACATTATAAAAGAAAGAAATTCACACTACCGCAACTTATAAGGTAGAAGAAAAACTGTTTATTTATATATATACAAGTGAAAGGGAGAAAACAACTATAATAAACAAAATTGCGCCATATGGTGTGGGAGACACAATTACTTCAATCTTATACAATATTCCTAACGTCTCGTTGATGTGTACAGGATTCCAGTTTCTAAATTTTTTGTATGCATTATTTGCAGCTTACGCGAAATGGATAGCATAATATAGTTGATTTTCGTCACCTCATTTTCAACAACAAAACTATTTTGCTCATTAAAATGAAAATTAGAGTATGATTTGCTTAATATTTGATATATTTAAGTTAATCAGAGCACTACATATATGTATAAAATGCCATTATTTTTCTTTTGAATCAAGTGTCACAAATTTCTCAGTGTTTTTGATTTGTTGTACTGTTCTGCAGCAGTTACCGACTATTCAAATTAAAAATGACATATTCTATTTGTAATACAAATTTAAAATGCCACATTACTGTTTTCGCTTAGTTAGGGGATTCCATAGTGATATAGCAGTAAGGTTTTGATTCTGGAACCGGAGAGTTACAGGTTCGAGATCCAAAGATAAGCATATAGATCCAAAGATAAGCATATAGTTTTTATGAACACCATAATTTATCACTAATATTAAATCACATCTAGCTCATGTGGCTGGGGAGATTCGAAAAAAGATGTCGGTTCAGGTGTCTCCTTATCATCTGGACGGCGGTTTTTCTTGGTTCATCATGTGATCACGTTCCACTATTCATGCTTCTTCAAAATAGGACTGTAGTATAATACTATAATTTATCATTGAGATCAAATCACTTCTAGCTCATGTGGCTGGGAGGTTTCGAAAAAAGGTGCCACTTCAGGTGTCCTCCTTATCATCTGACCATGGATTTTCATGGTTCATCTGATCAAGTCCCACATTATTTTTCACGTTTCTTCAAAATAGAACGGTAGTATAACTAAAATAAATTTTAAAAAAACATGTTTTATTATGAATAAAAATATGCCACTCCTGAATGATTTCTAAAATATATATGTATAAATTATTCCTTAAAAAAATGCATTCTTTTTTTTCTGGAGAAAATATTCCAGTAGCTCAGAATTTAGACTGCATACTGTTTCTAATGAAAACTTAGAATGCCACTCCCCCATCTCTGTTACAGATTGGAAAACACTATTTGTAACAGATCCATGTTTCAAGTATGAATTATTCTAATGATGTTTCGAAGAGGGCAAACGTGATTACTATCTAATTAAATGAGCATGATCATTTATTAAAGCAATAGCGGCGTGAAATCAATTAAATCTTTAATAACTTGGTCATATCAGTTTGAGAGAACTAAATGGAGCAGCTAAAATCCGAAGGAACGGATTGATGGAAATGGGCTTGCTCCGTGAATTGCCCCAACTCATGATCTGTTTATGTTGGAGGGCGTTACTGAGAAGTGGATGTGAAACGCAGTGACGTGAAGAATCTGATAAGAGAAAATATTGGTAGTAACAACATTTTTCATTTTTTTAAAGTTGATGATATTTCCAGATAAGGTGTACGGAATAAAATATATAGTCATTTGAGAAAGTGGAAATAACATGAAAAAAATTTATAAATAAGTAATGCTCAATAAGTTACAAAAGTGAGAAAATTTAGATAAAATGTGGATATTTCTTACTGAAAAAAATTTTAATTTCGTGTTTCTTGATACACCTATAAATTTGAAATAATCTTGCGGTAATTGTTTTTTTAATTAATTTTATGAATAGTTGTCTTGATTGCTGTAAATACATAGTCACTCAAAATTAGAGTTATTTCAATCTAATGTTATATGACATTTTTTACATTAGTGACTTCCGTTCGTTTTTTTTTTTGCTGCTAATATTCCAAATGATTTAATGAAAATTAATTTAATATTAAAAATATTTGAAAAAAGCACCATTCTTAGTTTGGGTCAACATTGCTTAACCAAATACCTGCCACATAAAATTCCAAAAAATAAGCAACTACAGCTATTATAATTCTAAGAGCAGCTTAGTTTTTAAAATTTTATGGAGGAGGTGTCATTTTTAGATATTCTGAATCCAGAAAAGGAAAAGTGCCCTTAAAAGTATTGCTTTTATTCGAGTAAATTTTATACTTGATTGTGTTCCAGTTGAGTAGATCCTTTGGAATATTAATGATTAATATAATTTTGAATTAGATTTTAACTGCTTTCATATATTATTTAGGAAACTAACCCTGTTAACAATAATTGAACCAGCAGCTTGAAGAATGGAAAAAATTCCTTGATACCGATTTATGTGGGGGTTTTTTTTGGCATCACATGTGCATTATCATATATAAGCTCCTTGTTAAATGTGAAAAAAGGAACGGGAACCACTAATGTAAAAAAATATTATATAAAATGTGATTAAAAAAATCTATTAAGTAAGAAAAATAGTTTTTTTTTTGTCTAGAAAATAGTTTGGGGCTTCTTTTTCTTAAAGATATTCATTCCATTAAAAAAGAAATTGTTATAGTTTACTAGCTCCATAAATGCAGGGACAAAAAATGTTTTGCTAGAAAAAATATTCTAAAACAAATTTATACTATTGCAGGCTCAAATTCATCCTCTGTCACTCATAATTAATTTTTGTACTTGAAAACTTTCATCTTATATTTATCCATAAATTAATGTACATACTGTTCATTCACGGATTTGAACACCTCCGTTCTTTTGCGCATGAATCAGGATTCGTTTATTTCGTCAAAATAGGGGTGAGAGGAAAAATGAAAAGAGATGTTTATATTTAACATTAAGGGGAACTCGGTTTATTCACGGACTCAGGAGACGTAGAAACTGCTGATTATTCTTAATATTGTAGGAAAAAGACACTAATTCATAATAAAATACTTAAGAACAATTTTTATTTACTCTAAAGGGCTTAAACATTAAATTATGTTGAATAAACGGGATTCAGTTCTTAAAATGTAATAATTAACTTTTTTACAAAATAATAACTTTTTATGTTAAAACACTTCTTTTTTTATTTGTTATTGATTTTTTAATAATATTTTGAAATTAACAATGGATAATCTCAGTCATATTTAATGATATTATATAAAATATTCTTTGTGCCACTCCTGAAAAAAATTTTGCCACTTGAACTAGCCATATACGCAATTTTGAATTAAAATAAAATGTTACGGTCAGATACGACACGACCCTCACTTACACTTGGAAGAAAACCCGGACGAAAAGGCATCTAATGAGGTGAAAATCAGGTCAAAGAATGCTGGAAATGCGCTCATCCTTCCGCGTCTTATCCTTTAGAAAGGCAGAATCGTCAAAAAGTGGTAGACTTGGGATACTGAAACGATCAGTTGAAAGATACACAATTTAGTCTTTAATAATCTTCAACGGACTTTTAATTAATAATTTTTTGATTAGCTAATAAATGTACTTTTTAATGAGTTCTCCGAAAATAATTGAAAACAACTTTTTTCTCCTTGTTAATAGTTAACAGGAAATAAATAATTATATATTTTAAATTTTAGAAATTTGCAGATAATAGATTACAATGCATAAAACTGAAACAATAATCAGCGTGGAATCTTGGAATTGTTTATACAAACCACCCGAACGGTTTTCATACTTTTACCCTTATACAGTTTTTATTATATTGGAATAAGTGGAAAACCTAACCAATTAATTGGAATGCTTAACCAAAAAATCTTTTTCTCGATTTAAACAATGCAGTGCCACACCTATATGCGCTTATATATTCTCCTTAAGCTTCATTTGTTCATTTAACTATAACCGTTTAATAGTTTCACCCAGCAATGTCTGCCTAAATGATCACAAGCTCAGGAATGCGAATTATAGGGTGTATAAGGATATACATTCGAATCGCTCTATTGATCAGGATTAACAACAATGGCATTTTGTAATCAATCAAGGTAATTAGTGAATGAAGTTTCAAGTATGAGGAGTCCTCATTGAGAACGTCAAACCAATACCAGAATAGATGTTTCAAATAATTAATTGTTATGTAGGATGATGTAGTATACTTAAGAGAGGTTGTATATTGCATGTAATTTACGACTCTCAATTTATAGTTTTCAGTTCACAGTGCTTGAATAAAATGTTTTAAAAAAGCAGAAATTCACATCATAGAGCTAGTTAATTAATTTTGGGTGTTGAAGAAAAATATTTTTAGCTGTGTCCTTATTTCAGACAAGATAAGCTTTACAAAACTTCTATCAATGAATGAAATGTTGTTTTAGATAGTTGAATGAGAACAATTACTGAGTAAGAATTGATTATTTTTAAACAAACATTGTACTATTTAAAACCTGGCCCATTCGAGCATATTCCATTAGTATTCACAATAGTGGCGAAAAATTACATCTATTCATAATTATATTAAGTGATTATATTGAACCAATACATCTAGTCTGGTATTGGATTGACGTCCTCATACTTGAAGCTTCATTCAATAATTGGACCGCGGTGGCCTGGTGGTATGATCTCGACTTCGGAACCGGAGGGTTTTAGGTTCAAGACCCGATTCCACCGAAGAACCGTCGCGTAAGGGGGTCTGTTGCACGTTAAATCTGTCCTGACCAAACGTCCTCCCGCTGATGTGGTGTGGAGAGGGGGGTGCCAGCTCCGATGTCGTCTTCGTCATCTGACCGCGATTCAAAATTATGAGGTCCGTCCCAAAATAGCCCTAGTGTTGCTTCAAACGGAACGTTAATATATCTAAACTAAACTAAACTCATTCACTAATTACTTAGATTGATCACAATAGTAATAATTTGGAGTCTTTATTTTAATTTTTTCATCCCAATTATGACATGTATTACAAAGCTAATTAGGAGATTAGACATTTATTTTTTCATGATGGCTTATTTATTAAATCGATTATTGGAAAATTTTGCTATAAATCTATTATGGTATCACCATTTCAGATTCCCCCCCCCCCCAGTTATATGTTTTTAAACGATAGGATCAGGAAAATAAATAAACCATAAATTCTCACAAAAAAATGCTTAATGTTTTTTTCATTTCAAATCTAGATTACAAATGACAATTCTGATAGATTTTGAGAGTTTCTTTTTGATTTTTTTTAGAATAAATTGCAATGCTTTTCTTTTAACCCCCTCAGAAAGAAAAAAACCGTAGACCTTTTAGAGAGCTTTTTCTGTGTCAAATGAAAATCTTTTTCTCTGAAAGGCGTCTCAAAAATATAACCGTTGGCTGAAGAATGAATAACCATTAGCAGTTTTTCCGCTACAAATCTTGTGTCAGCATTTGTTTATCTAAAGTACCAAAAAAAGCGAAAAGAAACAAGCTTATTTATAAAAATATATATATGAATGGCTGCTAGTGATTGAATAAAAGTTGTTGGAAGAATTCTGTGGCATTGAAAAAGTGGAACAAATTTCATGTGACATGTTAATAGAGATTGCACTCCGTTTGATTCTAAAAGAAATATAAGGCATTGTGTTTTTTATTCATTCTGAAAGAATTATAAAATGGAAGAAATGGAGCTTTTCACAAGTTAAGTACAGAAAAGTTTCTTCCTTTGAGTATTAATTAATTCGATTAATATCCCGTTTGGAACTGGAGAGAATTAATTTTTCGAAAGATTTTGCTGTTTTGAAACAGAGGGGACAATATTTGAATTGACATCTGACTTTACAAGTTTTCATGCATAAAGGGCTTTTATCCAAGAAGTATTTAGCAAGTAATAAGTGCATTTGTGCAACAAATTTATATTTCGGAAAACCGGATCTCGAACCGGTAATCCTCCGATTTGGATGCAGAAAGTAAGCTGAGAAAAAAAATGATTAAAATGTCTTTATTTATATCATAAAATCGGATTAGTTCTGTTAATTTAGTATTCCATTTTGAAACAATACGAAGCATATTTTGGGATAGACATCTTAATTTGAACAATGGTCAGGTGATGAGAACGATGCCTGATAGAGCAACCCTCCCCAAACTTCCACACTATACTAGCGAGAGGACGTTTGAATATCGATACCACATTTAACCTGTGCAAGTGTCATATATATTGCGGATTTTGGAAATCTAATTTGGACCCTGAAGCTCTCCGATTCTGAAACCGGGACCTGATCACCGCTGCTCAACAAAGTCTGAGGATGATTTTATTTTTTAATGACTTTAATCTGCTCATTTCTATAACATTCATTAGATGGTATCGATGAAATAGAGGAGGCCCTATTGCTTTATCAAAGGAAATTGCTGTAATCTTATAGTCGAATTCATGCTTTCTAGATAGGAAGATCGTGGGGTTGAGTCTCGATTTCTCTAAATATCTTAATACTTGTTCCTCTAAAAAACCTATATTAACCAATGGAGGTTAAATGCCTTCCTCATCGCAGCCACATTGATTCCGATGTCGTCCTCGTTATTTGGTATAGACTGAAAATTCTTTTAATTGACTGAGTTCTGCCTCTAATTGGCCCTATGCGGTTCAAAATGAGAGCTTATTTAAAAAAATCATCAATTATTATAGTGTAGTAACATTCATACCAGTAAATAGTATTTTAAATATGTTCCAAGTAAGCTCTACGGAGTATTTATTCTTACAATAAATTCAGAATATAGAATCTTTCTAGGTAAGTTTTGTCAAGCGGGTACCCCTTTTTTGAATGGAGTTTTGGATTTTCGTTGAAATAATTTAAATAAAATAATTTCAAGATTTTATTTTGTAAAAATAATTTACCGTATTAGTGAAATATATTTTAGACATTTTCCTAGAATCAAATATTTGTTGCAATAATTTTTTATAATGTAAATACTTTGATTTCTTTCAACCAGTAGTAAATTGGCGAAATGTAATGTTTCGAAATTCAATTTTCTTTTTCTGAAAGTTCAGGATTCAAAGCCCATTAATGGTGAGAAGATTGGATAAAAGTATCTCCTCTTTCAATATTTTTAAAATCTTCTCAGAATGAAGATTTTCAAATTTTTGCAATATCCAATTTCGAAACCAAGCAACTTATTATCGAAAATCCTTCTAGACAAAATCGGCCAAGATAATATAATAGAGTTCTGATTTTTCGTTCCAGGAATTCAGAAAGAAAATTCTAATCTTCATTTAGTAAAAATGGTGCATCGTATTTACTGAAATAAGATACGTGTTCGTGCTTTGGTTGAAATAAATATTTTCTGTTATAAGTATTTTTTAAAGAAAGAATAACCTTTTTTTTAATAGTTAGGTTTCTTTTAACCAACAGCAAGCTCTCATCCAAATGCTATAAAATCAAATATGTTTTTTTTTTTAAGTTTAGGATTCAAAAACCATTAATAAAGAGAGAAATCGGTGAAAGTATTTTCTCTTTCATGGTTTTTCTTTTGATTCCTGAAGAAATTTTTTTTTATTTTGTTTTGAGGTAAACCGAAAGTATTTGTGTTGAGAACAATCTTTTTTTAGCTAGTTGAAGAGGATAAGGGAAATTATACCACCGAACTTTTATAGGACAAGTAACTATGCTTTTCATCTTTATTTTAAAAACGTGATTAAAAATTAGTTTTTAAAATTTTTTCAACAGATTAATTTAAATAGATATGCTGGTAGTTTGAAAATATAATTTTTTGATCATTCTAAAATATTTATGGGAAATTTTAGCAAGCTAGCGGAGAATAAATATTTTGATGAGTATCAAAAAGAGTCAACAGATCCATTTTTTCCCAATAAAATGCATTAAAAAATCGAATGCTATAGACTTCATATAATTTTCAATCAAATTAAAAAGCTTGTTATAGCATTCGTAGGATTTTCAATCAAAACAAAAATGAATGCTATATCATGCACGTCCGAGAATGCATTGATAAATTAATTCCAATGTGGTTTTATGACAAAATATCTTCTTTTCAAGCACTTTTACTTAACATGGCTTGTTTCACGCTTGAAGGGATGACATTTTATCATTAATTTTTACTTACTTCCTAATGTGATAGCGATTTGAAATTTTGTATATTTGTGTGTTCTTGGTAGCAGCAGTCTAATTTAATGTATTCAGAAATTTACTATCTATATATCAATTAATTTAATTAAAGTTTTATTCCATACCAGTGGCTCCAGATCGTCATAAATAAATTTAATAAATATTATTACTTCGTAATAAAATAAATTTACTAAAGATAATTTTGTAATCCATTAACATTTTTAGCTGTGTATTATAAATGAAATCTAGATTAGCAGAAAATGATTCATTAAAAATTTTCGTTCTTTTGCTTCACTAATACAAAAAAAATGATAACCATTTTTGATTTTAATTATCAAGATAATTTTTAAAAAATCCTTTTAAAAATTATCTTTAGTGAATTTATTTTATTGATGGATGTGAATTGATACCAGGAGCATGCAAACATCACATTACATTCATTTTTTGATATTTATGTGTAATCTTAATAATAAATTTACAATAATTTTACTGCAAAATACCTTCTTTTTTGAATTTCAGAAGCAAAAATTACCAATAATAAGAGTAATAAAGAAAAATAAAGAATGAAACAAATTTTAAAAAATTCTGCTCGGAAATATCTTTTAAGAAAAAAAATAGAGAGGTTTTACCATACAAATCAAATAAAAACCCAATTAAAAGGCTTTAAAAAATAAAAAAAAAGCAGTGAAAAGATTTTTAATGAGTTTTTACTCAAACACGTCGAATGAAATATGAACTCCTTAATTTATCCATTATTACACATTTGAAGCAATTAATTTAATACAATATATTAGAAATATTATTAAGTATCGATTGAAAATTTAAGGAATTCCGCGATATACAGGAATTTCTTAAATTTTTAATGAATGTTATGATGGCATTCCTATCCTTATAGATTTATAAGCGATGAATTCATCTTTCCTTTTTGTACTACTGTTTACAAATTTATTTCAAATATTCTATCCGCCTTTCCAAGATGTCTAATTTAAATCTGTTAATACTTAATTTTTTCATTATTACATTTACTTTAATACCTGATTGTATTTTAAATGTATCTTTTTTTCTATTTGGTTCATTTTCGGTACATATCTTTTAAATTTTATAGATAAGGCAATTAAACTCTGTCTTGTTCTAGAATTAATGATTCTTTAAGAAAGTATGTCATATACAGAGACAAATTTTCCTTGCAACTATTCGATTCTCTATCAAATGGAAAAGATTTTCCGATTAAGTATACATAACTTCAAAAGGATGCTTATCAATTATGACTTAGCACAGTAGTTAAGATATTCACCATTCATTTGACTGTAAAAAAGAATTAATGATCCTTTTCTTTGTCCGTTTGAATGAAAATCTGAAAGATATAGAAAGGATACAATCATACAAATAGTTTTTTCGTATCATATATTCATATCGGAATTCGTAGAAACGTTTTTAATCGAAAAAATAACCATCGAAGTCTACACAATTTCGACAACAATAAGGGAGTTTATTTTTACTTTCACTGCAGAATTCAATATTCTTAGAAGATACCAAATTCTACAAA
>JAPMOR010045160.1:402651-418081 GCA_026543865.1 Argiope aurantia | reverse complement strand
TTTCGGTTGCTACACAATGCTTGAGTTGTAATTGCTCGTTATTTTTTAAGGAATTATGAAACATTTCACCTGTTGTACGATTAAATAACAGTTATTACTTTTAATTAGACTAAAGTTGAAAATAGACGCTTTCAATGCAAACTCTAGAGTCTTTTAACTAGATAAACGTTTATAGGAAAGATATTGTGAAGTTAACGTGTTGAAAAATAATACCACTTTTCATCCAATGGAATGTAAAGTTTTACAACAATGAAATGATGCAAAAACACACTGTAGGCTCTTATTCTTTAAAATTGCTTTTAATTATCGGAGTTTCTAAAAACTCCAATGGAGCGCAAAGTTTTACGACTATGAAATAATGCAAAAACACACTGTAGATTTTTATTCTTTAAAATTATTTAAAGTTATCAGAATTTCTAACAACTTAAAAAAAATAATGTTCTCTAGATTTTATATATTCCAATGACATCAATTTCCTTTCTCAATAAAATTCACTATTCGTAAAAGATAGCAAACTTTATGACGTCCCTTTTTTATGACCAATTCATTTGCTCATACTTTCCAGAAAGTAGTCTAAATATTTGAAAAAACGATAGTCAGTTCAGCTGCAATAATATAGTCAATGGCACAGAATTTCATATGTTTGTTCATACAGATTTCGCAAAATTATTTTTGAGAAGAAATTATCTGAAATCATCTGAAATTTTCGTGGCATAAAATATTCGTAGTTAAAAAATATTCTGGTAGCAGGGTGTTTCTCTCACTGGTTCCAGGTAGTTTTTTTTTTTTTTTTGCTTTCTCTTATACTTAGTATCGAGAAAGTATAGTGTTACAAACCTGCAATTCGGCTTCCCAGCATAGTTTATTCCATCAATAGAAAGAAAGTTTTACAGTCATCTGAATGGGACAGAGTCCAGGTGGCGCGTCAAAGGTCCCGGAGCTTGGCGACAAACTTGGCGACCATTTGGCGACTTTGGCGCCAAAATAGATAATACCCGAAACTTCGAGAATTTTCTCGATCCGTCCAGTAGGAACCGAGATACGCCTCGAACGTTCCAGATTGGTTGAGAGGCTTCTAGCCCCGCCTCCTGAGACCTATAAAAGGAGCTGCACTGCCAGAGAAGTCAAGTCAGTAATCCGAGCCAGAGTCGGAGAAGTAGAAGCGACTGAGTCAAGCTCGTGCTGAACTGAGCTGTGCGCTACTGTCTGCAGTAGATTCTGGTTGTATGCTGCTGTTGTATGCTACACGTCTCGGGTGAAGATAATCGTCTTCTGTGCTGTATATAGTTGACGCTTTTGTCCTGTCCTGTGTGTCTTCGTGTAAATAAACGTCGTTGTTTTTATTCTACTTCTGCCTGCTGATTGAGCGTTCTTCACATCATATCACTCGCACTATCCAAACGAACCCCGGTAAAGAAAATTTCGTAACAATAGTAATCGTCAGAAAATACGAACTCTAGATTTTGACGAATCTTCACGTTTTAGAACTCCTTGAAAAACGCCTTTTTAGAAAAGGTTTGTCCGTCCGTCTGTTTGAGTTATCTGTCTGTGACAAAGAGAACTGGAAAACGCTTTGAGCTGGATGGTTGAAATTTGGTATATGATCTTTACATCAAATTTGCAGATTTCTTTTAAATTTTGAGTAAATTATGTTCAGAGGAAGTCCATCTGTCTTGCTGTTCGAATATAAGTTAACACAATAATTACAAAACGAAGAGAGCTAAATAGATAAAATTCGGGGCACAGATTTAATATCTATTGTAGTGTAGACGCCAATTGAATTTTAAGCCAAATCCAATTACAGTTGACTGTCGGTCGAGATGTACTTTCAGAAATGCGTAAACGCGAAAATTAAAAAAAAACGCATTGACTTAATTGTATCAAATTTGGTATGAGATTTTGGGACAGCAAGTGCAATTTTTTTATCAAATTTTTGTTTCAATCTGTTGAGAAAAACGTGTCTAAAAAGCAAATTAGATTTTTGGATATTATTAGCGTATGAAAATGATTAATCGCCAAAAATCTCGTCAAGGATGGCGCGATAGATTATGTAAAAATGCTAAATTCACGTCAAAGATTAATATTTCTTAACCATTGCACGCCAATGAAATGTAAGCCATTCTCTGGCATGAGAAGTTTATTAGAGAGTATGCGAGAGAATTTTGGGCCGAGAATTCCCTCTGGTTTGAAATATTTTATGCACTTTGATTTATTGGTAAATTCCTCAGAAAGAAATTCGAATACTTTAATTTTCCTGTAAATTCTCCTCATATAATAACCACTGTTTTTTCTTTATGACGCTTTAACTTGACAAACATTAAAGGAACAGTGATTAATGAGATAATCTGTGTTTCTAAAAAACAGAATTAATGTCTTTTATTATAGAAATGATACAAACAAGTTATTGATTCTTATTCTTTAAATTTATGTGTCAACTTTGGAATTTCCAAAACCTTTTTCAATCAAAATAGTGTTCAATAGATCCTTTTTCCTTCTTATTTTTTGCTTATGCTATCGAAAAATTAATGTTTTTGTCGGCATATATATATATATAAAGCACATTCGGCATTGATCATGGTGACACTTTTCTTTTCCTTTTCATGCTATCCATCAAATCACAGAGCTCAAATATATCAGAATGTTTCTTTTTTTACCTTTCAGACTTTCTATCCGAAGAGCCATTGTTGATTTGTTAATATAAGGCTCTGTAGCCTTTGATAGAGGGTTTCATGGACGATTTTCTGACATTTTTTTCTGGTGTTATTTATCATTTTCTAGATAATTTCGGTATCTTTCAAACTTTTATCTTTTACTTAGTTTTTTGGATTAGTTTTTGATTTTTGCTTTCACTGTTAAGTCTTGGCTGAGGGTATATTCAATTCTTTTCAAATTTCCATATTAACACAATTCATACAGAACAACTGCTAAATTTAGAATTAGCTATTGTAATCGATTTTCATTTGAACCTTTCATCAATTATATAATCAATGACAGCATTATTTATTTTAAATATAAAGTCGTGTTCTTCAAATGTGGGCGATATAAACATTTTGGTCCTAAATCTAATATAAATCTAGAAAATTGCTTACAATACAATAGACATGCGTACATAGAAAAGATAATATTATATTTCATCAATACATTATTTAATTTTTTATGCACATATTTGGAGATAGGCTCGGTAGCTCTATCTTAAATTAAGAAATATTTTATTTATTTCTTAGTTATTTCTCTATAACAAAACATAATACATATTTGTTACCTGTATAACACAAGTTTAATACAAACTATATTAAGACAACATTATACTTCATCAATCCGTTATTTTCATTTCTTAAATAAATTCTCTAATACAGGCTTGGAGGTTTTACTTTGAATAAGAAGCGATGTTACTTGTTATTTCTTACTTTACACTTTTTAACAAAGTTTAATACATTTTATTTGGTATTTTAAATGCCAAATACAATACAAATAGGCTTAAATTAAATACAATAGGTAAAAGGATAGCACAATTTGAAGCCGATTTTCTTTGCTTTATTATAAAAATATTCTTATTACCTAAAAAGAAAAGAAGTGTTTGAGATAATTGAAGAATCTTTAATTCTACTTTTCCGTTCTACCAGTAATTAAAATTTATTTAAATGGTTTATTCATCGCTGACAATTGCCATTCATCGCCAAATGCAATTTTTTTGTTACGCCATTTTATGCACAAAAAGGATGACTTAATTCTAATAAAAATCTTTATGAGAACCCTGATTTGGAAAGAAAAAAAGGCTCATAAAAATAAAGCATTGAAATTGCTTTTCAACACTTCATTATTGCTAGTTTGATGTTGAAACACTGCTACATTTAGCTAACGAAATGTCATGGCATTTATACTTAAATAGCGAATGGATATAAAAATTGTTTTTACTGATTTTTTTTTTCTTTTTCAATTTTCATAATTTCAAAATCCATTCGCTTTTCAAAGGAAAGAAAAAAGGATACCCAATAATTTTATTTCCTCTTCACTTCAACATTTATTTCCTCCCTCGTTTCTGAATCCATTTTAAAAACAAATATAAATTCTTTATTACCTCCCTCAAATAAAACTTTGATATCTTGTGAGCCACTTTAAATGCAAACTCTCGACTATTTTCATGCATGAAAAATGAGAAATCGATTAACATAAATCTACCCAATAATTCAATTGTTTGTAAAGATTTCAACCATCTAGTTAAGTGCTGCTGATATTGTGGAAATGTAATTTTGAATTATATCTAAGTGAATGCAAGTTTAATCATAAATCTTGGTCTAAATATAGGTTACACGATAGCATTTGAAAGAAACTATGCAATTCATCATGTATAATTAGTAGTATACTCAAGATAAATAGTTCATCGTTAATTCAACATTTGCTTCAGCACACAAATGTACAATAGTAATCAACTTAAATGCAAATTTTAAGCTGTCTACCTTATTCCTTAAGCGCTTTTAAGCCACGCTTATTGTCAACGGAGAATAATGAGGAACGTTTTAAAGCGCGTTTACTCGAGGCCGGTAATTCTTTAGAATTAATAATTCAGTTACCTTCTGACGAAATGTTCTGAGCGTGATTTTTATGCATTTTTATTTAACCTGACTTGCTTTATGTTTGTAAAGATGAAACTTTATAATCGATTTTTTTTTTTACTCTTTTCCTGATGTGCTCGAGATTTAAATACCTGTGTATTCTCTAATATGATATTTTATATTATAAAAATTTATACTACTTTATAGTATATATTTTATGTTATAAAATATATATATTATAATATAAAAATATCTTTTTTTAATATATTAAAAATTTTTTATCTGCTAATTGATTAATTATATTAAATTTTCAGTCTATCTAGCTTTTCTGATGTGCTAGAGATTTAAATGCATGTATATTCTCGAATATACTATACATTTTAATATTTTATGTTATAAATATTATTATAATTTATATTATTTTATAATATATATTTTATATTGCAATATATATATATATTTATTACATTATATATATATATATATATATATATATATATATATATTTCATATTTTAAAACTTTGATACCAGCGCTAATTGATTAATTTAATTGAATTTTATTTTTCCATTTTCCTTTTTAGCTCTTTAATAATTGTTTTTTTTTTTTCAGAAACTGTTTTCATAAAATATATTTTCTAGTAACATTCGCTGTTAATGTAGCCTTGTGATATAATTCAATAATTATTTTTTTGTAAGCAAATTGAGCATATAATAACTTTCGAAGTTAGGAGGCATCTACAGTGTAAGCTAATTAATGGAATGAAAAAAAATTTCGTATACAAACTGCATACATAAGACTGTATGCAATTCATGTACATGGGAAGGCAAATTCCTCAAATAAATAAACAAAATGCTAGAAATTGTCGGCTCTATATCTTGTACACAAAGAGGGTCAGCGCACTGAAAATATTACAAACAGGTCAGGAGGGTCTAATGTTGATTAATTAAGGATTATTTTCTGCTTGTTTCCTACTGTAAATCATACATTTCTATATGAGCATTTTTTTATCATTCAAACATTAAAGAAACTTTGTGAAGTATATTTTAATTAAGTTCATTTTACTCTATTTTTATCCCAGTTGCACCGAAATTCTCTCTTATCACTTGCTGTTGTTAAGAAATATTTTTGTGTCATCACATCATCACAATCTCTCTAACAGTGGCGGTTCATTAGAAATTAGAAGTACAGTAAAACTATTTTCAAAGAGATTCCAGTTAAAGAAAAGATATTTTACTCAATATTTATTTAATGAAAGATGTTTAGTTAAAAAAAAACATTTTAGTTTCAGATCCACTTATGAAGTTTATTGCATTTCAAACATATTAAATGACTAGTATATGCTATAAATTCCTTTTAGTTTTATTAAAAGAAAATTATATGAATATTGAAGGGCTCATTCAAGAGATAAAAGTCCCTCCCCGCACATATTTCAATCTTCGTCTAGTCAACTGGGCCGCGGTGGCCTGGTGGTAAGGTCTCGGCTTCGGAACCGGAGGGTTTCAGGTTTGAGGCCCGATTCCACCGAAGAACCGTCGTGTTAGGGGGTCAGTTGCACGTTAAATCCGTCATGGCCAAACGTCCTCCCGCTGGTGTGGTGTGGTGTGGAGAGGAGGGTGTCAGCTCAGGTGTCGTCCTCGTCATCTGACCGTGGTTCAAAATGACGAGGTCCGTCCCAAAATAGCCCTAGTGTTGCTTCAAACGGGACGTTAATATAACCAAACCAAACCAAACCAATCGTCTAGTCAACTGAAGGATGTTCAGCCAAGAATGGATATCTCATATAATGTGTGATAAATGATCTGCAACATTTGTCGTTTTTTTATATGTAAATATTTATAATAAATAATGCTTCACAAAAATTTTGACAGGAATAAAATTTTAGAAAATTACCCACGTATCTATTTTTTAAAAAGTTGCCTCTATCAAATGAAAATGAGTATTCAGTAAAGCATAAGTGTTTTTGTCAAGGCAACAGGAATCAAAACGAAAACTCTTAAACAACCAAAGAGAGACAGGGAGACAGAGAATACTTAGGGAACCAAAACGATTTTTGGGTGGGAATAAAAGAAAAAAGATCAGCACTCCAAGCCAGGTCTGCTCTGATTGCAGCTCGAGCTACTCTAAATTCTTGGGTTGTTTTTTTCTTTAAATAAATCATTCAGTTATGCGCGTTGGGCATTCCTGGATTGCTCTATGAATCGCTTCTACCTGCGTTTCTTTTATTTGCTCCTTTATTTCCTATTTTATTTTTACGTTTTAATGGGTTTTTTTTTATTTTCTTTGATTATTAGATGTCCAGAAATTCAGTCTGCAAAGAATATCGTAGTCTAAAAGTAAAAAAAAAAAAATCGATGTAGAAGAAAATTTAATATTTGAAAATACGTTCAATGGGTACTTCAGTGCTGCAAACTTAATGAAAGAAATGTTAATGTCTCCATGACTTGAGGAGTTTGTAAAGGAAATTTAGTTCACTTTCGTTCGTTAGTTTTTACATGCAAACACTCCAAATAAAAAGTCATTTTATGACTACTCTGTATATAAAAACTGTAATCGTTATTGAATCATACTAAAGGTTACCATACGAATGAATATTACAATAAAATCGATTTTATAAAAACAGTTTTTGTAAACGCACTTTTATTAAAACATTAGAAATTTAAATTTAAAAAAATTTCAACTATCTTTTATCTGTAAATAGCACGTATGTCATATCTAATGAATCTAAAATGCACGTTTTGCATGTCAAAAGATTGCATTGCGTTGTAATGTGTCTGCAACTTTATAGTATGTTTCATTAATAATTTCATATTCATTGTAAAATAATCAGACTTGGAAAAATAACAAGGCAAGTTTTATATGTTATACATAGAAGTTTTAATATTATTTCCTTTTTCATCTTTCGTTTAAATGTGATTCTGTCACAAAGATACTGAAATAATATTTCAGAATTTAAAAATCATCAGATTATAATGTGCTAATATTTTATATATATCGAAAAAAATAATATAGGTAAATGGGTTGAATCTATTTTGCATGCGGCTGAAGTAAAGAATTTGCCATCAGTTTATTTTCTGCATGGTTTATATATTGTACGAGCGCCATATAAGGTGTACGCCTTTGGTACACATTCTTGTCATAGGAAAAGATTGACTTAGATGATATTGTTATATGTACTGCTTGCAGTATACACATAAGACACTTATAAAAACGCTGAAAAAAATTTGATACTTTGTTAGTATTGTGTAATTTATCTCATTATTTTCTTTATAAGCAATTATTAAGCTTTCAAATTAAGTAATTTTTTGAAACACTCTGTACAAAGGAGTATCTTTAAAAAATTTTCAAGGAGAGGATTAATAAAATTATTTAGATAGAATGGTTAAGGTATGAATGAATATTGATCATGAATAAGGTATATAAATAAGGAATAAAAAGTGGATAAGGTATCCCTTACGAAGGTGGATAAAAAGCTAATTAATTGCAAAGCATTTCAGGATGAATATTTTTAACACGAATTCTCATTCTGATGGATTTTAATGAATTTAAAAGCAAAAATGAATGGTGAAATGAACAGTTTCATAAAGATTCTTTTTATCTCTGTCTCTCTCTCTATACATACAACTTGAATAATAGTTGTTAATTGCAAAGTATTTCAGGATGAATATATTAAACACGAATTCTCACTCTGATGAATTTTAGTGAATTTAGAAGCAATGAGGAATGGCGAAATGAACTGTTTCAGAAAGATTCTTTTTATCTCTGTCTCTCTCTATATACATATAACTTGAATGAAGCTAGTTAATTGCAAAGCATTTCGAGATGATTATATTAAACACGAATTCTCACTCTGTTGAATTTCAGTGAATTTAGAAGCAGTTTCATAAAGATTCTTTTTATCTTTATCTCTCTATATATACATATAACTTGAATAAAACTAATTAATTTCAGAGCATTTCAGGATGATTATATTAAACACGAATTCTCACTCTGACAAATCTAGTGAATTTAGAAGCTAAGATGAATGATAGAATGAAAAGTTTCATAAAAATTCTTTTTATTTCTTTATATAACTTGATTAAGATAAATATTAGTTATTTTTTTGAAAAAATCAATTGTTTTTATTCGTTTGTTTGTTCAGTGAGCGACTGCAACTTCCAAATAATTCTTTCTTTCCTCCGAGAAATCTATCTCCAGAAGGTGATCTTATCATTTCTATATTTATCTCGGCTTTTCTTTTCGGACTTTTCGCTTCTATCTGGGCTGAAAAGAGTTTGCGGATGAAAAACACCGCTTCTTGTTTTATGTCTTTTTAAGGAGTAGTATGATAGTGCTATACTTTCTTCCATCCTTTTGTCTCGGTGTGTGTGTGGTTTTTTTTCTCCGTTATGAGAAATGAGTTCTTTCAGTTTTTGCAAGCTTTTTGTGCGTAGAAATATTTTAACGTTGCTGGAAGCGAGATTAAAGTAAACTTTTTTCATGAGCAGTTTTATTTTGTTAACACTTTAAGGTGTAAAGTTGGAATATAGAAAGATGAAAACGCCGTTCTGTTGTGTTGTTTGTTGTAAACGGTGGGAACTTGTGATATATTTTAGAGATTTAAAAACTGAACTGTTTTTCAGTAGATATTTAAATTTGCATTGAGACATTTAGTGTATTATGGCGCATTTTTTAATATTATGTATATTTTAATTCAGCATTTATTTAAATATATGTTGAGTGATATTTAAAATGAAGAAATGCGACTCAAATTCAGGAAGGAATTTAGCCCAATACTGAACTTCATTTGCTTATCTTCGTCAACATTTTAAATTCTTAATTAAAATTAAGCTATTTAAGTAATTTCAGAAAAAATATTTGTCCCGAGAGTTCACATCATTTCCTATTACAAAAGTAACTAGTCCTAAATTAAATAAATAAAAAGGTTAAAAAGAAAAAACTGTGACAGAGATGTGTATGATATATGTCCGAAAGATGTGTTATACAAATCTAAACAAATAAAATGTACAATTTCACTCCTTTTTATTCATTCAGAACATCTAATCATTATGCTTAAAATATTTCTAAAACATTAATACCTTCTAATTATCCTAATTAAATATAAATAAGTCCATTTTGGATCTGCGGAAATTCAAATAATAGGACAAAGTTCAGATATTATGTGTCAGATATAGAAAAACTGTAACTCTAAACTGTAGAAACGTTGCTGTAATTCATAAAATAGAATTTGAGAAACTTAAGTTATAGAAAACTGTAAATAAGTAAGATTTACACAAAATGAAAACCACAAATTATATATAAAATACATTGTATACATTTATTTATATATATTATATACATTTTACATTAAAATTGCATAGCAACTGTGCTATATGTATATACTCTGTTTAAATTGATAGAAACTATGCTATATGTATATACTCTGTTTAAATTGATAGAAACTATGCTATATGTATATATTCTGTTTAAATTGAAACATTTGGGAAAGAGTATGTCGATTTGTTACTAGAAGAGTTAACTCATTCTTGTACGAGAAAGCACAACCTGCTGTGCAGCTGCTTTGTTGACAAGCAGTTGCACAGCATTGATTCAGTTGCCATTTCATCCACTTTAAAGCTTTTCATTGCATCTAAATGCTTTACCATGCTTAAGAACTAGAATTCAAATTCTTCAAAGAACTCATTTTGATCTAGTATCTGTAAAAATGTCCACTGAATGAGAAGAAAATATACCTGTTTTTAATCTAATATAAAATCACTTAATAAAATAATAGTGCAAACGGAGAAGGCAGTTAAAAAATCTCTTCGTTTGGGAAAGGGCGCTTCAAGACAATTGGCAGTGTTCACTCAGAGTATTCGAATGTTGCATATTTCTTTTTTCTCTACGAATCGATTCAGATAATTGTAATTTCGCATAATTGAGTTCCAGATGATTGAAATTGAGCCGAATAAAATAAACTCAGCTCATTTCAATTTAATCGTCATTGATCAATTTTGTTTCCTAATTGCTTTGTTAATGCCGTTTGTTTTTGTTCAAATTTTGTGAGATATTGCTGAGTATTTAAGCATATTTTATTGTATTTCCTCTCAATTAAACTGAAAATATATGGGAGACCAAGCTTCACTAGGCAGTGTTTTTTTCGTGAAATTGTAAATAAAATCCTTTCCTATGGCTCGTTTAAAGTTATAAATCAAATCTAATTGAATTGTACACACGGGATTGAACATAAAACAGAGGAGTCTGAAGCCCTAACCTCTATTCTATCTCTGATACCATTTGCAGCTCATGTATTTTTAGTTATAAATAAAGTAGCATTTGTTGGATAAAATTGCATTTTTTTTTTCAGGAAAGACATCCAAATAAATAAATTTGAAAAGAAATCTTATCTAAATATAAAATTTGATCCAAATCATTAGAGTCGTTTCCGAGATGCACAAAATAAATTTGTATATATACAGTAATTACTCGTTTAAAGTTTCAAGATACCTTTGGATAGTTTTATACAAGGATTTTATACTTTTTGTAAAACTTTCACCCCTTCATTGAACCAATCTATTGAGAGATGCTAGGAGGCGGTGAATTGATAAACAGATTTCTGCTTTGACATTGGAAAATTACAGGGTCAAAACTTGGTTCCGCAAAATATCCACGATGAATGTAGACCATGCTCCCGTTAAATCTGTTATCTTAGCTCCAACATCCTTAAATTAGTACAAATTGAAAGTGTAGAGCACGGAATACCACTTCGGGTGTGATCATTTTCTCATCGCAGCTGAGAATTTCGAGGGAGGTTCCAAAAAGTAGGCATGTAGCATCAAATAGGGCAATAATCAAGTTATTCTACACTTTAGAAAAATCTAAATATAGTTCAAACCTTTAATTTTCAACTGTAATAAATGCAAATATTTTTACCTCGTCTAATAAAAAGCAATGACATTGCAATCTCTCAAACTAGTGAATTGCAATTCGTGGAGATCAGATTAAAATTGGGAAAATGGTATATATTTTCTTAAGTTACTATATGTTATTATTCTCGACATGCTCGAACATTCTCTAAATCGTTTTAACATTGTTTGTAACTCATAAATGAAGAGTCCTTATGGTATTTCACTCATTTAGCATTTCTGAGTGTCGTAACTCAGCAAGGGATTTCTTTGAATTTTAATTCAAATAAATGAACTCAATACGGAATTTATGCTTATCATTAAATGAGAACAAGATTCGGTAATAACTAAACAGACAAACAGACATTGGCAGCAAAGAATTTCGGAAAGATTTCTTTATTTTTCAATTTGTGCCACTAAACCACAATTTTTTTTCTAGAAAAACTAATAGAATTTAATTTTAATGCGGCAGCTTTAACTATACACAGTGCACAGGAAAAAGGAAGGAAAAGTATACAATTCCGGCTTTTTTCTTAATATATAAACGAAGAGTAGTAAAAGAAAATTGGGCTTCCCTATAAATCTGCCTTTTTACTGCTGCAAATAAATATTCAGCCCAATTCCAACTCTTCTGGTAGCAGTAAATGTCAGAGTCTCAGGGCTAAATTAAAGAGAAGAACCAGTTCCCACTGTATACTATATAAGTTCAATGCGAGAAAAAGAAATACCGCATAGCACATTAAACTTCTTATCAGGGAAATTCCTTATACTAATACTACTTATTGCAATATTAATATTATTCATGTCATGATACTGCAATAATTTCTGCACGTTTTCTCTGATCATGTTCATTTATATATAAATATATGAATGAATAACATTTGCTTATGACAATTTATGAACACATAGAGTAATTTGATTGGACATGAATCGGTGATCGATGTCCATCCAATCCATGCAAGGAGGGTGAAAATCTCGATTATTTTCTCAAATGGACATTCAATTCATAGCGATTGAAAATTATAGAAAGTTAAAAATTTTCCTTTAACTTCCTAGCGATAGAAGAGAGGAAAATAAATCAAATTAGGCGAGTTAAAGCCTCATCATAAAGAATAATTTTTGCAATGATTTTTTTTAATAACAGGAATTGCTTAAAATTATGGATGGATTTTCAACACCTGAGTTCGACAGCATTTTAACTTATGCTCGTGACAAATCTTTGGAAAATTCTCCTTAGTTTTATTCTCATAACTCTAATTCTTATGAAATTAGAGGAGGAAATTGTTTGTTTGTTTGTAATGATGGCACTTACAACGGACAAGCCCCGCCGTCAGAGACAGCCGAGTTTAAGCCTGAGGGGGTGCGTGTCTTGTTTCTATAGTAGAGCCAACTAGGGCCAAGAGAACGACTTATACGCATCACACATTCGCTTGCACAACCCCTTTTTACAGGAGGGCACATTCACACATCTCACAGATAGAACAACCATGCCCAAACCTGGACTCGAACCCGGGACGTCCAGATCACGAGGAAGACGCGCTACCCCTATGCCAGGACGCCGGCGGAGGAAATTATAGAGGGTATGAAGTATTCTTTTCCTTAAATCTCAGGACATAAGAAACCTTGCACTGTCTTCTGGTTTGCCGACAGGAGATTTCACTCAGTTTTATTCCTAAACTGTACAATTTTTGCATCAGTTATGATGTACATGTACATTTTTTTGATAAATTAGAGGAATGTTCACATGTCTTCTAACTCATTACATCGATAATTTCCAGAATTCGACATATACACTTCATGTCATGATTAAGAAAAATATGTACTTATGAACCTATTAATGTTACAATCTATTACAGATTGTGATGAAATGGAAGAAATAGAATATATATTTCTAAAGCTATTGAATATTATTTGTAAAATACACCGCAGTCATTAACCTCTTAATTGTTTTATTTTCTTTATTATCTAATAAGATGACACTATCTATTTTGGAAATATTTTCTTATTTTGATTCAAATAGAAATCCATTGAATACTTGACTTATCAATGTGTTTGAAGTAATTTTAATATTGAATTATAATCGTTATGAATGGTATATTTTTTGCTTACAACTATCAAAATTCGATAAATCGATGCACGTATGGCACTCGGACAAAACATTTAAGTGGTTAAAGTTTTATGTTCTCTGGGATGAGAAGACCACTTCGAAAGATGTGAGGGTAAAGCATGATAATTAAATCACATGTCCTGAATTGATTAAATCAAATTATTTCATTGCATAGATAATTTCTAGAATTCAATATATACACTCCATGCCATGATTAATAAAGATATGCACGTTTGAACTATCATTGCTACAATCTATTACAAACAGTGCTGAAATGTTAGAGAAAGAATGCAAGCTTTAAGAGCTATGGAATATTATTACTGAAATGTACAAAATGTATGTTCTCTAAGATAAAAAGGCCACTTCGAAAGATGTGAGTGTAAAAGATGATAAGTAAATCACATGCCCTGAATTGACTTAATCAGATTATTTCACTGCATAGATAATTTCTAGAATTCGGCATATACAATCCATGCCATAATTAAGAAAGATATGTACGTATGAACCTATCAATGTTACAATCTATTATAAATAGTGTTGAAATGGAAATGGAATCTACATTTTTAAAGCTATCGAATATTGTTTTTAAAATGCATTGTTTTCATTAAAAGTTTATGTTATCTATTATAAGAAGACCTCTTCGAAAGATGTGAGTGTAAAGTATGGTAATCATATGATCCATGAGCTTTTATTCTAACTTCTTGTTGAAATTGCGTTCAAACAGAAACATTACACAGAATTTAAACTGAATTTAAAAAAATCAAACTCAGCAGATTAACGTTATTTAATTTACTATGGAATCAGGATTCATAGTGCTCCTATTTTTAAATCTTGCGAAGTTTTATCTACTTAAGTTATTTTAAGTCTTGCTCTTTTCGTTTACCCAGAAAGATTCTAAAGAATTCTAATTCTAAAGAACAATTCTAAGGAAATCGCGGTGGCAAAATTTATTTCTAAACTTTTACTGTTCCCTCTTTCCTTTTTCTTTCCTTCCTTCTAACGTGTCGTTGGCCATTACCAGAACTGCGGACACGCGAGTTCTTATTGATATTCAAGGGGGCAGTTCTCCTTACGCTGGTTCTAAGTAAAGGAAGTTGTCCAATTATGCTTTTGCATGACGGATCTCATTTTGTGCTTGCACTTTTCTTTTAGAATTTTACTTCTTTTATCTCGGAAATACATTTTCTTCCTACATAAACTTCAACAGAAACGACTTTCGAGGTTACTTATATTTTAGACAATGTTTTCAATTATAAGTTATTGTGACCATCATGACATGCAGTAGGACGAAGGAAGGCTTTACTGGAAAAGCAAAGCTGACGTTTTCCATATATTTTTGAAGAATTATATTTAAAATTCCTTTTGGGTGTGCGATTATACCGGGTTCGTGAGTGAATTAATTGCAGTTAGCTTGTCAGAATAAATTCCATTATCCTTTTATACATTGGATTAAATTGAGCCAACCACTTTTAGGATTAAATTAATCGATGTATACAGTGGTAATTTTGACACGTCCGGGAGTCAACCAAAGAGGGATTATGAGGAAGAATTAAATGGTGGAGAATATGGAAGTATTATCGCTGTACATATGAACGCAGTGCATATGCTTTTCGGTGTGAAATTTAAACAAATATTTATTGCTTATAATGATATTTGGACTGAGTAGAGAAATCAAATACATAATTTAAAGAAACTTAGTAGTTTAATTTTTTTCTATTAAAATAAAGAACAGGAATTAAGAATGTTGATTTATTGGGTTTATTGGCGCAAGAACCATTCTTGGCCAAACTGCACTAAGCATATGTTTTAATCGTGCACCAGATTGTGAGAGAATCATTAAATAAAAATAATATTTCAGATAAATATCCATAAATTAAATTAAATCCA
>JAPMOR010045160.1:367694-387258 GCA_026543865.1 Argiope aurantia | reverse complement strand
ATATTAATGAAATGGTATAATATATTAATAAACTGGTACTGTATATTAATAAATTGGTGTAATAATAAATATTAAACAATTGATATCATACATTCAAAAATTGATATTATATATTAAAAATCCTTCATCATAAGGGACCCAAAATATATAGTTTTAAATTTATGAGCCAATGTAATTTATTTAAATTACTAATGATATGTCTTCGCTAAAGACTTATGAATTCAAAAATTAACATAAAGAGATGTTTATTTATCTGAAAGAGAGACTCAAGAAAAGAATTTGAAGTCTGTAACTGAGTATACTAGATCTTGCCTTAACTTTCATGCTTCCATGATTCTCGATGTTTATTGGATCAGGAAGACTAATACTTTCATTTTCGTTAAGCGAAATAAGCATTTGGATTACTTTGTCGAGGCATAGAGACCCTCAACATGAATGTCTAGATGCAACGTATCGCAAGATAAAGTTTTATGCCGCCAGTAAAGTAAGCCTCATGACAGCGTTCATCCTACTTTTGGTCCACTCTTCAGAGGTAAGGTCTGTCATCAGTGGAAAAGAAAGTGTTAACAACTTCTCTCTTATGGGCATCCACACAATTCTGTCGACTAGATATGAATTCCTTTTATATCTATGATATCCAATATCTTTTTGAAACTGATGAAAATAGTTTCACCTGGTTTTTATAAGAGAATTCTTTTTTAAAAAATCTTTTAAAATTAGCTTTCTTCAAGATTTATATGGGTTTATTTTATTTTATAAAATTTGAATCGTTGTTTCAAGAATTGAGAAATAGAAATGGAGTAAAATCGTTTCGCAGCTCCGCGAATTTTACTATTTCATCTTTCCCCCCTAAAATTTAAATTTATTTAATATAAAGATCATCGTTTTCTAAAAAAAAAAATGAGGATGGGAAAAAAAAAATAACCTAAAGGTATTTTTTTTTTCTGTTTAAAATAAAAAGCTTTGAAATTCATTTTGATTTTAACTGTATATTGTATTCATTAAATATTATTTATATCTTTTAAAATGTGGTTAACAAATTATAAAATAACATAAAATAAACAAACCGATTACTTATTTGACTGTTTTTGCAAAATATTTTAATCTTTTTAATAGCAGTTTAAAAAATGTTAATGCAGCGCATACTCATCTAATTGTGCTAAAATGCTGTGCTTCGAATTCAAAACCTGTTATATTGAATCATTAATGGATTCTATTATATACTAGCCACCTTTGGCGACCAGTCGGTTCACTAGTATTAATTCTCACTAAAATGTTCGATTAATATTTTATGTAACTTGGTCTCATAATAGGGTTTTCAGCAAAATATTTTTAAGCTACAAATTTTGATAGTTATATAATTCACTTACACTATTGTGTAGGCCTTAAGCTGTTCTGTTCATTCTACTGCAAATCTCTCTCTTTCTATCAGTGCCAGTAAAATTTAATTTTAAATTAAAGTGGAAATGATGAAAATGCAATTAATATAAAGGCGTCTTTTACTGAATCCAAGCTTGTCTTTAAAAAAAAAGTATGAGAAGTGAAAGCAGAGTCGTTCGAATTTGAGGTCTTATGTGCACTACAGAATAATTTTAATAATCTAGAATATCTCAAAGAATTATTCAACAAAAATTTCACGGGTTCATCATAAAATTCAGTTTTTAGTTTGATTTTTTAAAGGTTATAAATGCTGTAAATAATAATATTTTATTTTTTCGGTTTATAAAAATACTTTGAAAAATTATGAAGTTTTCATTTTAGTTCTTGGTTCTAAGGAATCATATTCTGAAAACTATTCTTGACATCGCAACTTTTAAATAAATAAATTTTTTTATCTTCTGCAATCAAATATGACCGATTTATTAAGTTTGAAATATTACAATATCTGAACTATCAACATTTTCGTAATCTAGGCCAAACACTCTTGAGAAACTCTGGGAGGTTATTGGTTTCTTTGAGACGGTCGATAAAGTGATCTAAAATCCCCTATTTCTATAGAATAGTGATATTGAAAATTTCATAAATCGGTGATTGATGTAGTTTATTGTAGTGGAATTCGTTTAATTTAGGATATTAGATTCTCAAGCATATTTTGTTAAATATGATTCACAGGGCAGAGGATATATGCAAAAATTTAAAATTCGTAATTCATCAGCATTTATTGACTTAATTTACATAACATATAATTATTTATTTAAATATTAAAATTATTTATATTATTAAAACATTGATATCATTGAAAAAAATAATTTATTGAACTTTAAGATAATTTTAAAATCAGTTCTTCTGCTGCAATATTTTCGGATTTCATCGCGGAAAAATGCCAAAATTTAGCTTAATTTTTAATTAATTGAAGTTTTCAAAAAAAAAATCTATACAACGTATACATTTTTACCCTCCAAGGTATATGTGTGTCAAGTGAGGTAGCTGTAGATCATATGGTCTGCTTTGTAGAGCATCCATACATACACACACATACGCAAACACATTCATCTAATTATCAGTCTAGGTGAAATTACTATCACTATTTCGGGGATTGATATTTTCTTTAAATGGCGTTTGAAAAGGTCTAAAATCGTACGTTTTTATGGAATAGCAAGATTCAAATTTTCATAAATTAGTCAATTTTAATTATTGGTTTTGTTGACTGGAATTCAACTCTTTCTATTTAAAATATTGGTGTCTCAAAAATATTTATTTAATGTCTCACAGAGCAGATTATGAAAATATTTAAAATTCGTAATTCATCAGAGCATTTATTGATCCAAATTAGATAAAATGTAGTTATTATTTCATTTAGACCATTTTAACAGTAGTACTAAACTGTATTTGTGTGTATTACTAAAGATTTACAAATTGGCCGTTGGATCCGGTTTTGAATCGATATTCTGTATGTATTAAACCATGATTGCTTTAACAAAGCAGATTTATTGAATTAATAATATAGATATTGTGAACGATCATAGAAAACTTTGTCTTGAGTTAATTTTCTTAGAAAATATCATATTTCTTATGTATTTCATTTCATAGAGTCACGTGCTGAAAGTTACATTTTTCTAGATTTAATTTGTAGTAATAATTAAATTATTTTTCTTCAGAGCTTTTGTCAACGGGATGGCAGCATGCTGATAAAAAATAATTTTTACCCATGCTCTTGCAGGTTCAATTTTATTTTTATTTTGCACGAAATAAATTGTTGAAAAATATGATTAAAATATTTGTTTAAAAATTCATTAAAATTAGAAATTCAATCAGTAGGTAAAAACTTATCACTAAAAAGTAAATTTTTTGAATTTCAATTTGATGTAAAAATCATTTTTGTGTGGTAATAATTTTGAAAATTATCCCGAACAAACCTCAAAATTTCCCTTAATTTTTAATTAATCAAAATTCTAATTAAAAATTTTAAAAAAATCGCTCCGAGGTGCACATTACCGACCACCAAGGTATACATGTGCCAAATTTGGTAGCTGTAGGTCGAACGGTCTGGCCTGTAGAGCCCCAACACACACACACACACACACACACACACACACACACACACACACCACACACACACATACACACACATTGAGCTTTATTATACGTATAGATATATAATGATTGTTACGCATCTGTCAATTTAGTTACTTGACTCAACAGATTTATAGTGGTTCTTAATGGATACCAAGTCAATGGAACTTGACCTTGGCGACAAACTTGTTGACCAATGGTAACCAAAATTAAGGTTCTGGTTAATAAACAAATTTTGGTTCTCTCTCTGTTAGTATCAGAGAACTTGATTCTTCTGGAAAATTCTATACCCTTTCGAAAGACTATGTAAAGAGGAGCGCTTTCAAGAGGAGTAACTCTCTCTTCGAAGCGCTTATTGCAATAATAGCGAGTAATACTGATCTTCATTTTTTTCTTTATCCAGTGTATTAGACTTTTTTGCCGTACACTCATAGGACTATCTAAGTAAAAGAATTAAAATTCATAGAGCATAAATTTTTTTCGAAAATAAAATGTCGAATATATTCTGATAGCATCAGTTACAATCATAAAGTTTTTATTCAGTTGTATAAAGCCAATCTTAAGAAATATTTCTTATGGATACTCTTTATATGATTGATAAAGAATAGTTATCGTATGTTCAAAACTTAAAATTTGAGTGATGAAAACATGCCCAGGATAATATTTGATTTTTTAAGAAAAGATTCAGAAGATACGAACGCGCTTTACGAACTTCGTTGGGATCGATAGCCTCTAATGCATGGACAAAAAAAATCTTTTCCACCAGCAAGTTCTAAAGGATCCTTCTTTTTTATAAAGGCAAAAATCTAAAAGAGTACACGCGTTTTATTAGCAGTGGAATTGATAAAACTCAGCTATTTCATTCGAATATACATATAAAAATAACTCAGAAACCTGTTCTATTTCAACGTTGAGTAATAAAAATGGATCTACATCGACGTTATTCTTGCACAAGAATATATTGATGTTCCACTGAATAAAAATGAGCCGATTGTAGGAAAGGAATTCTGCAGCTCTCCATCAGAGCTCCTTCCTCATGGAGGAAGGAGAATTGCGGACTAGTGGTCTCTTCTGATAAGATCAGAAAACCCACAGCAGGCAAATTTTCTGCTCTCTAGCCGAAGAAGTTGATGATGATGACGCTTCAAAGCGATATGCGGAGTTTGAATATTTTCACCTTATGTTTGCCATTGACAGAAACCAAGGATACTTCATCGTTTGAATTATGAGAAGAGGGTTGTAAAAAAAAATCCGTGAAAATGGATGTTGGAAATGAAGCGGAGATTTTTTTGTGTCTTTTTTTATTTTAGTTGGAAGTTCGCGTAATTCGCTTTTTATCAGATATATCTTTTTCCTGTTATGTTACGAGGAATCTTGCGCCTATGTTTATTAGTCAATTTTTTAACATATCTACTTCAGATTGGAGAGGCTTATTATTTAGAAAAAGCGCTGTGATTTTCTTACTAAGGAATAATATTCCTTTATGATATTTATTAATATTTTTATTGATTAAATAATTTTCTAAATGTAATTTTGAGTTTTGTTCGAATCATTCTTTATTCAAATTTAACGTTTCTATAATATACAGAGGTAGAATTTCTAATTGTGGCCTAATAGATAATTTCTAAAAAATTAGAGATAGGTATGAATTTCCGACTGGAAAAATGTTCTAAACGATGAAAAAATTATATTTTATATTATTTGGATCGATAAATGTTCTTCTAAAAAATTAAAGTCTAAATTTTTATACAATCCTCTGGACCTATTAGCCATATTTAACTAAACATTCCTAAGACAATAACATTTTAAACAAAAATGGCCCACACTTTTTGGATTAAAACTGACTGAATTGAATATCAGTATTTTAGATGATTTTAGACCACTTCGGACTGAATTTAATATCAGTAATTTAGATGATTTTAGACTATTCCTGACTGAACTGAATTTCAGTATTTTAGATGATTTTAGATCATTTCAAAGGCCTTAGGAAGGACCAACAATCAACGAACTGAGTTTTCTAGTGGTAACTATTGTTTGGACTAAAATAATAAAATTCAAAACTTAATATTCCGGTCAGTTTTGGTCACAGATGTGTGAAACGTATTTAAAATGCTAATGAGTCAAGATCACTTTACTAAATATGACTAACAATATAGGCTGACAGTACAAAAATTCAGATTTTGTAATTTTCTCACCAGTACATTTATCGATATAAGGAGAATAACAAACAAATTTTTCTTCCTATGAACCCTTTTGCCTATTGGAAATATGTAAATGCATATTATTTAACTGTCAGAAATTAGCTATTAGGTCACGATTAGCAAGGACACCCTGTGTATGATGATAAAAGTCATGAATACAATGCAATTAAAAATTATGCATTCACATAGACATATACATACAGTTGTAAAAATGATTTATGAATTGTTTCTGTCAATAATTGTAATTTATAAATTCTTTAAATGATTTATATATTGTTTCTGTCAATAATTGTAAGGTTGAATACTTCATCTGTAGTTTTGCTAAGGAAATAAAAGGCTTATATTGTATATTAAGTGACAATAATTATGAATGTACATTGTACAAATGAATATTTTTGCTTTGGATGAATATTCATATTTGCAATAATTATGATTTCTTAAATAATTTGGATAATTCTCTTAAATATGATTCCACATCAAAGATTCATTATTAGGAAAAGCAGATTTAATGGATCTCGAGACATGATTAGCAAAATTTTAATATTTATTTCTCATTTCTCCTCTAATGAACTTCAGAAACATAGATCAGCAATATCAATGATTAATCATACTCTTAATTAATATGTTTCATAAATAATTAAACAAATAATCTGATAAATCTTTGATTTCTTCTTTTATTATGCTAATTCTAAATTTTCATCATCTAGAGGAAATTTGCTGTAAATATTAGAGTAATATTTCAGTAAATGCACTGCTCACAAAAAATTACCTGATATTTCAAAATAAATATGAGGCGATAAAAAAAATCATTTGATTTTTTTAATTAAATAAGAGGCAAAAATATCAAACTTACATTCAATTGTTTATTCTTCTGATATTCTTGTTTAAACTTTTTTTAATTACAATCTCTAATATATAGGCATTGCAATACAATTGGTAACTTGTAATTTACTTCAAATAAAATCTATCCAACATATGAGTCCACAAAGCTTCAGTTGCGGTCCAGCAAAATTAAAATTGAATGTTTTTCAAGCAAAATTTCGTTTTTGTCGCTATCCAACATGGCGGACTTTTGGCGAGTATTTTAACAGTTGGCGTATTTTTTATAAGCTTGGTGATGGAATTATTCCATAGTTACTGTTCGTTTTAGTATCTTAAGACAACCACTTTTCGACGATTCTATCTCACTAAGGAGTGAGAAGCGGAAGGATGTGCACATTTCCGTAATTTACTTTATTCTTAAATGTAAACATCTCCATCTTTCATCTTTCCTCTTTTACCTATTTTGTCGAATTAAACCCATCCAAACGCACGCCCAGAAACGGGGAGGGTTTCAGAATCCGTTGGCAAACAATATAACAAATGATTGAGATTAATGGAGGGTTAATAAAAAATAATATGCTTCTTTATTTAGTCATTTCATATTTATTTTGAAATATCCGCTAACTTTCATGAGTAGTGTATTTTAATTTCTTTTCAGGATTCTCCATACTGTATCATAAAATGTAGCAATAGCTAAAGTTCATTTATGAAATGTCTCATGAATTAAATACCAATTCAAGTCAAGTTTAGGAATCTAATACCACTTGATAAAACAATTTACACAATTTTAAGATACTGACACTTGAAAGATCAGTTTTTGGTTAGAAATTGTCTTTTTTTTATTTAATTTTCTATTTTGATTTTGAATTTCAGAAGAAATGAAATGCCAAACATGAATAAATATTAATTTAACCCACTTATTTGAACCATTTAGTTCAATTTTCAAACGCTAAAAATTGTTTCTCTGTGTATTTCGTTAAATTCACATCATTCATTCTCAACTAGCAGCAAAATTGTTCAATACTTGCATTTCTTAGAAAAAATATTTCAATTTCATTGTTTAGTAACACTTAATTTTATATTCTTTAACTTGTTTTTCATAAAAAGCAGACGGGTAAATATTCTATTGATGCATTTTTTTTTCTTTGCTTTCTCGTGTACGTAGTTTTGAGAAAGCATAGTAATCATCAAAAAAATTCGAAATCGAGATTTTCACGAATCTTCAGGTTTTTGACTTCCCTGAGTATGAAAAACACATTTTTGGTAAATGTCTTTCCGTCTGTGACAACACCTTTATTAATAAGTACACGAGAAAGTTTAGGGGAGACTACTCCTTCTAATTTAACGATTAGGCACTGAATAGTAAAAAAAATAAAAAAATCCTGAGATGCGTAAAAAAGAAACTTAACGCCATGATTGGGCCATTTTATTTTATCTTCATTTTAGAAACTAATTATTAATAACCTATTAAACTGCGCAGCTACAAAAATTCATTTTAAAATACAATCAATTGTGAAAATTCCATCTTATCTTTATTAGTTTGTAAAAACTTAGGTCTTATCTTGAATGGATTGGATACTAGAATTTTTTGATAAGTATAAAAAGAACGGTTCTCGTGATGAAAGGAAGATGGATGACGTTAGGTCATAAGTGAATAGATATGGCGTTTCGTCATGTCTAGGAGACTTTCTGGGACTTCAGCTTATTCATAAGATTGTTGTATCTTGTAGACAATTTCTTATACGACTGTACCTTCTGTTGTAAGTACTCCATGGCACTCATGAATTTCAAGTACGAGACGAATCAGTTTTATTGAAGTTCTTTCTATATGAAGAATAATTCTATGTTCAGAAACTTTTAAAAGACGGAATTTGTCAAATTTCCAAAGGCAATCAATTAATCTTCTTTGTGATATCGTATTCTTCTTTTTCTAGCTGCAGGCTTTGATTTATGACAGAAATATCTTTATTGTAAGTTTTTGAATTCTTACAGAAAGATCATAATAAATCAATTTTATTGATTAAAATATATATAAGCCTACAATTTGAAAAATTCGTTAAATTAATTATTTTGAGAAGAATTTTGATAAAGACTTAATTTTTTCATTTGTCTAAAAACTGAAACTTAATGGGACTTAGAGCGAAAGCTTCCAATATTCTTTATAGAAAAAATTTAATCATGATTTTCTTAACTCCAACCAATATTGTTAATGCAAATGTTATTGACTGAAAAGCGAAAAGCATCGAATGTAGAAGAGTGGTATGAATTCAATACTGAAATAGAAGAGTTCCATTCCTGATACATTTATTACCATTAGTACAGTTCTAAAATAATAATTAATTTAATCCGTTTGAAATCGCGAGGAAAAATTCAAACAGTTTCATAAGTATAGATGCCGAACACGTTGTTTCAGTAAGATTTGAAATTACGAAGCATTGTTAACTATCATTGACTGCAGTGATTAAATCTTTTATTTGGATCCATTTAGAACAAACATCATTCTAAGCCTTTATTAAACTACTGTTTGTAAAATGGTAATGGCAAATCATAGAAAAACTACTTTATTTTCAAACAGTAGAAGATAAGCTTAAATTAAGCATTTAAAAGTATTCATGTTATGCAAACAGTAAGATTTACGAAATCTTCGCGAATATTTGAGAATGGATAAATTCCTAAATCCTTAGAGGCCTCAGAGCTCTCATTTTTTTATTCCCTCGATTTTAATCAAATTTATATTTTAAATATCAGTTACGAGTTAAATTGAGATATTCATATTTATCCACATACACTATAATATTTGAATAGAATGCATTTGTATAGGAAAACAAAAAGTCCGCACTGACTTCGTATAATCTTTGTGCGCAAATTCTATGTTAATATACAGACAACATCACGATTTTTAAAATATTCGAAAACGTGCTGAATTCTTTATTTAGACATTTTATACCCAGAAGCTGATTCTTAACCAAATGTGTTTTTTCAGTTGTAATTCTATTTACATTTCTTCAGCGATGAGTTGAAATTTACAAAAGCAATTGTTTAGAATAATAAATCAGAATATCAAATTTTATATCAAATTTAATCCAACTAACTGATTGCATATTTTTTTAGAAGTATTTACTGCTTAATTTTTTGTGTTCTGCAATGGGTAACAGAAATCTAAAGGCAGCTTTACTTCATTTTGTGTAATCATGAACTGTTTTGTGGTAAAGTGGGATAAAACGTTAACTTAATTTAAGCTAAAAATATTTTATGGAAAGAGCTATTATATTTCTGAACGAAATTAAGGCCATAAACTAGTCCAAAGAAAAATATATTTCTGACAAGTATGTAATTCTAAGAGTTAATCATTTTGCTTGGAAAAAGAAATTTATTTACCTCACTCTTCAGGCATTTTTTTACTGAGTATTTTCAACGAATTTAATGATCTTAACAGAAAAAAAAATCAGTTATGTTTTCAGAATAATTCTGTAAAGAAAAGTATATTTATTATTTTCTTGCTTCCTAAAACACATTAAAGATTTTGTTTTTAAATAAATTTCTCACAAACTTATTTAGAATTTCTTCTAATTTATTTAATAGGCTGAAATAAATTTCCTTTACTTAGTGCATTAAAAAACCCTTTTTTTTTTTTCTCGTCTTAAAAAGTTTTAATACTCTAATAGAGTACACTTTCTATGTTATTGTCACGGGTAGGCAATGGTTTACTTATCAATCAGAATTTTAAAAAATACACTTGTAAAGCGCTGCCATCAAATATGGGCAACATAAATTTGAACATTTCTAAAAAATAAACCTAAACATTTTTAATTGAAAAAAATTTAACAATCGAAAGTATTAGTATTGATTCTCTATCAGTTTTGAGCTCATTTTATTGCTTTATTAGAGACAGAGTTAGCAGTTGCCATAAAAAATTTCAATCATCGCAAAATATTTTTAGGTTTTCAGATACAATTTAAAAGAATCACAGTTCAGTATACAGATAAATTTTCTATAAAATTTCTAATGTTTTTCGACTAAATTCTTAAAACAACTAGCTATACACTTCAAGATTTACCATTCTTCATATTTTTCTGAGACTTCAAGCAATAATATGGTTTTTTTTAGTATAAGAAATTGGATAAAATGGATATTTTTCATATGTAAATCTAAATATTTTCTATTGAAATTATTTCTCTTTTTAAAAAATTATTTCTCTAATTTAAAATATTTGAACTTCATGTTGTGTTTCTTTCTGAAATACGAGGCTTAGATTTTCAATTTCCAAAGGATTTAAGAACTTCTTTTTCCCAAAGAAATGAGAGGCGAAAAATAGCTACAAGTAGGTTTCTTCCACAAGTACGTTGATGGGCGTTACTGGAAGCTTTTTGTTTTATGGAGTGTGGAAACTTTAAAAGCATGTTAGGAGTTGCATCTGCTTCGTTTGATCGCAGTAAAGAAGTAGAATGTTTGATGAGGCGAGTTGTAGAAGAATAGATGATCATAGTGAGAACATAGCACACTTTCTTTTTCTTTGATACTCAGAGCGTTCCAAATTTTCTTTTGTTACGGTTCATCAGCCACAGTTCTTACAGAAACTAAAATCAGAATTTTTATCTCTATGAGAATTCGTAATCCTTTGGTATTGAAAATGTTCCATTTCTGGAAAATGTATGAAAGAAATATGCTATTTTTTGTTTGTGTAAATGATATAAATTCGAATATAACTAATAGGGACATCTGGATTTAATATAGATTTTTATAGAGAATATAATATAGCGTTTTTAAAAAAATTATCAGCAAAATATCTAATACATTTCATAAATCTAAAAAAATAGTTTAAAAAATAAATAATTTTTGGAAATACCTGTGATTCACGTAGTATGAATATGACATTATAGTAATATCTTTGTTTCTTAAATTGCTGTAGTATGGTTAAGTCAATATTCCATTTTAGAAATGTAAGACTATTTTTTCCTAATTGTGAACTATAATCCGATGACAAGAACGGCATCTGATCCGGTACTCCACCTTCAAAACTCCACCAATAGGAGGTTCTTGACTCTCGTCGAATTTTACACGCACCAGAATCGCATTCACAACGGATCTTTCGTAATTTAGAACCTCAAAATTCCAATCCACTGTGAAAATGGAACTTTATGACGTAGACGCGTTTATAGGAAACCCACATTATAGGAGTTTGCAATGTAAAAACCAGCGTGGTTGTAGAGACATAGGTTCTCTTTCATTACATGAATCACATCATATTTTTCTATTTGTTTTCTTTATCAAATTGTTTATACCCCTCCAAAAAAACCTGGATCTGTATTCCAGTTCTGTCTTCCTTGTGTCAATGGCATTCAATCCAAAATTAAAATTCTCTTAGCAGGAAGTTAAAGAAATATTTTTCTTCGAAAAAAAAATCTAAATTAACAAATACATATATTCTTAAGTTCAGCCAATAAAAAAACAGAGAATCTCGATTTTAATAACCAATCAAAATCACTCCTTTATCTCTCATTCCCATTGCCAAAATTCACGTTATATGGGAGTTAAATAATGAATATTTGTACACGAATATGTTCTCACCACGCCTGAGAATTTCTATATTATGCATAAACTGCGAATTAATAAATACAGCAGTCTGAGTTCAATAATTTAACAAAGTCGATAAATGGTATTTAGAGACGAAGAGAAATGGTGGAATTGGAAAATTTTGCTAAAATTCTCAGAGAAAGGGAGATTCCCTTTAACAACGGTTTCTATTTGACAGTGATTTCTCATCCGAAAATTGTAATGAACGTAGGATAACGATGAAAACCTCTTTTCAGCAAATATGCTTCGTTCCGAACTATTTTTCAATTTTTTCAGAGAATAGAATTGTTTATTGAAAATAGGGAAAATTGCCACACACATTACGTCAAATAATAGTAGAAAATTTATTTAAAGTTAAGAAAATTTGTTTAAAAAGACATTCATTTTTAAGTAACATTTAATGTTTGTCTGCATCATAAGTAATTAGCAACTTTCATTCAAATGATAAGATGTTAGACTATGAATATCTTTCAATCTTGAAATCCTTTCCACTTATTAATTATACTTATTAATAGATTTTTCCACTTATAAATAGATGATTTTCACTTCTTGATGGATCTGATGAATTTTTTTTAAATAAATAACTGAAGAAGTTTTAGTAATGCTAAAGATGTAAACCATTACATTATAACGATGTAATGAGTGTTATTTAAATAACACGAGAGCAACTCGGCCCTCCATACTATGAGATGCTTTTAACTGTTATCGGTCACCCTGATTAAATGCTCATATTTTATTGTCTATAACACCAGCATCGGATTTATTCTTTTGCTTCTTGAATTAAAAGAATTCTTATCCTAGTCTAGATTTATTGATCAGATTATCGTGCCGTTTTTCATAATACTAAAGCAATTTGAAGATAGATTTACTAAATTTATATTACAGTTAATTGAAGAAGATGGTATTTTCGTTGACAGCCTTGTTCCAAATCTAACCAACGAGAAGATGTTTCACGCTGATGAATATTATTTCAAAATGATTAATTTTAGTTGAAATCTAGAAAGAAGTTGGATATTTTACCACCGAGAGGCTATCATGTTCCATTCTGGGAAAACATAACAAACATTCAGTCAGCTGATATCATTATATAAATACTACAGCTTTATTCTACCATCTGCAGTAATTGACAAAAGAATAGTTGACAGATATCATTCTCCCGACTCTTTTGTTATGAATTATTCTCCTTTCTCAAAACAACTACTTCCAAAACACTTCTTTATCTTTCACTATGGACAGTTATTTAAATTCCATTCTTAACTGAGTTACTAATGTTTTCTAATGTTTTATAAATATGTAGAGATTTTATTGAAGAGTTAGCTGAACATAACCTATTTATTCCATGGAGATCCTTGAAATTATCACTGTCTAGATTATTTTGCTGATAAATTTATCAAAGTATTAAGTTCTATTTACAAGACTTATATAACATCGTGAAATGTTTTCAATAACCTCCATTTCATATCGATCGATGTTCGAATTTTAAACTTGAAATTATTTATTTTAAATCTTATATTGAATTCACTTCTTCATGAGCACTTTTTTTGCAAGATATAAATGAAGTATTTTTATTTATCTTGCAAAATGTGAAGTAACTGATAATTGAAGTAAAATCTGAATATGGACAAGGATTCATGTAATTTCTTTCTGCTTTAATTTCTCATATTTTTTGTCAAGTACATTTTGTATTTCTATCTTTTTATAGTTATTTCTACTATCAGTTGAATACTATATTCCTACTACCACAATAAGCTATGAATTAATGCCAGACATTAAATTCGAACTGCCTCGGCAATATAAAAAAGCCGTTCATTAACAATCTAATTTATTTTATATATGTTGATGTGTAATAAGGCTCAATAATCGAAATTTTTAAATACTAAGTATGTACGCAGTAAAAGAGAGCACTTAACAAAAACCTCACTATTTGAAACATGATTCAAAATGTTTGGGACTTTTAGCCCAAAAAACATGAATTTCCGAATTTTTAACTCTGGAGACATGAATTTCTTCATCCGGTCAAAGACATGGAATCAAAATGAATCCGTAGTTATTTTTCTTTTTTGTCTTTTGTAAACAGCATTAGAATTTATTTTGGAAACATAATTCTGGAAATCATGTGGTTACCAAAAGTATTAAAAATCTTAACATTAAAAATGTTAAATGTTATAACATTAAATGTTGGAAAGATGTTATAAGAAAAATCTAAACAATATTTTAATGAGTATTTACTTCGTTTAGATATTATGGAATTATGCTAATGACAAAAACTGTTAGAATTTAACAAACAAAAATGTAGAGTACAATATTTTAAAATATTATGTTAAGAAAATCTCTTTAACCTTTTTGCATTATTTAAATTAAAAGTAGTTTCAGAGACATGGAGTCAATGACTCCATAAATAACAACAAAAACTTTGAAAAAGAATTCGGTTATACGCATGTGTCCATACTTAGACTTTTGCTAACATACTGCTGAAAAAATAACTTGAAGGTACTGAAAAGATGATTGTATTCAAGGACAAAATAACTTGATAACCAGAGCTAATGAACAACGCGGAGTCATTTTGACTCCAGGTACGGATTAAAAAATTATATAAAATGGAGATCTGGGTTAAACGAATTTATTTAAGACTATTTTAATTTTATTAAAAAATTCAGAAAATGTTTTCTGTTTTATAAGGAAAGTTTATTTTAAAATCATTTATTCAATCTATTCTTTGCTAAATTATTTCCGTGTTCTTCGGTATATATGATTGTCCATTTAACAGGTAAAATTCCTGGAGTGATTTACCGATTTCTTCATCGTAAAATATATTTATAAATGTTCCTTGCATAACATATCAAATGTAAATGTCCTCCGGTCTCATCTAGTCGATTTAAAGAACTTCTAAGATTTCTTCGCTAAAAGCACGCAATCCTCCAATTATGGAATCTGTTTTCATATTCTTCAAACAGAAGTTGAAGAATGCTATCCTTCATTTGCAAAATTCTTCAAGTTCCAAGTTGTTCTGAGTTTATTCTTCTACTTTTAAATTAAATGTCATTGTGTTATCCAAAGTCATAATGTAAATCAAAACATGTAACGCATATATATTTTAGTTATGAAATTTTATTTTAGATTACTCCGTTTACTATACCAATTATTCAAATAATTTCGATGAACTAAAATACAATTTTAATTCATTTTCCTTATAGAAGTTTGATTTTATTTAATATAGTCTTATTTTAAAATTTAAAGTTTAAAATAGTCTAAAATAGCCAAATTTTCAAAATTCAAAAATATTATTTATGCAATTAAAACTAGGTTTGTTTCGTTTAACATTAATTAGATGAAAACTGAGTACATATAATAATATCTGAAATATTTTTCATTTTAAAGAATTAAATGATCATTAATAAAACCTTTCTTTCAAATTATTTTTCCTTTCATTTTAAATATTTTCTCGTCAAATTTCTAAATAAAGACATTCATAATATAATTTCAACCTAAGAAATTTCATTGAATTTCTCAAATATCTATTTCAAAGTTCATATCCTTTTTTATCATAAATTAATTCTTCTTCTCTCTTGTACAGATTGATCCACATTTTAGCAAGAGGTATTTAAGCACTTCTGATGCGAAATTACTAGTTGAATCAGAATGAGATAGTTCCGTTTATTATTCCATGTATTCAAAAAAATTATGCTTTAAAGTTCAATTCTAATTCATTTTCCTTATAGAAGTTAAATTTCATTTAATATTGCCTTATCTAAAAATTTAAAAGGGTCTAAAAATTGCTCGCTTTTCCTTTCAAAAATATTATTTCTGAAACTGAAACTAAATTTGTCTTTTTTTTTACTTAGTTCGATGAAAACTGAACACAAATAATAATATCTAATATATTTTTCATTTTAAAGAATTAAAAGTATAAAGGATCATTAATAAAACTCTTCTTTCAAATTACTTTTCCTTTAATTTTCAAAATTTTGTCATCAAATTTCTATACGAAAGTAATGTTTAGCATATAATTTGAATCTACAAAATTTCACTGAATTTCTAGAATATCTATTTCAAATGTCCATTTCATTTTTGTTTATCATAATTTAATTCTTTCTTCTTCTTGCACAAGGTGATCCAAACTTATCAAGAGTTGTTTAAGCACTTCCTGTGCGAAAATTGCTAGTTGAATCAGAACTAAATTGTCTGCGATTTCGATTTCAGAAGAAAAAAAAATGTTCATAATTAAATCGATGGAAGCAAAATAGCGCTGAACTTCTAGTGATTTGCATAAAGTCCAACATATTTGATTTTTTTCTGAATAATCAATAAAAGAAACATTTTTCATAAAACTACGATTTGAATGATTATGACACAAACTTTATTAGATCGAGTGTTTGTTGTCAAACTCTCTACTCCTCCCTGTTTAATTTGGATCATTCTGTATTTACTAAATTTGAGGTTACATAACGTTCTGCTTTAGGAAAGTCATAATTTAGTTTTTTAAAACAACATTATAGTCTGTTCACTGAGTCGGGAGAACGAAACCAAATAAATGCGAGTGCTGTATTGGCGATGATTAAACATCTGGCATTTTGCCAGGAACGCCAACTATAACAGTGTGTAGACAGTCTGAGCTTCTGCTTTGTTATAGAAAACATAGTAATTTCCGTGACTCCCCCACTCGAATTTATCAACATCATCTTCTGAAAGTGATTTTTGAAGTATGCGCTTTAAAATTTAGCCCAAATAAATAAATGATAATAAAAGCGACAGAAAAAAATCGCCAAATTAGAGAAGCAGCCCAAAAATGTAACTCTTTGGCAACCTATGTGTTTACTTTCGTTCTCTCGACTCGACGAACTGATTATAGGACTATTTTGGGATGGACCTCGTACTTTTGAACCGTGGTCAGATGACGAGGACGGCTGGTACTCCCCTCTCCAAACTTCCACATCACACCAGATGGAGGACGTTTCGCCCCGACTGATTTAACGTGACCCAGACCTGCTTACATGACGGTTTTAAGTGGAATTGGGTCTCGAATCTGAAACCCTCCGGTTCCGAAGCCGAGAACTTACCGCCTTAGGAAAGTTATAGATGTGATTATAAAGTGATAACAGCTTAAGAAATCTAAGATCTGATCACCATAATATCATACCATAACTGTGTTTCTAGATGGGCTGCGGAGGCCTGGTGGTAAGGTGTCAGCTTCGTGATCGGAGGGTTTCAAGTTCGAGGCCCGATTCCACAGATGAATCATCGTGTAAGCAGGTCTCGGGCACGTTTAATCCGTGGGGGCGAAACGTCCACCCGCTGCTGTTGTGTGGAAGTTTGGAGAGGAGGGAGGGGGTGCCAGCTCCTGTGTTGTTCTCGTCGTCTGACCACGGTTCAAAATTACAAGGTCCATCCCAATTTAGCCCTAGTGTTACATTAAAAGGAGACGTTAATATAACTGAACTGAACTGAACCGTTTCTAGATATAAACAGATTTTATTAAAAAATACGCACCATTAAATACGAATGAAAACTGAAAAATTATATAGCATTTGAATCCAATGGGAATTATCTGCAATAATATAGAAAAGAAAAAAAAAGCCCATAATTCAATTCTTTACGATTATTCACTTTTAAATTACATCTAACACTGGAACATCAGGTTGTATACTTAATTTAAAAAATACTTACTTTCCATCGAATACTTATAGCTTGTTGCCAAGCCCCCTAATAGAAACTTAGTGATTGGGAGATTTACGGACCAAATAACGCGATCAGACTGCAAGAGAAATAGCCGGAGTGAAGAATGGGTGGAAAAATACACAGCTGCGTGGCTAGGAAATGAACTAAGAGATTGAGTGGATTTTTGCAATATTTGGAAAGAGGTCAAAGGATTAACTGACTTTTTGTCTGCAAAGTTACTATTGATTTTCAGACCGATTTGGTAACTTTTTTTCTTTCCCTTTTGAGCTAAAATTAGCTATTATTTTCAATATCTGGGGAAATCAGGATAAAGGAGGCGATCAAAGGAACAAAATGTTCCGAGTATAATCAGTTTTGGGTAAAAAATTGAAGAATATGATTAAGAAAAAGCAGCGAATAGAGCTCATTTCTCAAAAACTTTCTAGAGATGCGTTTATGCGTTGAAATATATTTTGAGATGAAAATGTAGATGATTTCTATAAAGAAATTTTTCAAAACGTTAATGCGGAACTTGAAATACGATTTATAAATATTTTATCACAATAAGGAATTCTAAATCATTAAGAAAAATAAATTTTAACAAGATTAATAAATACAGTTTCTGAAAACATACTTTGGTTAATATGCTGAAGAATAGGATTTTTTATTTCAATCATTTTCAATTCTTTAGCATGAATGTAATGCAATTTTAAAATCATTTTTTTCCCTCAAATTCATTACCAGATGTTTGCATCAGCATGGAATTAACATTTATTTTTAATTGTGTTAATCGATTAACAGAAACTTAAATTTTGCTAATAATTAAGTATTGTATTATCGTCGAGAATACACATATGAATAGCATTTCAAAACTCTAGCACATCAAAAAGAGTAAAAGTCGTTTACAATATTCCACCTGCATAAACTGGAAATAAGTTAAGTTAAATAAAAATGTTTAATTATAAGTCAGAATACTCCTCGGTACTTTCCAAATTTTAAAATATATTCATTGTAGCAATAGTTTGTTTGATGGAAAAATCAATTAAAAAGGCCATTTCAGTCTTTCATTAAAGATCAATCCAAAAATAATCCTGATACCTGATACTTAAATTTTGCAAATAATTAAGTAGTATATTATCGTCGAGAATACGCACAGGAAAAGCATTTCAAAACTCTAGCGCATCAAAAAGTGCGTGAAGAATCGTTTTCAAAATTCCACATGTACAAACATGAAACAAGTTAAATTAAATAAAAATATTTAATAATATGTCAAGATACCCTCAGATACTTTCAAAAATCTCAATGAATTCATTAGAGAAATAGTCTATTTGACAGGGGAGAGCAATTGTTTCAGTATTTCAGCAAAGATCAATCCAGAAATAATCCGTTTCTTCGGTAGAAATATCATGTGTCTTTCATTCATTTTTGTACTGTAGAAATATAATATATTTTCAATATAATTTTAGTATATTTTAAAACTCATCTTTTCAATAGAAAATGCCTTTTCAATATGCATCGAAAAGTATTTGACTTTCTGTATATAGCATAGATATTTTCTTTCATTTCCTTAAGAAAGTATGGATAATATTGGAAAGAAAAATATCTATTTCATATTTCATCGTTGTTCTGTCAAACTGAATTAAACTAAGACACAAGTGTATTTCGTGAAGCGTGCTTGTTTGTAATACATACTATGAATAGAAATTCGTCGGCTTTATTTTATTTTATTTTATTTGAACACGTAAAGCAGTTAAAAGCGATTCAAAATGCATTTCCTATATACCTTCTTATCGATTCCT
>JAPMOR010045160.1:335788-347242 GCA_026543865.1 Argiope aurantia | reverse complement strand
CAGTCAAAGCTTGCATGTCCTTTGCTTCGTGTAAGTCAGTAATTTACCATTAGATTGAATACGAATGAATCGGAACTAAGAGAAAACGACGTATAAATGAGAAACGTATAAACGGGAATTTACTAGACTTTTAAAGTAAAATTACAGATACATTTTGAAAATTAGATAGAGATTGTAAAAATAAATTATAGATACAGATTGTAAAATTACGATAATTGGATATTAATAATATCCAATTTCATAATGAAGATATTTAATAAGGAAATCATATATAATATAAAATCGCACATTATTAGTGCATTTAATTCAAAATAATATAAATAACATTAAGCATATTCATATATCATCACTGGATATCAATAATATCCATAATTGGATGTTAATAATATGTAATTATCATTACATCGGAATTTTCCTTTTTTAATAGCATTTAGAAATATCTATTGAGGTGAAGTCATATACACATGATGTGTGTCGACTGCGCCACATTAGATAAATTTTGGACCACTCCACGCATTTTATAGGGGGAAGAAAAAGATGTAATACTACAGCAGAGCATAAGACACCGTGCAGTTCGATGTTAAAGAAAGCGCAGTTGCTATTGCAATGCAATTGTGATAACACTTAAACTGACTTCATTTCTCATCTGTAAAAGGAGTTAATTTAAAGCAACTTGTTTTCTACTCATTTAATTACTTCAAGTAGTAATTTAGCTTAGTTATCGCAACATTGAACCGTGATTAGAAGAGAAGGCCTGAGTCTGAGGCGGTATCCCTTTTTCACATTTCCTAGCCATGTCTGAGGGAAATATTTATTAAAATGATTTAATTATTTTTCACTTGTTACTGAAAATGCCGTGTGGTAGAAAATTGAATTTGTCGTATAAATTCCAGTTCATAATATTTACAATGATATTTGATAAATAAATACATGTGATTAAACTTTTTATTGATTTATTAATTTTATTTATAGTATTAATAAAAACTAGAAAGCTTTGCAAGTTGAACTTTATATATAATTGCAGAATTTAAAGGAATATAATTCTAAATTTTCATTATGAAGATATTTAGTAAAGAAATAATATATATTACAAAATCGTACATTATTAAAGCAGCTGATTCTTAATAACATAAATAACATTAAGAATATTCATTTATTAACATCGGATATTTAAAGATTTTTCTGCTAAAATGCTAGAAAAATAAACTGACCCTAATTGACAGACTTAACATAAAAACAAATCATTCGATTCAGGAATTTTACTAAAATGTATTGATTTTTTGAAAAAAAAATTATACGGGAAAAAAAGATAAGATCTAATGCGAACCCATATTTATGCTTCCATTAAAAGATATTATTAGGAAATAGGCTTGTAAATCTTTTTAACGCTATCTTTACTTAAAATATACAAGAGATAGCCAAACTTAATCAACACATTAGTGCCGGAGACCAATCATATCTGTCAGCGGTAACGATAATTCATGCAGGGCTTAGTCGATGCAATTAATCAGAAATGACACTTCTGTTATTGTAAAAGTTAGCGGGAAAATTCTTATCCTATGGTTAAAACAGCCAAAGATTTCAAGCTTTATTGAGCGTCAGTTCCTATTATACACTCAGCGAATCAATAAATTTTTTTTTGTGCTCCTTTTAAAGTTTTGCTTACTATATGCATTGGTTGAGATTATTTGTTCCCTTATGATATATTCATCTTTTAAGGAAGGATAGATAAATGGTATACGTATATACATAAATAAAAGGGAATATTCATTTATAGTTTATACGCTATAAAAATCCAAACTACTACATAGTTTATGTTCCAATTTTTTTCCACAAATGCTATGAAACTTAAGGAAAGATTTAGTCAAGGTTTTATGACAAATAATTAAATATTATATTTTTATTAATTCAAAATATAGCAAGTGTTTTTCTCCTTTTATGCTGCCATTCCTATTAAATGAAAATAGACATTTCAAATAATTTTATTTATTTATATCCTGGTAGTTGTTCACAATATTTAATGAAATTTATTTTCAATTTTTTTCTTAATTAAACGATATTTTTAATAATTAATTATAACATGTAAAAAAATTAGTTTTCGGATTTTTTTAAATAATTTTTTTGATAAAACTGATATTCTCATTTTAATTTTAAAAAACTGCAGAGAACTTTATGAAATTTTATTTTTAAAAATTCCTTTTTTTTGTGTGTGTGTGTGTGTGTGTGAATTAAAATACTTTTGAATGTTGAAAAGTACAAAAACAAAATAAACTAAATTTTTAGTTTTTTAATTTTGTTTCTTTTAAACTATTTTTTTCGTTTCTCATACATGATGGCTTAGTTAGTAGCTGTCATAAGTTGATTTGACATTCTGTAACTGTAATCTTTGTATTATTTGATGAATTTTCATGGCATCTCCAGCCTATGGTGAATGATATCCCCAGCCCTACCTGGGCAACCGAATTACTGAATTAGACTCAATATTAATACAAGTATTGCGGTTCATTAAAAAATTGTCAGCATGGGTTCATGGAACAAACTCTGCTGGAAGATGTAGGACCCGTCATCTGAGAAGTGTTCACCACAAACACATATCATTATTGTAACCTTCAAAGGAGCTCACTTATCCGGCGTTATTCCATCCAAATATTAGTGGTGGTCTCTCCAGGGGTATATCAATGAGGCTTTCTCGCATGGATATATTGAAGGAAAAGAATATTTTAATGAGGGTTTCAAGATAATGGATTAAATAATCAGTTTTTTAAGGATGAAAATATGTTCATCCCAGGCAAAGCTTGATTTATCAGGTAGTACATAATATTAATGCAAAGTTTGGGCTCTCTGTAACAGTTTTATTTATCTTTCCTGTTATTTACAAAAAAAAATTACTATTGAGATTCTTTGCAAATAATTCATTTCATTATGTAATTCACATATTTTACATTATTATGATATTAGTTTTGCTTTGCTTTTAGGCATCTAAATATTTTAGATTTGTAGTACAGTAAACATTTGAAATTTTTTTAAATTAACATAGGGAAATACGTCTGTAATATTATTTTCTTCTTTTAACATCCGTATATTTTCAAATAATATCATGTATGAATAGATTAATTCTTTTGAATGGGAAAATTTTTGAGCATAAATTATTAATAGACATATCAACCACTCAAATTCTTATTTTTTTGTGTCTGATATACTGTATTTGAGTGATATATTACTACTTATGTACTCTTAGATTACTAGTACACTATTTAGGATACTTCGTCTTGGGACGAGTATTGGATATTTAAGTACAGATTTATAGTTAATGTCTACTTCTCTCTGCAAAGGATCCATATTCAAATAAACCACTCTATTTAAAATGTTGGATATTCATTTCCAATCGGCTTAGAGAAGAATGAAAATTTACTGATATTTAAAATATAGAATCGTGATATTACATCTGATGTTGTAGAAGACACATATGAAAAATTTTAAATAATTCTGGAGTCAGGTGATATAAAAATATTTTTTATCGCCTTTTAGTAATCCGTCCTTTAACCATTTTGTATTTATGCATTTTTAACCATATGTATTTTATGCATTTTTAACGTTTCTCAATTTAATATGTAATGTAAAATGTAATTTTTGTTTTTCTATTCTTTTTTCTGTACGAATAGGCGTTTTCTCTAGAGGGGTCTTTGTTGTTTGCAAGTGTCCAATGCCATCAAGTGTCGTTTGTTCCTTCGTGCTAGGTGGGGTTGCTCTTCAAGTTTCCGGTATGGCTTCAGGCTAGGTCGGGGTATCGTTTGCATTTATAACCATTGTGTAAAAATTAGAATCAGGTAAAGATGTCTGAATTATATTAATCTCCATAAACTATCATTTTTCAATTTCATAATATAAATACATCAAAGCATAAAATGAAATTCTGTAGAGTTATAACAAATATTTTTTGTATCTTAACTAAAGACCACAGTGGTCAAAAAGTACCGCCATGTCCTTGATGCTTGTTAGATGAAGTTATGGCTAAATCTTGTGCGTTGCTGTGATGTAGAAGCTTGAAGAATGGTTACTTGCGATTACTGCTGTCCTGGTCAGAGATGAGGAACTACGAGCCGAACAATTGCAATGACTTTAATGCTTATTAAATATAGGAATGGCTAAATCTCACACGTTGCTGTGACATTGAAACTTGGAGAAAGGTTACTTGCTCAAATGTCCTGATCAAGGGTCAGGAACTACGCACCGAAGAACCGCCATGTCCTTAATGCTTATTAAAATATAGTGATGGCTAAATCTCGTACGTTGCAGTGGCGTAAAAACCTAGAGAAAGGTTACTTGCTCGAATGTTGTCCTGGTCAGGGGTCTAGAACTACAAGTCATAAAAACGTGGTTCAATCCCGATAACTCTGGTATAGTTAAAAATGGGAAGTTAATTTAACAAACCAATCCTTACCAAATCTTATAGATTAAAATTATATTTAAGATGCTCAAGGAAAGATTCCAGCACTAGAGAAAAAAATCCGATTAGCTTTGCAATTTTGCTTATCTTTGTAACAAATGTTGAGCCACGGTGACTTGCTGGTAAGCTACCAGCATACTGGTTGCGGGGCGACGAATTTGAAACCGATTCCTCAGGAGATATGGTTATTGTGCTTTTTAAGCCAGTGAAGTATAAAAGATCCACCTACTGGTACGGTACGGAAGCTTAAAAAAGGATGTCGGTTCCAATCGTTTTCATCATATGGTAACGAATCATGATAATGAAGTCTGTATTAAAGCAGTTGTCATGTAACATCAATCTAAACAAAACTCAAGGGGGGAAATGTCAGCCCTGGAGACGAAAGCCGGCGAATTTCGGGTTTTAATTATTTCGATTATAAATGTTGTTGCATATTTGTGCATTCTTATGTAGAGATAATATATAAACATTTTTACATACATAGCTTGTATTTTTATATGGAAGTTTTAAACAGGAAAATTATTTACACAACGTGAGAAGTTATTTAGCAGTTATTCCAAGAAAGGAATGCGGAAGTTAAATGTAGTAGTTAATTAACTCGCGACTCATAAAGAATGAAGGGGAAGATTTCGTTTAGTTCCTAATGAAGAATATAAATCAAATTTTAAATTCCGATAACGCAGCAACCCATCAATCATTTTTCTTTGCCTAGAAGTTTTTAGAGAATATTGGAAAACTGTAATTAACTAAAAATTAATTAACGGGAAAAATAGAATCTCAATTCGGAACAGAATGAATTATTTTTTTGTGCGGAAATAGTTTTGATTATGTGAAGCGTTTAGTGGTCTGAAGCTAAAAGCAGCTCCAAAGTCACAGAAGCGTGGCTTTGATGTTCTCACACGGTATTGTGAATTTTGACTAATCGTTTATGTTCACTGAACGTTTGAGTTTCGTCAAAGCGATCGATTTTTCGTTAACTTATCACGTGGTCTGACAGCTTTCCCCCACAAAATTTTATATATATTTTAGCTGTCATGTACTCCGCTCCTAAGCCTTTGTTCTCCTTTGTGTATAGATATTTTTTCGAGGAACTATCGGCTGTTCAGACCAGATTTTCATTTTTGCCATTACAGAAACATGGACCTTTCAGTTTATGACCCGGATGGCGTTTAACTGATAAGCGAATGTTTTTTTTTTCACCGAAGGAAATAGTCTTCAATCGAGTTGTTAACTAATTTGAAAATTTGAAAATAAAAATGTAGTTATCATGTTTGCCATTTTAAAAGCAAGTGGAAGTCTGTTCACTAGAAATATTTGAAAATATTTTGTGCTATAGTGAATTTTGAAGCCGTATGAAGAAACAAACATTATTACAAAAATGTCTAGATATAACAGTTTCTGTGGTATTTCCTTGTTTTTGTGATACTGATATTATTTCAAAATTCCATTTTTGAAACATGATCGCAATTCGATCGCATACTGAGGCTCTTAAGCTTTTGTTCTTCTTTATTCTTTTCTTACATTTTTTCAAAGGACTACCGGTTATTTAGAACAAAATTTCTGTTTTTTTATTTTACGATCAGAGAAACTGGAACTTTATAGTTTATGAAGCGAGCGGCGAATAGTATTTAACTGATAAGTGGAGGGAAATAGTTTTCAATCGCAACTGATTCGAAACTTGGAAAAAAGAAGAGTTTATCATTATAAAGGCTGGAGAAAATAAGTTTTCTTAAACAGTTTGTGAAAATTTTGCCTTACTAAACTAGTTTCTGAAGTCGTATGAAGATATAAACTGAGACGCTGTCACGACTAAAAAAGTATGGAAGTAAATGGTTTTATGCAGCGTTTCCTTGTATCTGGGCGATATTAAAATAATTTCATTTATGGAACGTGAATGAATTGATATCGCATCATCGTTTGATCAAGTGTTTGTAAATATGTATGAAAAGTCTAATGAGTCTCTGAGAAGATTATTGATATTGAAATATAAATTGAAACATATTGCAGCATTATTTGGAAAATGAGAGAAATTCTGTCAGTCGTAGGTAGACTATGTAAAAATTATCCTATTCAACATACTTCTGGAATAGTTATTAAATAGTGAAAAATGATTTTTGAGAAATATGGAATAAATATTGAAAGATATTGGACTAGACTATCTTATTATGATGTGAGAAAGGTTGAATACAATATCATATTATACAGTCGTTTCTAAATACTTTTTTTGTTTAAAGAAAGTGTGATGCCACGTATTGAATGAATAAATGTCTCAGAGGATACAACACTGTTCAGGTAAGATAATCCATCACAGTGTCTCTTTACTAAACTATTTTCAAATTAAACTAAAATGACAACATCTAAGTGTAATGCTTTTCTAATTTTACTATTTCATAAAGCATCTTCAGTAGCTACCAATTCATTTGAGCTTAAATTAGAAAAAAAAAACCTTTAGCTTCTTAGAAATTGGCCTTACTTTCTAAAAAATGTAAATTTTGTTAAAAGTCTTAAATTTCTAGAATCCAGAAATTTATCTTTTGCAAAATACCCATTTAATCACTTCGAGATGAATTAAATTTTATTTGAAAAGTTTACAGCAGCAAAAAGAATGAAAGGTATTCTAGTAGAATTTTTGTAAAAACACTTTTCATATTTAATGGATTTTCTTAATATATTTCAAAGTGGTTTTTTTTTTATTTAAAAGCTTTTATTCTTAATTATTTTCTTAAAATTGTAAGTTATATTTTGATTACGAACCCAGAAAAAAAGAGAGATAAAATACGTTTGAATAAAATATGCAAAAAAGCGATAAAAAACTTTTATGCTTTTTGTAAAAATATTGATTATTGAATTAGCTACATAAAATTCATCAACATCCAAATTCATACAATATGGTATTCGGGCTTAAATTGTTTGTAGTCTAAGAATAAAAAGCTTTTTTTTTTAAATGTTTTCCGATGAATTTCTTCAAAATGTCATATCGAATCAAGCAAAAGTTTTCCTTTAAGATTTTCAAATGACCTTGAAAATTTTTTTAGTTATTTATTTATTTATTTGACATTTATAGTGTTAATCTTGTTAAACGTCATACATTTATAGACTGGATGCAGGCAGGACTCTTTAAATACTACTAATACTATTACATTTATAAAGGATGCAAAATAATTTAACTTTGCCTTAATATAAAACTAAAAATTCATATTCACCAAAGGTCATATGGTTTCTTGACTATTTGAATTTAAAAATATGTTCAAATGCTCTTCAAGTCTGAAGATTCCATATTCGAACCTATGTGATTTATATATGCCTTTTCCCTAATATTTCAATATCAGTTACAATTTTTAAACTTCTGAGTGAATATCATCATCCTTAAAAGCTGTGGTGTGTTGCAATAAGGAATATTCTAAGTAAAATCCATGCTAAATTGAATAAAAATAATTTCTATGACAGACTTTTATTAATGTATTAAAACTGTTATTATTTTCTACATTTGCATTGAATTATTGTTTTATACATTTGAATTATTGATTTTAAACTTCGCCGTTAAAAGCTGTTTTGTGTTGCAATGAGAAATATAGTAAGTAAAATCCATGCTAAATTGAATAAGAATAAATTCCAGGACACACTTTTATTAATGTACTAGAACTTTTATTATTTTCTACATTTGAATGCTTAACTTATAATTTATTGTTATCAATATTATGGAGTCTTAAAAATAATTTTTTTTCTCAAATTTCTCACCAAGTAGCTCCCTTACGTATGAAGTAAAATTTAATTAAATGTATCGATTAACTGATAATTAAGTTCTGAAAATATTAAAATGATTTTTCTGTAATTAACAGCGTAGAAGTGAATAAACTGTAGACTGTAAAAGTGTATAATACATTAAAAATAAAAATAAAAAATCTTTTAAGTCATTTTTATTATTACTAAAAATTCTTTACTCCTTATAATTTTGCAAAAATGCATTGAAAATTTGGTTGTCAATTTTTTAAAATTTAAGTGGCAAGTATAAATTTCAGTGGATATCAGCATGATTTTCATTATTTTTAAAATTTATGTTTTTTTTTTTGTTACCAATAACAACGCCGCATATTAAATATTCAAGCTTTATATTTCATTGTAAGCAATTAAAAATGTAACCATTATCACAATTCAGAGAAGTCATTCCCAATTTTCCCTTATTTTGCTTTTGACAATTTCCCCAAGAAAATATATTTATTCAGCAATAATATCAAATTACGATCGCATCTGATATCATTTTTTGGTTCGAAGTATCTTCTCTTCATTTTTTTATTGAATTTTCTGCTCCTTTCTCTTTTGTTTTCTTATGAATGAGTACCTAATCAACCATTAGCTATCAATTTTTTTTATGATTGAGACCCTTGAGGAAAGTTGAACTTGTCGCACTTAAATCCATCTCATCGTACGAAAATTGACTTAGGATAAACTCGAGAGAAACATATGTCCTTTTCACAAGATCGATTTGCTAGCTGCCATTTTTTTTTTTTTTTTGTCCTTAATGTGCTTGCAGCATTTTCTGGTCATTGGGGAACGATGTTTTTCGACTTGAGGAAAATCCGTAAATCCAGTTATTGAGGATGGATCCAGTTGAATTCCAAAAGCTTTTAAAATTAGCCCCACTTAAGTGTTTGTGTAAGATATTGCTTAGGGCAAAATAAAGCTTCATACATTTTCGGTTAAAGTAAAAATAATTTCTCTAAATGTCTAACATTTGTTGAGTTGAGATCTTCATCGAATAAAGGCTATAATATTTAACAAGTCGTTCCTATTCATTGGAGAATGAACTTCAGATTAGATTATTTTTTTGTTGAATAGAAGAGAAAATTTTAAAACCCATTCGAAGGATTTGAATTTTTATGTAAAGAAGCTTTTAGAATGTGTATTTTTGACGCAAGAGTATTAAAATAATATTTTTAATACTCTGTATCAAAACTGTCTGGAGACTGAGAACAATTTATCTGATCATAATTGTAATAATTTTTTCATTCAAAACTGTCAGAACATGTTAAATGCAGAGATGGAATAATACTGTTTCAGAATTTTCATTTATATGTATAAGAAAAGCTAAAATAAATTTTCATGTAACAGTTTTTTTTTTATTTATCTTGCGTTATTTTCCTAAAAAATTTCTGATATAATTATTTATAGAAACATTCCAAATTTTATTGTCAATTGATTCTTTTAATTATACTTTTTTTCCCTCGCGAACAAATAATCCAAACTTAGAAATGCATGTCAATATTTGTTGCGAACTTATACTATATATATGAAAGGAAGATGTGGAAAAATACCAACAGTCTTGTTTGTCACGAACTTCGTATCTAAAAGTCGGGCAAATGTAAAACTGAATTCAAACGAGAAAAAGATTATTTTCTTTTTGATTAATGAAAACCATTTTAATTTCTATTATATGCTGATTTTACTCAACAGAAATAGTTCAGATCCTCAAATCTTTGTTCCAATAACTTATCCAAGAACAATTAATTCAAAGTAAAAATATTTGCTCATTTGCAAGGAACTCATATTATTTACATAAAAGAAAGTAGTAGGAAAAAAACAAACGATTTTGATTATCACGAATTTTGCATCAGAATGTCGGGCAGATGCAAAAATAATTCAAATAAGAAAAAATTATTTTATTTTTGGTTAATGAAAACAATTCTAATTAGAATTATATGCTGATTTTACTTATTAACAGAAATAATTCAGATCTCCGAGTTTTTTTTTCAATAACTTTATTCATGAACAATTAATTCAATGTTAAATCTACGCATACACTATAAACCGAAACTATTTACATAAAAGGAAGGCGTGGGAAAAGAACAAACGATTTTGTTTATTATGAATTTCGTATCAAAATGTCCGGGCAGGTGAAAAGCTAAATTTAAAGTGACAAAGGATTATTATCTTTTGTATAGTTGTAACAATTTTTTATTTGATTTATATGCTGATTTTATCCATCAACAAAAATTTTCAAAGCGCTCAGCACGAAAGTATTAGAAATCAAATATTCGAATTTTTAACTTCTGCATTTATATTGTAAAATTATACATAAACAGTAAATAATGAAAAATATTTGAATGAGTTATAAAAAATTTAGAAATAAATAAACTTTATGAATTTTTTTTTGTTTATTATTAAAATCTGTTTTAACTATATTGACGAAAATTACATGTTTTGACGCTGCTATGTCAAAGAAAAAAGTCATATTTTATAACAATAATATGGTGAAATTTTCAAAATAATTTCCTTAGTATTATTCTATAAAAATAGCTTTTAGAATTTTTACTTCTGTTGTTCTTAAATTCAAATAGCTTGCTTTAAAACATTCTGTAGTCCTTCTTGCATTATTTTATAAAAGTGTTTTTAAAGTCCTTTTGCAAATAGTACGCAATTTTTGTAAACCATATTTGCATATAAAATAATATAAAGTTGTTGCCTGTTGTCAATATTCAGAAATGTTTAGCATTTCCCAACTTTGTTTACTACCAGATGACCAGTTTCGCTTTTTAACTCCAGTCGGATAGAAAATATCTATTGACTTAATTCAGTTTTTTTTTTCGAACTTTTTTTGGAGAGCCGAGAAAGATCTTTTCAAAATAATTGAGCTGCTTTAGAAGCTCTTATCTGCAGATAAGGAAATTTCTTTCTTATTCTTCTCTATTTCATTGTAACCTTTTTGCTGGAAGCATTCAAAAGACGCTTCAAAAGAATGACTTTATTTAACATTTATATTTTGCGATTGTTGTATCTCCGAAATCAAATAGCAGAGATTTTTTCAGGAAGTCATCTCACCATAATGAATCATAAGAACTTCAAAATTTTCCGCCTTTTTAGTTATTTATCGAATAGAGAAAAAAAGAACAAAAAAAAAAGCAAGAATTTATTTGATTGCAATCTTTTGTGGGAAACATTCAAAAGACGCTTCTAAAGAACTATTTTATTTAACATTTATATTTCGAGATTGCTGTATAACCAAAATCAAA
>JAPMOR010045160.1:310412-335688 GCA_026543865.1 Argiope aurantia | reverse complement strand
ATATATATATATATTTAAGGGAAGCCATCTCAGTATTATGATTCATAAGACACTTCAAAATTTCTGACTTTTTGGTCATTTACAGAGTTAAAAAAAAAAAGGGAAATAAGAGAAATAAAAGCAAAAAAGATTTGGATCCAGGCCAGCTACTATAACTTAAAACCCAATTCTATCACTCGTCTTTTCAGTCATTTTCTGACGCGTATTACAGGAAATGAATGCAAAAAAGGAACACGAAAAAAAAAAAGAGAGCCTATTCTTGATTCATCGGATCGATTTTTTCTTATTTAATAAAATATATTCCACCGCACCTTTCTTATTGAGTTAGATTGCAAAATCTGTGAAAAAAATAATTTTACTTTTTTTAGCGTGTATTTATTTTTTTACTGTCTGGGTTACTTTTATTTTATGTTTGCATTGGTCTGATTACGCTAAATATTGAAAAAGGACGAGTCGTAATTTCTCAGTTTTTCTTCGCTTTTTTTTCCCTTTCGCATTTCGTTTTGTATTTAAATAGACTGTGGGGAAAATATTTGATTTTGCTAACAGTTTACCTTGTGAAGATTGAAATGGGCATGCGAATTAATTTTTTATGCAATCTTACCACTCTCAAAAATATAATCTAAATTGATGGCACATACCCATTTGCTTTTTTACAGGTATTTTTTTTTCTAATAAAAGTCGTGGTTTTCTACCCGTTTTTTATCATTATTTTCAACTTATATTTTTTTTCCATATCCCCCCCCCCCAAAAAAAAACTGTGTGTAAGTTGAAAATAACTTTTTTTCCTTCTTTTTTGAGCTAAGCCTCAGGATATAAATTCTAAAAGTGTTATGAATATCAAACGCTTACGAGTGGTCCATAATCTAATTCTACAGAATTCATTTCATTAACATTTTTCTCCGGGATTTTTACTTTCTCGTATGCAAAATATCAAAAGAAAATGTATTGTAATCATTAAAAATTTCCTTAAGTATTTTTTTTATTGAATCTCTATGTTTTTGATCTCTCCAGTAAAAATAGTTACTTCTTGAAATTTTGTGAGCTCAGAAATTCATCAAACTAAAGAAATAAATGTTGGAATACACTTTTTACGTTCGTTTATCGATATTTTCAATTTCAATTTTTATTTAGATATATTCTCATATTGATATTAAACCGTCTAAACTATAATTGCGTTGCAAATACATGTTAAAGCTTTCGATACAAGTATCAAAATATGAATGAGTCACTGCGACGCTATTTCAAATCTACCAGCATGTGCTTGTGAAATAATGTCATATTCCGCAAATTAGTTGAGACAGTCCCGATTTTCGAATACTTGTTTTGCAGCAACAGTCGACTTTTCAATTCCTTTCAGATGTACCGAAACTGTGAATTTTTGTACAGTTTTGTGCTCCTGATGATAAAACAGTATTTTTGTTTTTTCAGAATTTAATTTTCAATTTGAAATTATAATTCGAATAATATTCAATCTGAACGTCAATTAAACTAAAGTTTTGATTTTAATAAAAAACAAATGAGCTTACAATAATCATGATTTCAGTGAAATGCCTGAGATTGTGACATTTTACGCTTGTTAGTATATTACTCAAATTCACACACACACACACAAAAACTATACATGATATAACTGATTGTTTCAAAATTAAATATAGAAGAATTTTTCTTCCGCCTTTTACTGCAGGTAGAAAGGGTAATTGCTCTGACTAGAAATAGAAAAAAGTTTTTTTTTGTGTGTGTGGTAGATTAGAAATATTTTTAAAGAACAAGTGCAGTTATCACGAAAATATCATGTATAAGGCTAATCTGTACTGTTAAGACATTCTAGAACAGCCCCAACAAGGAAAGTCGGAACGATTTGAAAAATTGGTCAGATTTGTCTTGCTTTTGAATAAATTATCCAGTTAATCAATTTCCATGCTTTTATTTATCCTTACTTCTTTTATGTTTGAAAAGATTGAATTTAGGAGTCGACTTTTTATTTCCTTCTAGATGTACCGAAGCTGTAAATTTTTACACAATTTTGTGTTCCCGATAATAAAACAATATTTTTGTTTTTTCAAAACTTAATTTTCAATTTGAATAATAATTCAAATTATATTGAATTGAATAATAATATATAAATGAATAATAATACAATATTATTGAATTCAATGCAATTGAATAGTACTAGGTTCCAATTAGTTATTATAGATGTTTTCTGAAAAATCCTAATATTTTAAATATTTATAAAGATATTTGAAATTTTAATTTGTGCTGACACAGATTTATGTATTCATTTTCATTAATATTTCTAATTAATGAGAATGAATACATAAATTTCAATCTCATTAAATTTCAATTTCATTAATCAATTTTAATTAATAAAATTGAAATTTAATGAGATATTCATTAATCAATTTTAATAATTCTAATTTGATTTATGAATTTCAATCTCATTAAAATTTAATTGTTATTTTGTTTCGTAATAATATTTTACAAATTTTTGAGTAATAGGATACTTTATAAAATAGGTATTAAATAAAAGAAGAAAGAAAAATATTAATTATATTACGTAAAAAAACCATTTATAATTAAAAAAAAGCTGAGAAATAAACATAATTTAAAATATAATTAAACAGGTCTTAAATTTATTAATTGTTCTTTTTTTTAATAAAATATCGTTTTTCGTCGTTAATTTCATTTCTTCCAACAGTCACTTTCTTGTTAATATGCCGATAAAATTGCGTGACCTATCAATTAATTTTCACTTCTGGTGAAAGTTTTTTGGAAAGCAATCATCTAAAAAAAATTCAGAAAAATAAACTAATTTTTTTCATTTCCATCAAAAATAAACAATTTCTTTCGAATAAATTAAAGAACAAACATTCAGACCGGAAGCAGGTGTCTATATGAGTAATATGAAGCAACCAATAGACTACAGGTTTCAAGACGGTTCCATTCGACAAAAAAGGGTGACGTTGAAGAAATTTTGAATATTCGTAAGGTTGCAGTCAGTGTGTTAAATGTCTGGCAATTTTCGCACTTCCCTTAATTCTTAGTGTGAGTCCATCCGTCGAGACAAAAGTCTGTTCTCTTGACAAGTTCATTTTCAAGCAGTTTTAACATTTTGATCGTTAGATGAAGATAAAAATTTGTCATTGATTTCACTTTTAAATAAGGAATTGGTAAGTTTCATTCATTCATCTGTATTGTTGTCATTTTCTTCTTAATTTTCACAATCGGATAGTCATAAAATATATTTAAAACATTACCGATTTTGCTTGTTGTAAAATATTTAACAACAAGCAAGCTTACGAATAGTTTAACTGTATGGTATCTTCGCCATTTTTGAAGTTTTGTTAGGCGGTAGTTCGCCATATAAAAAACCAAAATAATGGTACTTGAAGAACTTTTAGCGAATATTTTAATATTTGATACAACTTTGGCGAAATTAACGAAAATATCGTATCGCAATATTATGTCTTATCGATGTATATATATATATTGAATTCATTTCTTGATTGTTTGAAGTTAAATCAGAGTTTTAACATGCTCTAATTCTTAAGAACTTTCAGATATTGTCATATTCACCTCTAAAATACTTACATAGCTAAATTTTCAAAAGCGTTGCATTCGTCAAATTCAACGTGACCTATAAATTTCGCTAATAATCAGGATTGTAATTACTCAACTTAAATTGGTAGTTCCTACATAACTGTTGGATTATCTGTCGTTTAAATGTTAGAAAATAATTGTGAGAATAATTCTTAATTGGTAAATGATTTCGTATTTGTCCTCAGGCTTCCTAATATTTACAAAGGAATGAACTCATTCGCCATTAGTTAAATATTTGCTTTAACGCATAACACCATTGATAGCCAATTCCTTCGTGTAAATAACGTCTAATGGAAAAGTTGTTTTCTTTAGTAAATGCAATAATTCTTTTGACGGCCATGTTTTAATACAACAGCAGATGAGGGTCCGATAGATAGTAAGTGTTTTAATTTGCTGTATTATTAAAAAAAATTAACAAATTTCGCTGAAGATAAACCTTTAACTTTGAAACATGTTTATAATAGTTCGATTAGCAGATGTAAATAAATTGGAAGTTTGTTTATAATTAAGTGTCTAAAATTTACTCAAATATTTTTAATGCTTTTTCCATGTTTTTAAACCTGATGATTATAAATTTGTTTTTGGTGAAGAATAAATAGTCATATATTGTAAGGTGCATATATTGTTGTGAATGATTATTGTTAGTGTTGCATTGTAACATTGTTTGTAGTGTAACATTGTTTGCAGAAATTCAATACAAAATTTGGTTAGTATTTATACTTGACTATATATTACTAGTCAATTCTTATATTCATGATTTTTTCAGAATATAAGCTCTTAATGCGTGTAATGTAGTTGAACATTTAATATGCTATAATTTATTATTTTTGATAAAACTATAACAGTAATATCTTTTTTCTGAAAAGATGGTAATAATAGAAGTAAATATATTTTTGTATTCCCTTTATTTTTGTATTTTCTTTTCGTTAATTAATTAATGTTAACAGTAAAATAATTTTTATATGTTACATTTAAGAAAGAAACTCGATATAATATTTATATTTTGCGTTAGATTTGTGAGTCCTATGTTCAGAATTTTTTTCGGAATACAAATTCGTAAATGTGGAAATATGTCTGTGTAATAGCTGTTGAACATTTAATTTGCTAGAATGTTTTAGTCTTTGTTAAGAAGTAAGGAATTATCATTTTTGTTTTGAAAGCTAAATAGCACTAATGCTTCGTTTTCCCTTTGTTACTATATTATGCTGTATTCCACTGAAAATTGTTTACATATTCTTACAATAGTCTTTCCTTTTTTTTCCAGAACTAATTTGAATTTCATCCCGAAAGTGATTTCGGAATAAGAATCCGGATTCTATTTCTTCGTAATAAGGTAAGTAATTCTTAATATCAACATTTTTGTTTTATCTGTTTGATAACAAGTTATATGTACTTCTCATACATAATTAATCCAGATTTGTTTTTAAACTTCTTTATTTAATCTATAAATAATTCTGACTAGTCACATTCAAAATAAACTCGTCAAAAACAAAATCAAAGTTATATAATTATTCCCCAGAGTCTTATTTCTGTATTGTTTGCAGTTTTGGACAAAAAAGCTACAATTTATTCAGTTTTCCTTTGTGCATTCAGCGCATTATTTCTGCATTTTCTAACTGATTTGCATTATCTTGGGTATGTAACATCACAAAAATTTGAGCTTCGTTTTGCTCGTTTTCTCAAATTTGCATTTCGGCATTCATTTCTTAAAATTTCTCCAAAATGAGCTTTATCCTTGCTTTATGTTTCGTTTCACCCCCCCAGCATTTTAAGTTTCGAAAGGAATGTTATAACAGCTTGATTTTCTTTGATTCTTACTTAACATTCTTTTAGAATTCAGCCAAATGGCTTACCTTGTGTTCTGAAGATGTGTAATCGATAAATGCATTTTTCTGAAATTATTGCAGCTTGCGTGAACTGAAAGGACAAGAGTATCGGAATATCTTTTTTAAAATTTATTTTATAAAAAAAGAATGAATTTCTTGTGTTCAGTCTAGTTTTGTCTTCCTATTTTGTTTATGCTTTATATTATTGTTCATGTTTAACTTGGTTTTCCTTATATTCTGATTTGACTGGGACACTACCTATTATAAAACATGCCTTGCAGTTCTATCCAGGTTGTCAAACGTTTTACTTTTGTTTATCTTTTGTGAATACATTATTTTTAGAGAAATGATAAATGTATAAATTGTTTTTTGAGTTTTATATAAAAATAAAATAAACAATATGATAAAAATTATATGGGCTTTAGAATATTTATATCAATCTGATTAATTAGTATTGATTAATTATATGGTGCACATTTGTTAGTCACATTCAGTTTATTTTTTGTTTATAAAATAGGAAATTTGAGCTACGATATTTATTTATTAGATACGATCGGTATGGAATTTCAAATTCAAATAATAATTTTATTATAAAAATTTTCTTACGTCAAACTATAATATGTTCTAAACTTTACAATAAACTCCGTTAATCTTTATTACAACTTATTCGTCCCTTTCTTTGCAGATTTGGTTTCTGTTATTTTTTATATGGAATATGATAGATGATATGATATTTATTAGTGAGATATGATGTAAAACTTGAAATACGAAGTTTTATTTAAATAAAAAGGCATAAATAATAATATAGCTATGATAAAGTATGTCTGCTTTCTTTATTTTTTGATATTTGTAATAATGAAATTAATTCATGTTCGAGTGTTAAACATCAAATTGTCCTGTCAATTTAATTTCCAAATTTATTCTGACTTTATAGTAAAAAGAAAAAAAAAAGAACGGGACACGTTAATGCAGTTTAAGACAATATATAATTAGATGTGAAATCGTTTGCGTTGTCACTTTCGCTATATGATTTTGATATCGCTCAATTTGATCCGTCATAATTCATTAAATAATTATTTAACCAGCTGTTGTTTTCTTTTAGCTTAGAAAAAAATTGGCAAATCTTAGTTTAATGCGAAAAATTTAATTTTTAGTTTTAACTCCAAATTATTTTTTTACGGCATTTCTCCCGTAAGTCACTTTATTGTCTTTGATTACTAAGGAGAGCGGCGTGCCAACTCAAGATTTTATTTTCGTCATCTGAACACGGTTAAGAAATGGGAAATAATGTGCGTGTACCAAAAATGCTAGTCATTAATCTAAGATATTAAATCACTCAACATTTCACTCTTCTACGAAATACACTCGCTTTTTTTTAATATGTGGTGGCCTCAGTGGTTTGGCATTTGACTTGGCGAAAAATTCTGCATTTTGTCATATGAATAAGAATGATGCTTGTTATAACTGTACGTCCATGTTAGGTAAAGTTCGCAGAGTGGCAAGCCAAATAAAGCCTGGTGCTTATTATTTTCCATTATGAAATTGCAAACATTTCAAAACAGATTAATTTTTATTAAACGGTGTAGTAAATCTTGCAAATTATTCTTTATTCATAGCTTTAAAATCATGTTATTTAGCTATGCATTTAATAATTTATTTATAGCTATATCAGTGTACCCTTTCTTGAATGTACACAAAGAAAGCTGGCCATTTTGGAAGATTCGTTAATTTGAGTCGAGGTCAGATGAAGAGAACCTTTTTTAAATCGACATCTCTTTTTCTATTTCCCATATTATGTTGAAGGGAGGTACAACTGCTATAATTGGGATTCGAACTTGAGATCCTCGGGTTAAGAAACCTAGACTGTACTATTAAGTCGTAATGGCCCAGTAAAAATTTAAAATTTTTTTTAAAGAATATTACATAATTTGTTATAAAAAATATTTGTAAAAATATTTTCAAAATTATTTGTGCATTTTTTCCTCTTACCAGAACAGAACTTCTATTATTTTAATTTTTTCTTACTATATTTATGTGTTTTTTTTATCTAGATTTTATTATTTATAGACCTCTCTAATTTTTATGATGATATTTTTCTTATTAAACCTCTGCAATTTTTTTTTACTTTGTTTACTAGATATATGCTTTTTCAAATCTCGATTATAAAGAGAAAGTGTGTAGCTTCATATTTAGGTGTTTTGAATTTTCAATCAGCCGTGTCAAATTTGTTGAAAGTCAAGAAAGTGAAGTTAAAAAGAGTTTTTAATAGCGCATATTTATTAGTGTGTCAAAAGTATATTTTTTTAATAATTACTAATTTATAGACTTTAAATTTAATTTATTATAAATATTTTTGAATGTAGAAACTAATTTTTCCTAAAATGTGCTGTCAAGTTGTGCTACTAGTAGGGAATCAAAGTAGAATTAAATTCATTAATTCAAATTTAAATTCTGAAAATATTAAAATAGAGTATTGTCATCGAGAATCCATAAATGTAGAAAATTTTAAAATTCTGTCACATCAGGAAATGAATGAAAAAATGATTATAAAATTATATTATTACAATCACGAAACGTTAACGAAAAGTATTTTCAGTTTTCAATGAAAATTTATCAAAAGATATATGTATTACCCATATCATCTCCACCGAAACTATAGGATAAAAGCAACATTGTTACTTGCCAGAGTGTTATATTCTAATAGTCTGAGCGGTAAAAAAAATTTCGAACTCTGAATGGAATAATTTTATAATTTATGGGAAAATAATTCCCTTCGGCTTTCGAGCCTAATCTATCTTTTATCAGAAATGGTTCAGTATGTTGGGTTATAGGGGCGTAATAAAGTACTAAGGTTTAGATAAGAGTTAACTAATAATTTATAGGAAATTATGTCCAATTATTTATTAATCAATTTATATTAATGGGATGAATTGGAAATTCAAATTATACCCAAAATTACATTAAAAAATAGGAATTACATTTTCTTTGTAGGACAACTATTTAGCCAGCACTTTAATTTTTTAATGAACTTCGTCAGAATGGAAGCAACTGTTGTTTTCTAAGCCATAATACCGAGCATACAAAGTCAAGAATATTTTTCTGGTATATTACGATCACACTGTATATTAAATAAAGATAAATTCATTTAAAAATCGGAATCTCTTTTTTTTTATCTTTGTCAGACAACTATTCAGCCAATAGTTTAATTTTTTTTCATGAACTGTCGTCAAAATATAAGCAACTGTTGCTTTCTGAGCCTTAATATCGAGCGTGTAAAGCCAAGAACATTTTCCCAATACGTTACGATCACACTGTATATTAAATAAAGATAAGTTCATGAAAAAATAGAAATACAATTTTTTTCTTTGTCGGACAACAATTTAACCAATAATTAAATTTTTTTAGTGATGTATCGTTGAAGTGTAAACAACTGTTTTTTCTAAGCCTTAATGTCGAGCCTACAAAGCCAAGAATATTTTTCTTGTACGTTACGATCACATTGTATATTAAATAAAGATAAGCTCATTAAAAAATAGGAATCCTTTTTCTTTGTCGGACAACTATTTAGCTAAAACTTTAACTTTTTCATGAATTATCGTTAAAATGTAAGCAATTGTTGAACTAATGTTTTTAATGAACTAAAAAATTATTGTTTTTTAAGCTTTAATACCGAGCGTATAAAGCGGAGAATATTTTTTTAGTACGTTACGATCACGCTGTGTATATTAAATAAAGCGATAAGTTTTTGTTGTGTGCTGTGATATTGAACTATCACTTTTCCATCTTTTGGTTTGGAAACGTCCCAAATAAAAACTGATGAACAAACAGACTTTCGTGTGATGTTGCACGATATGTTGAAACAATTGTTCACTAAGTTCGCCACTCTTGTAGGAATCTTGTTACTTGGAACTTTCAACATATTTAGGTAAACACTAAAACGAATTAAAACCGGATCAATGAATAACTTTCCTCATTCTGAAAGCAGAGTTTACAGAAATTATACGGTCTTATTCTAAACTTGTTTCACGAAAGATAAAACATTAAAAAAAAAGGTGGATTATCGTACATACGCCTGTTTGGAGATCATAATTAATTTAAGTTTGAAAGATAATCGACAAACAGTGAATAGAAAAATTATGGAATTAGGGGATTTTGTTTATTGTAGAAATTGTCAGCTCTGATATCGTATAAATGCAATAAGAACTAAAATTAATAAATCACTAATGCGAATTTTTTTAAATATGATATTTTTGTTTTCTTTTTGAAACACAATATAATACTAGTTCATAAGACATATACTCTTGAAAAGTAATTTCATTTAAATTGGATATATTATTGGAACACAAAAAGTATGATGAATTTAACAGCCCCACTAATTTGATATATTTATTTATTTATTAACAACATTGGAAATCGCTGTGCATTTTTAAATTAATTTATACTATCCGCCTTTGGCGACCAGCCGGTTCGCCAATCTTAATGTTCGTTAAAATTTTAACAATTAAATATTGTATGCAATTCCTACTTTAATAGCTTCTTCATCAAAATATTTTAAAACTTCAAATTTTGATAGTCATTTAATTTACTCATAATATTATAAACGTCTTCTGTCATAACGTAATATCTATCTCTCTAAATTTCTGTTAGCTCCCGTGGAATTTATACTTTAAATTAAAGCGGAAAGGATTAATCTGCAATTAATATAATAATATTTTTTACTGAAACAAAGTATTTTTTTGTAATATGATTACTGAAAATAGTCGCTGAACGTTTAAACTTTATGGGCAATAAAGAATATATTTCTTAATTTATGTAATATTTCAAGAATTTGTCAACAAAATTTTCTTAGATTCATCATGACCAGATCGATTAATTAACAATGTTTAATTTTAAATGCATCAAACACTAAGAAAATAAAACGAATCGTTTAAAATAATCGGTTGAAAACAGGTTAAAAAAACTACTTAAAAAACGATTTACTTAAAACTATAAGCATATACAAAAAATATATAACTAACATAAATACAATTTAATTACAAAAGCATGCAACTAACCTAAAAATAATTTAAATCAAACCGCATCCGTTGACAATGGTTGTCATGTCAACAATCAGAACACAATGCGCATGCGTGAATTTTCAACGCCAGTTACGGTAACGCAAATGCGTGAATTTTTCTACCCCAGTTGGAGTAACGCTATGCAGATTGGAAATTTTTAATTTCCTTTATTCTGTTTTATTTTAATTCAAAGGTACTTCAGAATGAATCTGAAAGATCGATTAATTAACAATGTTTAATTTTAAATGCATCAAACAGAAATAAACAGAAAATAAACAGAATCGTGTGAAATAATCAGCCAAAAAATCTTAAGCCTAATCGTATTAGAGTGGGGAAAAAAACTGAAGCCTTACTCATTTGGCGGTGGGGGAAATAAAAAGTTTTTGGCGGGAAAGTTGGTTTTTAATTAATAATTAAAATTCTGATTAAAAATTTAAAAAAAGGGACCCCAGGTACACATTACCGACCTCCAAGGTATGCATGTACCGAATTTGGTAGCTGTAGACCAAACGGTCTGGCCTGTAGAGCGCCAACACACACACACACACATTGAGCTTTATATAAGTATAGATTTTAAAAGTTCTCTCTTGTATTTCTATTTCTTTCAAATATTATTTATTCCAACTCTTTACTCATTTCCTCTTTTATCTCATTTCAAAATTTTTCATGAAATCGAATATTCGAAATCCATAAAGGAAAGTGTACGAAATTGAGATACTTTCCTAATATAAGATTCTCTTCTATGTTTCCCAAATGGAGTTGCCATCTGCTGCTGCTAGCTCCAGATTCAGCCGAATCATTGTATCAGTGATAGAACTTTAGTAAATCGACACAGACTGGAAAAATAAATACTGTAGCACACTCCAAATTGAAGAAATACAGGAGTATCTGATATTAGCAAAGTATGTCATTACCGGTCATTTTTCTCTAATGATTGTTTTTCTAAGAGAAATAACTGCAACAACAACAAAAAAAATTAGTAAAGGAGTAAATTTTATGAAAAAAATATATTGCCTCAAAATTTCCAATCAAACATGATGTCATCAAAATATTGATGATTTTTGTACTATGCTTATTATATACATCTATATCTATACTTATAATAAAGCTCAATGTGTGTGTGTGTGTGTGTGTGTTAGCGCTCTACAGACCAGACCATTCAACCTACAGCTACCAAATTTGGCACGTGTATACCTTGGAGGCCGGGAATGTGCACCTGGGGGTTATTTTTTCGAATTTTTAACTAGAATTTTATTTATTTAAAAATTAAGCGAAATTTTGACATGTTTCTGCTATAACTGCCGAAAATATTACCGCACAAAAAAGATTTTTACATGAAGTTAAAGATAAAAAATTTATCTTTTAAATGATACTACTGTTTTAATCTTAAAATTAAATTTCTATTTTTAATGAATTTTTAAATAAATATTTTAACTATGTTTTTCAATAATTTTTTTCGTCAAAAATAAAAATGAGGATTAAGCACGTTTCGCATTCCTGAGAAAAAAATAGCTTTTTTCAAAGTGTTGCCATCACATTGATTAAAGCTCTAACTGAAAATAAATTAAATCTTTTTGGAAATGAAATATGCAAAATTATAATTTTCGGCAAGTGTCTGTAAGAAATGAAACAAATATGAAATATTATTTTTTCTAAAAAATAAATTCAAGAAAAATTATTTTATGATCTTTTACACTCTCTATACAGGGTGTTTATTCAGTCCCCGATCCATTTTGATATTTAATGACTCATAAAATAATGAAGATGTAAACAAACTTATGGCATTTATTGATGGAATAACTCATATATTTTCCTTTTCAGGTTTGAATATTTTTACTTTTGTAAATATCGTCTGCGCGTGTTTTTAATTTCAGATAATTTCATTTTCCAGTCTAAATATCTGTACTTTTCTAAATATCGTCTGCTTATTAATTGCATTTTTCTCTCTTTTGTTTTTGGCAACTATTGAAATGTTATGTTTACTTTTGATGTGTTTCTTCTATGTAGTATTTTTGTATGTGATGTTTTATTCGATCGGATATTAAGGAGAATGCATACACCACAAGAGAAAGCACAGATTTTATGGTAGTCATAGAGTTAATTTCCAATCATCTAAATCACTGACTTTTACGAGTTAATTTCAAATCACTTAAACTGACTGATTTATGAAGATTTGAATATCACTATTCAATAAAAAAAGGATAATTTTAGATTTTTCATCGATCGTTTCAAAGAAAATACGCCAATAAGCGCGCAGGTTTCTGAAGATTAATTGGCCTAAGATTATGAAAATGGTGAGTTTTTCTAAATTTTTAACATTTAAAACTTCATAAATAAGTCTTAGTTGATCGTGGAAAATAGAAACATTCATTCATTTATTTAAAATTTGGGGTGTCCAGAATATTTATCAGAATATGATACCTTACTGCATTAAATTTAGACTTCATAATTTTTGAAATATATTTATAAGCAGGAACAAAATATTATTATTGATTTCATTTCAATCCTTTTGAAAGCAAAATTAAAAACTGAATTTTATACTGAATCTCAGAAATTTTTGCTCAATTATTGTTTGAGATATTACATAAACCATGAAAAATATTTTGTAGTTAACATAAGACTTAAATACCGAGCGATTCTGTTTGCAATACTCATATTCAATAAAAATAATAATTAATAAATAACAATAAAGATGATTAATAAAATAAAACGCTTGGTTTTATTAAAAAATATCTTAATATTAATTGCAATTTCGTCATTTACATTTTTAATTAAAGTTGAAGTTTTACCGGAAATGGCAACAAATTAGCAAAATATATATAGTAAATTGAACGAAACGATCTAAACAATATAAGTTTGGTATGACTATCAAAATTTGAAGATTAAAAATGTTTTGTTTGAGAATCCTTTAAGAGACCAGTTACTTAAAATATTTAATTGAAAATTGTAGCGAGCGGTAATACTGGCGAACCGGCTGGTCGCCAAAGGCGGCTAGTATATAATATAAATAATCTCGTAATTTTGAAATTAGCTCACATTAACTTTATTCAAAAATGCTCTTTTATTTCATGATCCAATTCCGCTTAACCTATCAAAATCTCATAGTAAAAGGTTCGAAGGGAAAAATTTCTGTCTCTTCTGCTCTTGTGTCGCAATGTAGATTGTCGTATTTCTTACCACTTATTCTTTATACGCAAATTATACCTCCCGTAGTGAAGTAAATCAAATTTCAAAAGCTTCTTCTTTCGGCCATGCAACTGTTTATATATATATATATATATATATATATAATGAATATTATAACAACTGATAAATAAACTTATGGTCAATAACTGCATTGAATAATCAACCATAGTAGTTACTTTCATACTTCGCTATAGCTATATTGTAGCAAATATCAACAAGTGTTGCTCTCCTTTGATAGCGACAACAAACCTTACTAATATTAACAGAAATATTAATTATCATTAAGGTAAGAATTGGTCAGATACTCCCTGTAAAATCAGACTTGGAACTCTGATTCAAAATTTATTACAAATTATTTTTCGTTAATTGGAATTTCATCATTGTATAACCAATGGCCAATTTAATGCTGTGAAACAACTGAGAAATAAAAAAATAGATGATATATTTAATCATACATTTGAGCAGTTTGACAGACTTTTGCCTTCTAGGCAGGAAATATTGATTTTCAATATTTCCGTCCACATTATTTTAGTTGCCATTACATATATCATTGATTTATTACGGAGAATTTCATTTACAGATATAAAGGAAAAGCCACAGTTATTTCATTTTGGATCAATGTTATTGAATTTAAATATTGAATTTGGAGATTTATTATATTTCAATCAGCAAAATATGATTGATACTGCAGTATTTGAAGTTTTATTTTAACATTCGATGATTCTGAACTGAATGATTTAGAATATAAACTAACAATTATTAATTAGAAATTTAAGCTCGTTTTAAGTTATAATGTTTTTGTTCGTATATTTGGAATCACTGACCCTTACCAAAGATATTTACACCGTGTGAATTTGATAATTCTGAGCGAAATGATTTAAGACTAGAATTATCAGGCACTAATCAGTAAATTAAGCTCATAAAGAGTTGTAGCATTTTACATGTATGCTTGGATTTAATTATCCATTCCAAAATGCTTAACCATGTGTGTAATACATCTTCTACCTAAAAGACGAACTATATTTCTGGTGGATTTGATGATTCAAGAAAGAATAATTCAGAAAATTTAATTACAAATTTTTAATCAGGAAATTAGGCTCGTTTTGAGTCATAGGATGATTGGAATTATTTGGTAATTCTAAAAGAACATCGCATGCATTTGATGATTCTGAAATAAATTATTCAGAACATTTAATTAAAGATTTTGAATCAGGAAAATAATCTCGTTTTGGGTCATAATAAGAATGGAATTATTTGGTAATTCCAAAAGAACATCGTGTGGGTTTGATTCTGAAATATATGATTTGGAATTCTTAACTATAAATTTTTAAGCAGGAAACTAAGCTCATTTTGAGTCACAGGATGATTGAAGTTACTTCTAGAAGAATTCTAATTCTAGAAGAAAATCGTGTGAATTTGATTATTCTGAAATAAATGATTCAGAACTTTTAATTTTCGATTTTTAATTGAATATTAATTAATTCAATTTTTAATTGATGATTGGAATTATTTGGTAATTTCAATCATCGGAAATATATGATATATGATTCGAAATTCTTAATTATAGATTTTTTTATCAGGAAATTAAGCTTGTTTTGAGTCATTGGATGATTGGATTTACTTGGTAATTCCAAAAGAACATTGTGTGAATTTGATGTTTCTAAAATAAACGATTCAAAAATTTTAACTACCGATTTTTTATCAGGAAATTAAGCTCGCTTTGAGTCATAGGATAATTGGAATTACATGGTAATTCCAAAAAGATTATGCACTGTCAATTCCTACTTTCATGAAGAAGTATGCAGAAGTATTTATTTAAAGATGCTGAAATGAAGGATTCGGAACTTTAATTGTCAGTTTTGATCAGAACATTAATTTCAGAACATTATTTATAACATTATTTTCAGGCAATACAGCTCAGAGGTATTCAAAAGTGAAAAATTATATTGGTTGGATCTCAACTAGATCGCAGAGAAATTAGTTTCAATTCTGTCTGTCGAGGAATAAAAAACGAAAAAGAACGATACGCAGGGATTTTTGCATTTTAAAAAAAATCGTAAAAAGATTTTAAAATATAATAAAAATTATTAGTGAAAGTTGTTGAATGTGACGATGATATAAAATTAAACAATCAAATACAAGACAATTAGAGTCATGAAATTAAATTTAAAAAACCCAATCAATTTATTCGAAATTAAATTAAAAATGAAAAGTTTGTATACAGAATATTATTTTTTTATCAGCAAAAATATGTCAGCATCTGAATCTCTATAAAAATTCTTTGGATTCATTAATCTGTGGAAATACATTTACATCGCATTTTTAATTCTTAGTAATAATATTTTGCAGTGTTGAGTTAATGTTTATATAACTGTTTATCAAAAGCTTAATAATACTGGTATGTTATCATCAAATTTTGACTGAAATTTATTAAAAAAATTTGTTGAAGACATTTTCATAAAATTTTCCATTTTTTGGAATTGAATATTTCTTAAGGTGCCGCTTCAGATGCGATATGCTGAATTGTAATAAGTAGCAAAGTCCTACCTGTAAATTCCTTTCTTATAAGAAAGGAAGGGAACAAAATGCGAAACGAATTTTCGAAATTTCTTTCCCACATAAAAAGAAAAGAACACGTCGGGGCGATAAAACAGGTAGAAAATGTGACGTAACAAAGAAAAACTCCTTTAAGCTGCAACCAAGCTCTGAAAAGTTTAACTTCTAAATTCAAGAAAATATAACTTCGCAGTCTTGGAGTTTAATTGCTTGGTCGTAAGAGACACAATGGCTCTTTGAAAAGAGTGTAGCACGTTAATTTGACTCTTGCCTTTTTTTTATTTGCTCTTGAAAAGACTTTGAAAGTTGAGAAAATTATTCTCTGAATGCACATACCTTTTTTTAGAATAGTTTAACAAAGTTATCATCAAATTCTGGCTTAAATTTATTAAAAACTTTTGTTTTCGATATTTTCGTAATATTTTCCATTTTTTTGGAACTGAATTATTCCAAAGGCATTTCCTTTAATCAGCTACGATATGCTGTTTTGAAATAATTAGTAAAATCCTACCTGAAAAATTCTTTCCTATACGGAAGAGAGGGAGCCAAATGCGAAACGAATTTTCGAAATTTCTTTCCCATATAAAAAGAAAGGAACGCTCCAAGACGATAAAACGGTAGAAAACGTGCCGTAACAAAGAAAAAGCTCCTTTAAGCTGGAGCCGAGCTCTGAAAAGTTTAACTTCTAAGGCCAAGCAAATATAACTCCGCGGTCTTGGAGTTTAATTGCTTGGTTGAAAGAGACACAATGGCTCTTTGAAAAGAATGTAGCACGGCAATTTGACTTTTGCCTTTTTTTTTATTTGCTCTTGAAAAGACTTTGAAAGTTCAGAAAATTATTCTCTGAATGCACATACTTTTTGTTTAGAATAGTTTAACAAAGTTTTGAGAAAATTTTAAAACTGTGGAGGAGATGGTGCATCATCATAAAAACAAAACAAAAAAAACTGAGTAATTATAAAAGCATTTTTGCTGTTTTGTGAAGATTATTTCTGAAAAATTGTTTCACTTTTCGAAAATAATGAATTAAAAGAAAGTATCGGTGAAATGTTAGATTTTTTAAAAATGTAGTCTTAGAGGTAATTGGCAGTATTTAGAGATAAGTAGATTTTGATCTTTATATGCCTTTATTTAATTTGACTTATTTCTTTTTCGTAAAAATAGAATTAGGCAATCGAATTTTCTCTCACTTCTTGATGCGCTAGAAATTTAATTTTTTTCAGCTGTGTTTCCTCTATGACATTGAGATATTTTAATACTGGCAGAATTTCATTTAATTTAAAGTTACGATTTTAATCTAGAATAAAGGAATTGCTTAAATGCAGATTTAAAGTAACAATGAGTTTTTCTGACAGAAAAAAAGGGGAAAAAGCACTTTTCAACGATTGAAGATTTCACCTATTGCTAAGAAAATCATATTTTTAAAATAAAAAATAAAAATATATTATAAAAAGGTATAAAATGAAAACAAAATATCAGACTATCCTTTTAAAGAAATAATTGATGATATTATTTGATGCAAAATCAATTACGAGATTCCATAAAATTTATAATACTGAATTATGAAACGTATTCAATATAAAAACTTTCAACTAATAAATATTAAAAACATTTTTGAAGATCCGCTTTTATGAGCACTAAAAGTTATAAAATGTTTTTTTCAAATTAAAATCTGGAAATTAAAGCAAATTCGCAAAAATACAAAGCATCAAAATATTGCGATGAGTAAAATAATGCACAATGCATATTAGATTTCTAAATTTAATTAAAAATTGAAATATGAATATCAAAAAAATTGCAATTTACTTACAGAATTACTTAAGGCTTTTCACAATTTTATATATTATTGTATTGATTTCCAGATAGTTGATTAAAATAATTTGCTCCTTTTTTAGCACACAAATTAAAGCACGTGTTTTAAAGAGGCTGCCTTATATTTATTATTCTTTAATAAAAACCTTAGAATGAAAATGTGAAAATTTTTATTTGAATTAGTTAGCTAAATATATTTTTAAGAATTCACCATGGTAGTTACCTAAGTGCAGTTAGATTAAGCTGAAGAGAGTTTATTGTTAAGTGCTTCTGGCACACACACACACGAGCACGCGCGCATTTATTTATTTACATAAGTTTCAATTACAACAGAACCGAAAATCTGATTTATTTTATGATATCTATTATTGTTTGCCCTTTTTATTTCTTCGTATACGAAATGTACAATGGAAAATCAATGTAGTTATAATGTAATTTAAATGTACAATGTAGTTATAGAAAATCTGACCTCGAGAATTTGATGAATTTCCTTATTTCAGATGTGTATGGGTCCGAAAAACATATTTTTAGAATTATATCTGCCTTTGTATAGAGCTGTAAACATGATAATGGGAAAGCACAATGAGTTAAGCTTTGAAGTTTGGCGTGTGATCTTTTGATTAAATATAAAGATTTCTAACGAAGTTTCGACTTGAAAGAAACGAATGTGCATAAATGGTTGTTCACATTTTGTGATAAAATGTCAAGCTTTCAGTTCATTTATTCGATTTCTAGTTCTAGATTCAAAGATAGTACTTTAGTAAATCAGAACTAAAAATATTAATAAGTATCTTGTGATGATTTTATTTAGATAGAATTATCCATATTCTGCAATAAAATGTCAAATTTTCTAATTCATTTTTAATGATGAATACTTTATTAAAAGTGAAATGGAACAATTAATAAATATTTTAGAAGAATTCTATCTATGCAGAATTCTTCATATTGTAAAATAAGTTGCCGATTTTTCTAATTCATTTGTAATGATGAAGACTAATAAAAATGAAACAGAAGAATTTCACGTGAGATATGAGTAAATATCTTGTCACCTACATTTGCCAGAAATTTCCAAGAGGTTCCAATTACTTTCAATGCTCTCGAAGAATTTCCAAAGATACATTAAACGAATGTGAGATCCCAAACCGTAACCCAAACAGAGCTGTTAAAGTGCGATAATCTGGAAAGCTTTCTCCTCTTTCATTAGTTTTCTAGTCAAGAGTTTGAAATTTACTTATCTCTTCGTAGAACACTTTCTACAACTTAGAATTTATCTTCTAGAGCAGAGATTTAAATCAAGGTTATTTAGCATTTAAGCTAGTGTTTCCACTTAAAAATTCTCTTTACGGGTGTTCAGGAAACAACTTAAAAGCATAGGTTGTTTCTACAAATAATTTGTAGTTGTTTGTTATACGTTTAATTGGAGAAAGAATTTAAGAAATAATTCATTGTGATCAAAATTAGGTGAATTCGGTTCTAATAAAGGAAATTTCTCTTTGGAAATTTTCAGGGCAAAATGACGTCATTTAATACTTAAAAACTGAGACGTGAAATATTTTTAAATAATATTACTAACTAAAATAATATTTTAAAAATAATCTTTCGAATTAGTAGTTATACGGTTGTAGATGATATATTTTCTTCTAAGTTATTTTTCTTTCTACTGACTGTCTGGAAAACTTTTATAGAAAACTGGTTCACATTTGTGTTTCTCTTAAAGAGAAACCAAAAAGGTTTACAGAAAGAAGTCTGATAAAGTTGATCAATTATTTGCTTACTTGTATAACTATCAAATAGTTTATTTATCACCCTAAAGTTTATCACAGTCAGAGGATAGAACCCAGGTGCGGCTTTCTCGGATTCATGCTCCTCAGACGTTGTATCCCATGTTTTACCCTTGTAGCTTACTAGTGGGTCTAAAGACGAATGTGAATACGCAATATTGTATTTCGTATTACAATTTAATTACAGTGATTAATATTTGTGTTTAGCTTGAAGGGAATCCAAAAAAGTTTCCAGAAACAAGTCTGATAATGTTAAGCAATTATTTGTCTACTCGTATATCCATCAATCGGTTTATTTATCATCCTAAAGATTATTACAGTTGGAGGAAAGAACCCAGGCACTCTTTTCTTAAATTCATACTGCTCAGGCGTTGTATCCCATGTTTTAGCCTTGTAGGTTATTAATAAGTCTAAAGAGGAATGCGAATACGCAATATTGTATTTTATATTACAATGTAATAACAAAAGTACTGTGTACGCGATATTTTATTTTGTATTACAATGTAATTACAAAAGTACCGTATACGCAATATTGTATCTTGTATTACAATACAATTAAAAAATACTGTATACACAATATTGTATCATATATTACAATACAATTTAAAAATACTGTATACGCAATATTGTATTTTGTTTTACAATATATTTAAAAAAGTTATTGTTTTGTTGAACTTTTTTCTATACTTAAAAAGTAAATTTACGTCCTAAGAATGCTTAGTTGGGGTTCCTATGCACATCTGAGTTGCAGCTGTCGCTTTCTTATGAGTTCATTAGTGATCAGAAAAATTATCCTAACAAGAAAATAATGAGCTGAAAATTAGCTAGGTAAGAAAATGCTGGTAAGCTCTCAAAGTTAGGAGAGAACCTGTTAGTTCCCCTTTATTGATTATTTTACTTCCCCCCTCAGCGTTTGAAGACTTCTGACAGCGTTTAAAGACAAAGTGGTCTTTGTGCTCACACAATTTTGGGCAATTTATTTTTCAGTACAAGTTGTTGGAACAAGTTAATGACTAATTACGTGTCATTTAGCAGGCTAAATTACCATAAAGAATTCCTTTATGTAACTTGGTCTACTAAGATTAAGGAATAAAACAGAAAATAATCAATATTTAGCTCTATGGTGTTAATATACCTTAAGATTCTGCTTCTTAGACTTTTGTAGAAAGTTGTTGTATACTATATATGCCTGGCGCTAAGTTTGTAGTTTATGATTTATTAATGCTACAAAGGTCTGGCTACGATGCTAAGCAAAGTACATTTATTCACTTTTCATCATAAAAGGTTCCCAAAATTAAAGCAAGATTTGAATTTGCCACCATTCGTACAGTAAAGTGTTGGCAACCCTCTTGAGAAACCATTTGACAGCTGATAGTTTAGGGTTAGTAAAAATGAAGCGTTATATGATGGAACAACGTGTTAATACAAGATTTGAATTAAATAAGAAACACAGTTTCTTCTTTAAATTGTTATATTTTTATTGAATCGTAAAGTACACTACACAGGGTTATGTATGGGAATAACACTTAGAACAAATGGCCTCCACGGCTTTGTTGGCACATGCGCACTCTTTTGTCGGAAAAAAACCCTTTTTGAGTACTTTTCAAACTCTTCCATCAATTTAAGCATGAATTCTTTTGATATTATTTTAGGATGGTCAAAGCCAACATGACTTTTAATCACCTCTGTTTTAGCTGAAACTATAATTTTCCATTTTCAATCTATTGAGGTCCCGAGATATCATTCTGAAGGTATCATTTCAATGTGTGTGGAAGGTATCATTTCAATGTGAAGGTATCATTTCAATGTGTGAACGGAATGGATGATTTCCCTTTAATGTTTGATTAATCAATTAACAAAACATTAAAGAGAATTTTGTTTAAGAAGAAACTGATTCTTTTCCAGAAAATTTTTAAATAAGTTTCTCTACTTCTGAAACAAATTTAGATTTGAGATGTGAAATATAAGTTAGTTTTTTGTACCTAATTTTAAGATTTTTTTAAATTTTTCTTTATGGAAATACATTTTTGGTAAAACAGTTTTGACATCGTTTACCTAAGTCATCATAAAGAAATGATCAATAAACGAGCTTGTCTTCAAATATTTCACAAAATTATTGAAGCAATTGGTGAGTTTCTCTCTCTTTAGTAAAACATGTTTTGAGCTTAGCTTCACTGTGTACTGCGGTGAAATATGTATGGAATTTAGACGACTTTTTGGCGTCCGATTAAATTAAAAACTTACCAAGTATCTACAATTTTGGTGACAAAATCAGATATGAAATTTCGTATATTCAGTTCTCTGCGTTATTGAGTTATTAAGCTATCATGCATACGAAAAGACAGACCAACAGACAATCAATTCTTAGTTGGATTTTATTTGAATTTTAAAGCAAATCTACGATTTTGGTGATAAATCCATATGCCTAAATTTATTTAAAGAGTTCTTAGCGAGAGGACGTAGCGCCATTAAAAGTCCCTAAAACTGCTTATTTTTTATGGTCAGTATATAAGGGCCTTAAAAGGGGTTAGTTTTTATCGAGGTGTCTATTTTTTTCATTCTGATTGAAAAAAAAAAATTTCCCCACCCTCGCCGCTCTGCCCAATTATATGACTGTATTTTCTTTGTGGTAACGAATCTTTCAATGACAATGTATCCGGAGGTCAGTGGAAAAAATTTAATCTCAGTATATATATATATATATATATATATATATATATATATATATATACTAAGGGAAAACCTTTTCTTTTTAAAAATAATTCATGAAAAACCATGCATGTCAGTTTATTAATGATAAAAATAAACAAACTGAAAGAGTTTGGAAAAATATCTAAAAAGAAACAATCTTTCATTTACATATTTAATAAAATTAGCACGATTTTCGGTGAGTTTACTTAAGTTATTAACCTTTTTTTGGATAAATTGTAATGTTAATGAAGGTGAAGTATGAAGTTTTTTCATTAAACTATTAACTGTAATGTAATTATATGATTGAAGATATACATTGAAGGTCTTTTAATAAGATTTTTCAAACAAATCTTGCTTGAAAAATATTTAAAATAACTTGGTTCCATTGTTGGTAAAATATATTCAATAATTCTTGGTAGTATTTTATGTTTATATTTTTATAAAACTGAATACTTAATTAGTTAGTATCCTAACTTATTTCATCGAACTCATAATTTTATAATAAAATATACTGCATTAAGGTTAGTTATTTTTTTCTCTAAAGGGGCTTAAAAAGTATTTCTAAAGTGCTTATTTTTAAGATAAAATTAATCTACTCATCCTGTTAGCATTTTTTTAGATATTATGTTTAAACATAAAGGGACAAATAAACAGAAATTGTTCATATTGATGAATGTGGCCAAAAATTTGAAGGAAAAAAAATTACAATCTTGGCGTAAAGAACAACAAACCAAATTTCGTTCGTTTTGGTTGATCCTTTTCAAATTACTGTTCTCGTTATTTGATAGATACTAAACTAAATATGGTTCTTTTCGAACGTGGAGAGGTCTAAAATGTGAATGTAGTTAAAATTTCATTTCTTAATGTTTACAATCTATTGCTATAACTATTATTATTACCTTTTACCATTTGTTCTACTTCGTAAAAGTGAAAAGAAATTTTGTCTTGAATCAATGTTTAAAGTATTCCTTTTTGCAAAATTTTAACCGTATCATGAATTTATATCAGTCTATCAACATTTGTTCAGTAATTTTTTTATTGAACTGTAAATGTATTATAAATGTAAAGTAATTCAGTTTATAATCATCAATAAAACTCTTCTGCATATGTTACCTGCAAAGTATGAAATCCTGCATTCTATAGAATGCCTACGTATTGTATATAATACCTAAAACTAACAGGCAATGTATGAAACGATTCATATTTCACACATTTACAAGGCATTCTATAGAATACAAAAGAGAAACCGGTAAAGTATGGGATACTTCTTCGATTCGCAGTTGTAATGAGTGTGACAGAAGATGGTTTCTACAGATTTGGAACTTCTGAAGTAATTTTAAAACAAGTATATGCGAGATAACAATTCACTTTATGCTCTAAGTACTTAAGTAGAATTGAAGATATTCTTAAACACGAAATTCCTCTCCGGTCAGTTGTAATTGTTCAGTCTAGTAGAAGCGACCAAGGATTCGCCAAATATATGTGTAACACAAAGAGCCAAAATATGAAATGACTTTGTGTGAAAAATGTAATGAAATGTAATTTTAAATATCATTTAATCCTACCATGTTTCAACAAGTAGGTTATAATTCAAAATGTCATTCAAATCTACCATGCTGCAAGTAGGTTATAAATCAAAATGTCATTCAAGCCTACCATGTTGTACCAAGTAGGTTATAATTCAAAATATCATTCAAGACTACCATGTTGCAACAAGTAGGTTATAATTCAAAATATCATTAAAGCCGACCACGTTGAAACAAGTAGGTTAATTTTAATTTCTTATTTTTTATATAAGTTTTGCTTTCCTTTATAAGAAAGGGATAGATTTTGTTTTGTACAACTATCATTTTTCTTTACGTATTTCGAATAATTTTTTAATGGCACTCTCATTATTTTTCAAAATAACATTTTTATTTTTGAAGAATGCACGTCATTTCCATAATAGCCTTATTAGGCCCTTTTTTCATACTTTGCCTAAATAGCACTTGCAATTCTGTAGAATGCCTAGGTATTATATACAATGTCTAAGGAAAGTATGCAATTCTCATATTTCATACTTTGCCTACAAATGTCCGGTATTATATACAATGCCTAGTTATTTTATAGAACGCCGTCGTTTCATACTTTGCCGGTAACACAAATTCATGATGAAATAGAAAAAAATGAGCATATTACTTACTTTATATGCACAAACAATTTGGTTATCACTTATTTCCTTTTGAGGTGCGAAACATCTTTATCGACCAGAATATTTGTGCTGATGCATTATTCATTAGAGTCTCGGGGGAGGGGAAATTTTCTTATTTTCAGAAAATACTTCTCTTAATCCCAAATAAATTTTCTTTTTGCGCTTCTTTCGGAAGTCTCATATTCAACCTTGTCGATTTCCTTTAATAAAATAGCCGGGAAAGATTTAGCTGGAGCGATGATGTACTTGTGTTGAGTGCTGAAGCGCAACAAAAGAATAAACAGGAAAATACACATTTCTGTAATGCAATTTGCAGCATCCAGGCGAGGCAAGGAAGTATTAGCTTATGCCTAATGGTAATTTGAAATAATTCAAGGTGATGCTAAAATATCCAAAAAGGATATTTATTGATAATGATTATTTGAAGAAAGTTAATCTCTTTTTGTATAAATAACTCTGAAGGATATGAATATGTAATAAATAAATCAAATTACATTTTTAAAAATGTGTAGACAAGATATTTAAGAGTTAATTTCTGATAATGAAATCACATAAAGCAGCTTAGTGATAGATATT
>JAPMOR010045160.1:283260-299853 GCA_026543865.1 Argiope aurantia | reverse complement strand
TAAGATCTTATTTATATAAATAGTTACTACCTTTCCCACATGTAGGAGAAGATAATATCTGATTTTCAGGAGTATTCAGAATCTGCGTTTTGTTCTGAGTCCGTATCATGATCACTTTCGAAAATTTCATCATTATATCACAAATCTGGCCTACCAATATTTTGTTTATCAGTAGGAACATTTGCGAGATCTCCGAATCTCTGCTGTTTCCTTTCATACTGTCATATTTATAGCATTAAAGGAATTTAAAACGTTTGCACACGCAGGGGTCCTCCTGCAAAAAATGGGATACATTGTTTCGTTGATTTCTGCTGCTCTAATGTTATTCTAGCTTCCCCATGAAGATATAGGAAGTAGCAGGTGAAAATTTTTATAAATTCCTCAAATTTCCAATCGAAAGAGAAAAGATGAGGTCAAAAAGACCCTTGCGTGTGCTGACGGTATAAGCGTTAAAATTTACATTCATCTCAATTATCTAATATCATCGAATATCACTGTTTTGCAAAGTTGTAGCAGAATATTTAATAACTGTTATCCTAAAATCACTATGTCGGTATAACTGCGAAAAGTGTTTTTTAAAAGTAACGGAAAATTGTTTACGAAATGAGATTACTCTTTCACACTTTCCCTTGTTTATCTTTACAAAAATAATAAATTTCTTTGATGCACTGAGAAAATAATAAATGCTTAAAAAGGGCAATATTTTAAAAATCGACAAAAATTTTGCTCGCTTATATTATGAAGGAAGCGAAATGGGAGAGCGAAACTCCATGGAAACATTTTGCAAATACAAAAATGTTACGGTTATTTAAGTGAATAATTTACTTTTATTTTAAAGAATACCGATTAATAATTTGCAGATTATTCAGGTAATATTTAGATTGACATAAAAATATGAGAAAAGGAACGGATTTCCGCGCTGTAACGTTTTAAGAACGGCAGATTACTTAGATAATCTGCGCATTACCAATTTCTGCAGTTAGGCGTTCATATATATATATATATATATATATATATATATATATATATATAAAATGATAATTTCATCCAAATTAATTTCCAAAACTTTATCTTGATTTAGCCCATCTTAACTTCATTCTAAAATATTCTCTTATTTCGTGATCCAATTCTACTTTCGGTTTAATTAATTCCTCTGTAAAACTAATGCGCCATGAGTAACTACGTCTCAAATGAAAGTTATACTTTTGCCCTTATCAGAGGTCAAAACATGGCGCGTGGCCGGAAATCCTATGTTATATAAGACTAATGATCATTTGTTTCGCCCCTTTTCGCTTCTTTTTTACCTCTGCTTTTGTGCCGCGCTGTGCCTTCTTGTAAATAAATTGCTTTCCCGAGATGGATATTAAAGAGAGAATAAAACGAAATAAAAAATGCGAAGTCCCTTCACTACTTTTAAAACCTGCATTCTGCTTCAATCAAAATAATGCTACATATTATTTAGTCGACAGGATTCGTAATCTTTACATATATATATATTATCGAATCTCACTGTTTTCCAAAGTTGTAACAAAATATTTGATAACTGTTGTCGTAAAATCACTGCGTCGGTGTAACTGCGAAAAGGTTTTTTTTTTTTTTTTTTTTTTAAATAAAGGGCACTTATTTACAAAATGAGATTACTCCGCCAAACTTTTCCTTTTTTATCTTTACACGAAATAATAAATTTCTTTGATGCACTGCGAAAGTAATAAATGCTTAAAGCGGGCAATATTTTAAAATTCGGCAAAAAGTTTTGAATTAAAGCTTAGTTTTTTGCTCGAGTATAACTTGTAGGAAGCGAGATGGGATAGCGAAACTCTAAGGAACCATTTTGCAATGAAATATGTTGCGTGTTGAACTATTTCGTCAAAGAATAAATTTTCCGCGGCCATGGAGTTTCAGTGTTCTTATTTGTGCGAAGGAAAGTGCTTATCCAATTCCTGGATCGACCACTTCACGGTCGAATTGATGCCAAAGTTGAAAAGTGTAGAAAATAACTTTTTGCAGCTGTTGTCAAACACTTCGTGCGTACCATTGGTTTTTCCCTCCATTTTATACCCCGTAGCGGACATGAATAACGATTCCATATTTTTTAGCCTAAAGTGTTTTATGAATGTTCCAGTAAAGAGCATCAGAGAAAACGAAAACAAGTAAAACATCTTTCCAGGAAAGTTTCCAGATGTCGCGTTGGAAAACAAATGTTGGAAATCTTAGATAAAGTGTCGAAGAGAAAAGTTTTTTTTTTTCTTTCTTTCCCCCGAGCTTCAGCAACAATGAAACAGTCGATATTTTTTGAGATATAATTTAGAGCCGAACATGCTTATATCCATAAATATTTTGGCAATCATTTCTGTCTTCTAATAATAGCATAAAGTTGGAGAAATTTAATTAGGAAAATTTTAAGTAAGCTGTAAGTTAACAAAATAGTTTTTCAGTTGCTGCATCAAAAATTTTAACATGTGTATTAAACTACTCCAATCAAAACGCAGTAGTTAAATATTTTATAACTGACCATAAATATTCTGTGGTTTTAATAAATTCTATTGAAAAAACAGTTATTTAAAAGAGAATAAAGTATTTTCCTGATGCACTACTGAAAGTTTTTAAACTTACGGATTACTGATGGTAATATGCTATTTTAATATCTACAGAACTCATTTATTCGTTAAGTGATCAATTAATTTAAATTTTGGTTCCATATCAGTGGTGCCATTTGGTGGTAAAACTTTAGAAATGAATAATAATATAATTTCATAATATTTCTATAATGAATTATTTCTGAAAGAATAAAAAATAACAAAGAATTTTTTTGAAAATCTACTTTATTGTAATGGAATTTAATGAAAAGTGTTTTTATTAAATTATTATTCTTAAAACATTTATTACCACGCATACTTTCAAGTTACACCATTCATATAAAGAAACACTGATTATTCGATTTTTTCCCTTACAACTTACATAGAGATGTCGCGAATTCAGGAAATTTGAGTTTGCGTGTTTATGTTTGAGGGTTGATTGAACTGTATCTGACTCCAGTACCCAATCCCCACTAAAAGATTTTAGCATAAATGGAACAGGATAAGTAATAAATTCCTTTAAAAAAGATAACAACAGTTGATAACAAAAAGTGGGTCCCAGGAATAACGGAAACTTCAACTTTCATAACTTCTAGAGGATGAACTATAGTGAAACTAGAGTGATTCAGAACAGAAGTTGAAAGTCTGAGCTGCAATTCGAGTGGAAAGAGGAGTTAAAATTGCAACTCGAACGTTTGTATAACTGGCTCGGTTGCGATACTTCATTTTTACTTCATGTTTCAACCTCCACATACTTAAGTTGGATCAAATGCTTTTCGATAATTTAAATTATATTAACTTTGAATAAAAAAATTTCGAGAATACAAAATTTATGGATATTTTTTTAATTTTTTGTGTACTCATAGGTGTTGTATAATCTTTAGTCTCAATATACAGTGGTGGCCAAATTTGAGGACATTCTTATGTCTTTTGAAATTTTTTATGTCTTTGAAAATGTTTATGTCTTTTAAATTTGTTTGGTTATAGAAAATGTAACATTTCACAAAATGCAAACTTTTATATATGATTTTTAAAGACAATTTAATGCTTATTTCAATACAAAAAGCAAAATTCAAATATTTGCAATACAAAAATAAGTTGAGTGGTAATAATTATCGACATACATTAGGTGCTGATGACTGCAGTGCAGTTATCAGTACTTAGTAGAGTAGTGTTTATTTTTTATTACGGCTTTAATTTGATGTTTCATTCAGCTGACTAGAGTTTTAAGCTCTTCTTTTGTTATTACAAGATGCCAGGAAACAATTATAGCCTCAATTAACTCTCTTTAATTTAACGAACGCTTCACATGTACAAGAGTTTTCAAATGGTGCCATAAGTTCTCAATAATTTTGAAATCAGAACTGTTTCCTGGCCATGATAACAATTCAATGCTTTTTGTACTAAAGCACTCTTTCTATATTTTTGCTGTGTAGCAAGGAGTTGAATCCTGCTGAAAAATAAATGGTGCATTGTTGGGAAATAAATCACTGATGGGAGGTGTAAGTTTTGATTCTAGAATAGTGTCAATGTATTTTCTTGCATTTAATGTCCCATCGATAACATGAAGGAGACCAATATCGTCTGCTGACATGCATGACCAAATTATAACACTAACTGAATTCTTCATAGTTACCTGATTGCAGTCAGGATGTAGTTCTTCGCCTATTCTATGTCTTATTTATTTTCACCATTACTACCGAATAACAATATGTTTATTTCATCACTCAGTATAATTTGTGACCACTGATCCTCTGTCCAATTAATGCTTTCCCTTGTCTATGTAATCTACTGTATTCTTTTTATACGCTGCTGTAAAAAATTTTCTTTGAATTCCACTTGCTATCCCAACATCTAATAATCTTTTCCCATTGTAATCTTTTTATACGCTGCTTAAATTGAGATAAGGATTTTTTCGTTCAATTTTACCTATTAGTTCAACATCCAATAATTTTCTCCTGGTTGTTCTTGAGCTGACAAAATTGCCAGCATCATTTAATTGACTTCTGATGGCCGCTGATGACATTCTTCTATCTTGGAGACATAGACTTCTTATTCTTCTGTCATCAACAGATGTGGTGCACCTTTTTCATCTATTTCCTGCTTTATTATTATTATTTTTTGAATTTGTCTCCTGATATCGTAAACAAAACTTTCGGGCTCCAGTTGTAGTCACTAAACCACACACCTGCCTTATAATTTCAGCGTATGAAAGGCCACATTTATGTAACACAATAGTCTTAGCTCTCTTTCTAGATGTACAATCTATTCTTTTATTTAAGTTCATTGCTTCTTGGCTAAATATTTGAAATATTTGCAAAAATTCCAACTGTATATTAAGAAGTTTAACAAAACTTCTAACTTGCAATTTAATGACATAAAAACAGTCATACTTCTACAGAAAAAGCACAATAAGGACTTTTTCCAACTTTAAACATGATGTCAGCTTCTGCTAGCAGGTAATAACATTTAACTGATTCCCAGAACAAGAAGAGTGATTTGTCAGGAAAGTTAGAAATTACAATCCACTTCATCACTATGTTTGTTATACAGATTAAGGTAAGAATAATTTTTTGTATTGCAAATATTTGAATTTTGCTTTTTGTATTGAAATCAGCATTTAATTCTCTTTAAAATGATATATAAGAGTTTACATTTTCGGAAATGTAACATTTTTTATAAGCATACAAAGTTAGAAAGCATAACGATTTTCAAAAGTGTCCACAATTTTGACTACCACTGTAAGCAAGCAATCATAAATTGCATAATATAGTATGTGTGTGTGTGGGGGGGGGGGGGTGTTAAGTGAAGAAGAATTCAACTTACCAAATGTCAAGGAAACAACAATACGTCTTATTCAAAATTATAGAATGTGGTAGTTCAAAGACGACCAGAAATTAAGTGATACTTACGGGAATAACAAATAACATAAATTAAATCATAAAACAAATCTGTATAATACTCCTTTTACTCATACTCCTTTTTTAAAGCTTTTATTTGACTTGATTTATTTCATGTTTTTGCAGATGGAATTTTGCAATCAATTTTACACGGAAATCCTGATATTCTTGAATTCTGAAATCTTTACACTTTTTTATTCTCAATGATAATAATCCATTTAAATATTTCCGGATTTAATGATCATTTAATTAACGAATCTCATCAAATTCTGGATTCAATGATTCACCTCAAAAGTAATTTCAAGATTATTTAAAATTTATAATAAAGATTCATTAAGAAAATAACCAAAGCTAGTTTTAAAAATTTCTATTTTTCAGCAAACAGATAAAATATTTTTAAACAGTATTTTGTACTAAATTAATTTTTACAACGTTTTTATCTAAACGATCTGACTACAACGTTAACTAATGATCTCATCTATACGCTTATATCTTCGTCGAATTGCAGGCTGCGGTGGCCTAGTGGTAAGGTTTAGATGGAAATCCTTGGACCCGGAGGATTTCTGGTTCGATACCCGATTCCATCGAAGAAACGTCGTGGAAGCAGATTTGGTGCACGCTAAATCCTTCAGAGCCAAGCGCTCTCCCACTGCCGTTGAGTGGAAGTTTGGAGAGGAGAGCGCCAACTCAGGTGAGGTCTCCGTCATCTGCCCCCTGTTCAAAATTACGAAATTCGTCCTAAAATAGCCCTAGTGTTTAAAAACCCGAGACGTTAATATAAAAGCTAAACTTTGTCGGATCGCAAAATCGCATTATTGAAAGTACAAAAATTACCTGTATTTGCTTTGAGATAACCAATATACAGAATCTTGCTCCAGGAATATACGCTAATGTTCATTTATTTTTTAATTAATTAGTTAATAGCTAAAAGGAAATGTTCCTTCGTCTATTAACTTCTTAGTATTTGGTTGTAGCATTATATACCTGTTTTACAAAAATATTTGGAAGGGATATATGGAAATTTAAGTCATTGTTATAAAAATACCTATTCCGTATTCTCTATTTCTAGCTCTCTTAAAACCATGGTTTTTCTTTTATTCTACAATACTTTGAATAAGTTACTTCGAATTAACTTTTCAGCAATGCGGGTTAGAAAATTTGTTTTCTGTTGCATTCCGTGATTTCCTCTGGACAGATAGCCACTATAGCACTTTTTCATTATAGCGTTGCGTTTACATAACAATTCGCTTCGTTTCAAAAGCATTTGAACCTATTTATAAACAGCATCTAAATAAAGGTTTAAAGAATTCTGGAGCTGAAGGCTTGATTCTAACCATTCTGTAAAGAGCAAAAAGAAGGTGTATTCCCATACAGAGTTAACAATTACAGGGATTTAAAACACCCTCTTCCCGGGAGCGTCATGGAAAACGACCGGAGCATTTCGACAGAATAATCTAATTTACTGACGTGTTGAAATCCCTAATCTAGTTAGAAGCATTAAAGATTTCCGTAACCCAATTTTCGGGGATTATTGTTTTAGAATTTCTTGTCCAAACATAACTGCCATTCTGAGGGAGCCATTTCATTGACTTTAAACAATGTCCCAATTACTAAGCTACGACACTAATTATTCGTAAGCATTTTGTATAAATAATCTTTCTACAAACGATTCCCATGCGCGTTTTTGAAATTTATTCTAAAGGTTTTGAATTCAAATTGAATAAATAATTTTAGATCTTCAATTGACACACTTTATCCATCATTTGTTAAATGATCGTAAAATTTTAAAAAAGAAAACAACATGTTGTATTACTATACTGTTCTGCTGTTTTTGGTAATATTATTAGCGGGCATTGCTGAAATTGCATTACATTATTCTGTTCGTATAAGAAAGGAAACATATCGGAAGGAAAGATGAGTTATGATGCAATACAAAAGCATTTTTCCTTTCAGACATGCGATGATTACTTCTACAGGAAAGTAATTCTGTCTATAAATAATGGTTTTGATGATTTTTTGCATCTTTTCTTTTATTTCCATCTGAATAGCTTTTAATTAAATGCTTTTCTTTTTCATATTTTGTGACGATGATGATACAACATTGATTGTTGGTGTGTATTTAGTGTATTTTTAAAAATAAGAATTGTGCTGTCAGCAATATTGTATGGATCCGTTTAATCTTCCGTTCTGTATTTGGAATCTCTCTCAAAATGATTGAATTCTACTTTAAGTATGTAAGCCAGTTTCTTTTTTAAAAAAATGGCTCAATCTTTTTGTTCGAACGTTATTAGGCTGCAGCCCATTTTCATTAAGTGTTATATCTGCAGTTTAATGTACCCCAAATTTCATTTTGTAGTGAGAGTTTTTTTTTTTATAGTTTATAGTATCTTAGTAAAGAAATAAAAAAGTTGAAAGAGGGATGTTGATGTCATAGAAAAACCTATTTTGTAGGTAATCATTTATAACCTTTGGTTTATTTTTATGTCTTTTTTTATTGAAAACATACTTTATTGGATGAGTTCATTTAAACAAACGGGTAAAATAAGAATACCCCGACTAAGCAGGAAGCAGCATGTTGAAAACTGAAAGACCGGCAGCCGCGAATTATATTTCAAGCTCTACTGTCAACTCAAAATAGCCTCTATTACAAGAGACTTATGCGCTAATCCCTCATAAAGAGGTACGACCGTTCATAGGTGATAAGCAAATATAATAACATTATTTATTTCTAACCATCAGGAATACAATAAATCAGAATACCGTAAGCTTCTCATTCCAATATTTGAGGGTGAACTCACCCAGAAGGGCAATTTTCATGTATTCCCTTCGAGTAGAACACTATTTCTGTATCCATTAGGCAACCGAGAACATGTATATGACAGCTCCTCATCATTACTTGGGCAATCACATGCAAGTTGCCCCTTCTATGTCGTAACGCTCTACACAATCTGAGTGGCCTTTTGATGATTAAGCGTTCACTGAGATAATTCAAAATAGCTCCTATGACGCCACTGCCCATACGACCACTCCTCATTTAAGAGGTACTACCCGTCATCAGAGTAGCGGTAAGTTGATTCCACACTATTTTTATACCCATCAGGGAATTGAGAATGTCCTTCCTTATATGGCAACATTTCATCTCCACATTTGAGATAACTTTCCGTAATATTCACTGGTTGGGCAAGTAAAATTAGTTTTACTCGACCTATTTTTAACCTGTAATAAAGCTCAAAAACCTATAGGAAATTCAAGTGACTAATGCGCTTGAATTTTCAACAATCAACTAATGTTTTAGAATGATTAGTCTGTAAATATTTTCGTTGTAATATCACTAGGAAATATATATCAAGATTTGGGTTTTCTTCTCTCTTTTTTACCTATATCCTGGAACCGGGGTCACTTGTAAGCATCTTATTAGTTTAACGGCTGAAGTGTACTCTGATTATATTTCAAAATTGCAAACATGGATAAAGATGTTTACGACGTTTCTTTAATATGCATGTTGAGCCTAATACGTTTGTTCTTATTTTTGGCTAGTGGCCGTGGTGGCCAGGTGGTTAAGATCTCGGCTCGTGGGCTGGAAGATTTCAGGTTCGAGATTCGATTCCACCGAAGAACCGTCGTGTAAGGGGGTCTATTGCAGGTTAAAATCCGTCAGGGCCAAACGTCCTCCCCCTGGTGTGGTGTGGAGAGGGGGATGCCAGCTCAGGTGTCGTCCTCTTCATCTGGCTGCGGTTCAAAATTACGAGGTCCGTCCCAAAATAGCCCTAGTGTTTCTTTACAACGGGGCTTTAATATAAATAAACTAAACCTATTTTTGGCTACTTAAAAAGATAAGTTCATGAAATTTAGAACAGGGATCAAATTTGTATAAAAGAAACAAATATATAAATAAAGATAAAAATATGTCAATGAAATGAAATAATAATAATATAAAATGAAGATTATCATATTATTTTTTAGAAAGCTTAAGCAACTGGTTGAAGCTATTAGAGTAGGATTATGCGAATTCATTTATTAAAGTAGGACTGAAAACGAAAAAAAAAATATTTCTAAAATTTTCAAAGCTGAAAGCGAAAGTTAAATAAATATTGGTTTAAAAGTTATCGACTTAAAAGTAAACTTGTTCTAAAATAAGAAAGAAATCCTTCTTACTGAAAACTAAGAAAAATAGATATATCGATCAATACAAAGCTTTGAAATTTATACGCCACATTTTCATTGATTGATTTTAAAATGCAGTTTCTTTGGACGTTTGCGTTTCAAATCAACTGCAGACTCCGGGGATTTGATTTTATATTATGTCAAAAATCACTTACGTGTCAAAAAAGAGTATCAAAATAAATTTTATTTTAGAATTCATTGAAAAACTTCACTTCGTTGCCTTATATATTTTTTATTTTCTGCTCCTAAGCTAACCCTGATGCATCAGAAAATATCTTTTAAAATTTAATTTAAGTCAGCTTATACATTTTTTAGAATATTCTAGAATGAAGCTATTGCAATTCTAATGTATTTTAAATCAACATAGTACTAACATGTTTTTGAATAAGGTAGTTTTTAATGCATTTGAGAATAAAGAAGCTCTAATGCATTTTAGTATAAAATAAAAACTGATATTTCTATTTTCCGAAGTAATAAAGAACTAGTGTTTTAGAGCTTTAAATGTTCAGTAATGATCTTCAGCATCGCTCTTTTATATCAGAATAAAAAGGTCTAATGCATTTTAGGGTGACGAATTTCTAATATATTTTAAAGTAAAATATTAGCTAATAGTTCTTTCTTTTTAGTAATGAAGAAATAATGTTTTAGAGTTTAAAATATTGGAATAAAAATCAATTGTTTAATAAAAAATATAATTTTAAAAAAAGTTGCCAAAAATGAGTATTTTTTTACAGACGAAAACTTATCAAACTCCTTTAAAAAAAGATAGAAATGTTCTTTCTTAAAAGAGCTGATAGAAAAGTAACTTTTTCTGTGTGTTAACTAGATACTGAGAACACAACACCAGATAAGAATATAAACAGGTATAAAAAAGAAACTTCTGGTTTTTTTTACACATTATACTGCGTGATTTGTGTTAAAAATAAACCAAAAAATTGCGCATTTCGAAAAAAAAAGATTAGTTTCTTAAAATTTTATTTTTACTTTTAAAAATAAGGTAAAAGTAAAAGAAGTGTAAATGCTGTGAGAGGCTGCTTTTTATTAGTTTCAAGTTTTTAAAAAGTCAAACTGAAAAAGATCAAAGCTCGCCAAGCATTTAAGGGTTACATTATAAGAAAACTGCGTGCAAAAAAAATATCTGTAATAATAAAAGAGATAAAAAAAATATAGCGGATAAACTATGTTTTCTAATGGTATCTCATTTTCAGAAAAAATAATGCTAATTTATTCATTAAGGGAACTCTGTGAAAACTTTGTTCTTTGAATCTCAGCACTATTATGAAATTATATTAGGAAAAGTCTCTACTGCTAATAAAGGAGAATCAGTATGTGTGTTGGGCCAGACGGACCAAGAGATAAGACATTTGATAAATATATATTTTGAAGGCTGGGTTAACGATTATTCCCTTTTCAAGCGACTATTTTTTTATCTTTTTGAAACTTAATCAAAAATTAAGCAAAATTTCAGTGTTTTTTGTATACAGTTTTTATAAATATTATCACATATAAATGATTTTTGAACCATCTTATAATGCAAATTATTATTCTTTATAATATTATTTTAACTGTCTTGCAATTTATTTCTTTTGATGATTCAAAAAAAAAATATTTTTAGGCATGATTTGCATTAAATACATTGCAATGAAAATTGAACTACTTTTTCACCAGATACGTAATGGCGTCTGTTTCTTCTAGTGTACCCGTTTTTGAAAAAAAAAATGAAGAAGTCTGTTTATTTTTTTTTTCTTCTTATTCCTTGTCAATATTATCATGGATTTTTTCTCTTATCTTATTTCATCAAATTTTTTCGAAATCCATAAACAAAACTTTTTAAAATATTAAAGAGTATATCCGATATACTTTAAGATTAAACTGGGTTCTATTTCTCATTAGCATATTTCATTTTTCTTAAGATGCTGTTAAGCGTCCTGATATAATGCAAAAATAAAATACACCGTATCATTTTATTGCTATAATCAACCGCGTATTTGATATGAGGTTAAAAAAGTGAAGCTAGTGCTTTTGAGAAGGTATAATAGACGTTAAATGACGCGGAGAGTCACATTTGCATGTAAATATGGCGTCATGTGACCTGACTCTATTAGAGAGGTTCATACATTTAGGTTATGAGCCTCCCTAGACTGGGAAATAACATGTCGGCTTAGATGTCTATGATAATTTGATGTTTAAAAATAATTTATAGACGGAACCATGAATTTCAAGTCATGCATAAGAGATTTAATCGAAATTGAACTGAGTCAATCTTCCTGGCGAATCACCTGACCGTCAAACGATTCTAATGCTGAATAAATATACAAAATTTTTACTTCATGAAATCATTAAAAACCTACAAATGAATTTTCCTCTCGACTTTGTTGTATACTTTTACTATACAGCTCGTTTAGTGTTTAATGCCGTAGTATAGTGAGGACAAGTGAGTTAGTATTTGGCACTTTTTTTGCTGTTGATCAAAAAAATTTCTGACTGGGTATATGGTGTGTTACATTGGTTTAATATAAATCTATAGTTTTATTGTCAAGACCATAAACAAAATTTCAAATTCCTTACTTGGAGTTACAGTTTTCACATAAACGCGGACAGACAAATAGACAGTCTCTAAGCAAATATTTGATGAATATAATCCAAAATTAGATACAGTGCTATAATTTTGTCCTAAAGATATATACAAAAGTTCTTTGGTTCCTTGTAAAGTTTTCGATAAATAACTGTCAATTATTCATAAATAGACAGACAATCTTTAAGGGAAAGATACTCAATTCTTTAAGGGATTTGATCCAACGATTGACGCAGATCTATAATTTAGGAGATAACTCAATAACTAAAATTTCTTTTGATTTTTACTTTGTCGTATATGAAGTATGCATAGAGAAAGTGTTGTAATCTTCAAAAAATTTTATGTCTGGATATATGCTTTTCAGACCTTCTTTAATCAGATAAAACACAGTTTAGGATTTATATATGTCTGTGAATATAAAAACAAAAAATCGTGTGGAGCTAGTGAGATGAAATTCGGCATATGGTCTGAACACCAAGTTTGTAGATATATTTCGTATTTTGGACAAACCCGTCTAAGCGAAGTCTGTAATGTTCGTACATATGAATATATATTTTGGTACATATGAATGTAATAGTTTAAAAAGGCGAGCAACAAAATGGAGATAATGTTTCGTACAAACTTTTATCATTAGAAATGTAAATTTTTATTGAATCTTGAGCTACATCCTTCAAAAGTGTGAACACCTGTCAAAGTCTTAGATAATAAAACTGCATATATGATCTTGTTATTAAAATAAAAAAAGTGCAGAATGCATACTAGGCTTTCTTCCCTGAACAGTGGAACCCCGCTTAACGAATATAATTTAATCACGATTCTCGTTAAGCAAAATAGTTTTATCTGTAGAAATCCATGTAAAATAGGATAATGCGATCCATTCCGAAAAAAATATTTAAATTTATAATAATGCTATTTATTATAAATAATGAATTATCTTTTTTATAAGAACATTACCTAAAGACATTTATCTTTGGCTGCCCTTCAAAATTTGTTGAAAATGCGACACAGAATTATCGTTAAATGAATTTGTAAAGTGCATATCTACTGTAACTACCTATCATGGTGATGCTTCTCAAAGTACGATACAATAATTTTCTTTGTTTCTAGCTTCTTCTGTAGCTGTTATTTCTTCAATTAACCCTGAGAATTCCGAAAGTTTTTGCTATGAGACAGAATACAACTCCGTAAGTTCTTCAATAGTTCCGGCTTTATCTTCCACCAGCTAATCGATGTCATTACTATCCACCTCTAGTCCCGCAATCATAGCCAGAGATACAACCACGTCGATTTTGACTCCACAAGAACTTGCTAAAATCTTTCGGAGTCGCATTCGACAACACTATCTGGCCAAAATTTATTCCATGTGGATATAAGGGTTCTCTTGAAAAAGGCGCTGAACGCAGACTGACAGGCCAATCCAGTGTGTGATATTACATTGTCTCCTTGCCATTAGTTCTGCGAAACAACGCTCGTTAACGAGTCATGTTTTTTACAATTTTTTTTTCATTTCTATACGAATCACTCATTGTGAAAGGTGCTCGCTAATCGAGGTTTGACTGTAATACTGATTCACGACACGTTCAAGTGCGGGAATCTGGAAATTTGAGCACTCGCGGAGGCTACAGCCTTGTCCAAAGTCCACAGTTTTTATGTGGGAGAGGAAGGGAGAGAACAGCATTATTACAGAATGTAAGGCAAACTCTGGAGAAGTCCACTCACACTGATTTATTTATCGTGTTCATTGCACAAGTCGGAGAAACGAACTTCTTGTTATCGGATTTTATCGAAATCTTGATTAAAATCACCTCCTGCTGGTGTGGTGCGAAATTTTTGAGAAGGGGTACCAACTGAGGCGTTATCCTTATTTTGATTACCGTGTTTCAAAATTACGACGTTCGTTGCAAAGTAGTTCTAGAGTTGCTAGAGACTAAGCTAAACGAAACAACGGGAATATTTCTATTCATGAATGTCTGCCTATACTTATGCATCTGAGAAAATAACAGCGCTTGCTTGTTAAATTTTTACATACTATTCACGTGTAAAATGCCACTTTTGCATTTTATTCGCACTGACTGACACATTATTTATCACACCACTGCATTATTGCATTTCTCTAGAGGGAATTGCTAGGCTGTAACATTTCTCAAACATTTTTACCTCACGTACTTCCCCGAGATTTTATTCACTTAAAAGTTTTCTAAACTCCCAACAGTCTAGCAATATTCCTTCGCTTTATTTAATGTGAAAGCTCCAAATGACGAAATTTAATCAGCCTTCAGTTTCATTTTTATTTTCTCTCCAAGGAATAATTCATTTCTAAGGATGTGTGGGGACGTTTTATTGACCGCCTAGGAAACTGTTTGCCCTGGAAGTCAAAGTGGTGGAATGACTGAGAATCCCGCGAATTTTTCAAGGAGGGATGGATTTCGTATTATTTAATCCGCATACTCGGGGGTAATATAGACATCGTGAAAATTAAAATAATTTCTGAGATTAGGGGAAATGCAAAGAATTATTAAGATTATTTTAAACATTTTATTTTAAAAGTGAATTATTGCAGTAATTTAAAATTATGAAAATTTTAAGACTAGTTAAAAAAAAAATCTATTCGAATGCTATTTAAAACCTGCTGTAATCTCTGAATGTAATAGATTCATTTCGAGTGAAAGAATGTTTATATAATTAGAACAATGTTATAACATATATCGGAATATCTTATAAACGATGTTTCAAATAGAAACTTTCACATTTGAAATTGGACTGCATTTTTCAAATGTAAAATGCTTCAAGTAATACTGTATTTTTGTTGGTCAATTTTTCCTTATGTAAAAATGTGGATAGTTAATGAACATAACAGACAGTCACAATAATACCTGTTTATTCGGTTTATTTCTGTGGTAACGGGGTGACTGACTGTAATTTAAAAAAAAGTGACACTATATTACTAATTTAAAAATTCGTTATAATTGCATATTAGAAGGATGAAAAAGCTTTTCAGTTAATTAAAGGTAAACATAAATAAAGCAAAACTTGTATTACTGTTACACTTTCGGCAATTTTCATTTTCTCGTATACGAAGAATTCAAAGAGAAAGTAGTGAAATCGTCAACAAATTCTATTTAGGAATTTCCATGATCATTCAGATATCCTCGATTATTTTTTGGAATTATATTTGTTTGTCGCTCTGTATGTCTGTAAACTCGATAATCCAAAACCGCTTTGAGCTAGACGAATGAAATTTGGTATAAGGTATTTACATCACATTTGTCATATTTCCATCCAATTTTAAATAAACATTCGAAGAAAATCTGCCCGCCTGACCGAATACAAGTTAACACAAAAATTACGAAACGAAAGGAGCTAAGAAATTTGCCACATCTGTACTTGGATTTAACATCTTAAAATCCGTTGAAAAGTGGTTGGTCTGTACTTTTGCTTGCATATAAACGAGATAATTCAAAAACGCAGTGACTTAAAAGAAATCTGGCATATTTTTTTGCGACAACAATTGTAGTTATGTGTGAAATTTTGGTTTTAGTCGCTCTGAAAAACATCCAATTATTTATTCTGTTTTCTGGTACTTGAGTATTAACCGCATCCGAACGATTAGTCGCCAAAGAACGCACTCTAATCCAGTCTTTTATAACTATTTTTCGCCAATGATATACAATTTATAATACACAACTATCGGTTTTATTTATTATATTACGAAGCATATAACTCTCATGAGCGGGGATCTGAAAACAAATATTTGGGCAATCGTAGTGGTCACGGGCTTGCCCAAGGTCCTCAATTTTATGCGATAGTGGGGAAGAGGATAATTCCTTTATGAGAGAGAATGCGAGACAGTTTCGGGGTAACCTTTACCGATGGTTTATATTTCGCGCTCATCGATTCTTCGTACTTTCTAACCCAATTTGTTATACGCTAAAAAAACATTAAATATTGAAAAGCTCAATAAAGATTATTCGTTTCGTCTAGATTAATCAATTATTTTCATCCAGATTAGTTAATTAATGCTATTCATTCATTATTTATCTGTATCCTAATCACGTTATCATCTAGGAACATGATGATATACATTGATAAAAGAAAATAACGTCCTCGATCCGGAATGGTTTAAATTTTCTTCCTATTATTGAAATCATTCTAAACTGGATGAAAAAATATATCGAAAAGTTCTCTTATTTATATTATTGATTAATTTTATTTCTAATCCAACTGTCCATATATATTCTATGAAAGAAAGAATTTCCTTATCATTTGAGAGATATATGGTTTTTATATTGTTATGTAGCATATAATGGTGCATCTGAAAAAAACAAGCAGTGGTGTTTACAACGAAGAGTTATGTTATTTATATTATTGATTAATTTTA
>JAPMOR010045160.1:255553-283250 GCA_026543865.1 Argiope aurantia | reverse complement strand
TTGAGAGCTATGGTTTTTTATATTGTTTTGTAGCAGATGATGGTGGTCCATCTGCTGTTTACATCGAAGAATTATGTTATTTGTATTATTGATTAATTTTATTTCTAATCATACTACCTATAAACACATTCAACGGAAAGAAGAAATTTCTTATCATTTGAGGGATATGTGATTTTTATTTTGTTACGTAGCAGATGATGGGGCATCTGCATAAAAGAACATTAGTGTTTACATCGAAGAGTTTCCTTGTTTATATTATTAATTAATTTTATTTCTAATCGTACTGCCTATAAACACATTCGATGAAAGAAAGAAATTTCTTATAATTTCAGAGATATATGATTTTTATATTGTTGTGTAGCAGATGATGCTACATCTGAGTTCTAGTTGTGAGAAGCTTTTACCATATTTGCGGTAAAAGCTTCTCAAAATGTATTGCACTGGAAAATGCAAAATGCAATTTTCCATCGGAGATTCTAGTCTCTCGGATATGTTTATTCCAAGCCATCATCTCACCTGAATTCTAAAAATCTATAGGAGCCTTATTTTAGAGATTTTTGTCAGTATAAAAATGGTGGATTATAGTGTCCATTGTATGCCTAGGGCTTCCCGAGAAAATCCGTTTTGTTTGATATTTACAGCTATCTGAATGCACTAGTGTAAGACTTATTAATTCAATTTTTCGTGAATTTTTTTTTTCAAAAAAATTCCGAAACAAATGACCAGAAAGGAAACAAGAACTGCCAACTGAAGTTTAAAAAAAATATGTGAAAATATCTTTTTTGTAAAATTACTTTTCAGCTTTATAAGCACTTCTTAAACTTATGAAGCTTCTGAATTATGTACAAATTTTACATTACACTCATAGAACACACATAGAAAATGATTTTAGTTGCTTGTAATCGAAGGAGTATTGTTAAGATAGTAAAAATACATTTTTTTCACACAGTTAAAAGGCAATTGTTATTTTCGAAATTTTGATCCCAAAGCTTCAGCAATAGAAAAGTTTCAGATAATTTATATGGCGGAATAGTATAGTCCAAAATTTATTACAAATTAATTTATTCCACTTTCAGGATTTTGCATGGTTAGTTTTTGGAATTGTTTTGCAAGTTAATATTGTACAGGAAAGAATCTATTCATTATATCGTTCGAAGTTTACATGTAAAAAAAATATAGAGTAGCATAATATTGAAAAAATTTCTTTTTTTATTCCAAGTTAAAATAAAATTAAAAAACGCAGACGACTTTTATTTACCTTTTTTTGTATCGTTTTGATTCTTTTTAAAAAAATCTAATTGTTCTTTTTAAAGAAGAGTATTGAAAGGAAATAATAATTTTTCTATCAATTTTGCATTTGACTTGAAATTAAAATGCGAATCTCAAAATCTTAAGATATGAAAGAATATTTATAAAGCAATTTGAAACAACTAAAAAGCTACGGTAAAGCTTTTCATATATTTTTTACATAAAAGGGAGGAAATGCCATTTAGATGCACTTTATATTTCATGCTCTTTTAAAAAAAGCTAATATTCCCTATGTCTTTTCTCTGCTTTAAAAATTGTTTTCTAATTGAAAAGAAAATGCTAATTGTTCTAACTTTTTCAAAGTAAGACAAATTGAAAAAATATAAACTAGAAATTTATATGAAATTAAAAGATTAAATTTATCGAAGTATATGGTAATAAAAATAAAAACTTTTTAAAACATACTTCGCATTCTAATTGCATTAAAATTCGTTATCTTTTATATAAAATATAAGTTTTATAGAATTACAAAATTCTTTTTAACACTTTAAGTGCAATTTATATTTATATGAATATAAAATGATACAATTTTAGTTATGATGCTTTTAGTGCTTTAGCAGATATTGCAAAATGTCATGAAAATTTTATGAAAATGGTGCTTCTCAGCTTGAATGATCAGAAATTCAATTGTTTCAGAGAGATTCAATCAAAGGAGGTCTCAGAAAATGGAACAAAAAGAAAAGATCAGAAAAGTATGGCTCTATATTACCAATACACAAAAAATATCTTTAATTTATTCTATTATACAGGGTTTCTCTGAATTTACTGGTCAAATTTTTGGGGTAAGTAAAATAAGCACTTTTTGTATAACAAAACGAGATTGGAAACAAAAAGTTAAGGTAGAACGTAACAAATAATCAAAACAAAAAAATGTAAGTATAAGCAAGTAAACTTAAATTATTACTGTTCTTTTCAGTATCTTGAGACTTACACTTTTTGACGATTTTATCTCACCAAGGGGTGAGGCCCGGAAAGATGAGCGCATTTCCAGAGTTCGTCATTCTTTGAACTTGCTTACAGCCCTATTAGATACTTTTTCGTTCCATGTTTTTTCACTTGTATGTGAGCGTCATGTCGCTTCTAATCGTATTATTTTATTTTAATCAAAAATTTATTTATTTTAAATTCCCGTGTAATCCGAGTTTACTTTATTGTTAAATGTAGTTTGAAGTTTCATTTTCTCCTACTTTCATCTTTCCTCTCGACCCTCTTTTGAGGAATTGAACCCATCCTAAACATGCACAAATCACGGAGGCTTTTAGAATACGTTGGCAAACAATATAAGTAAGAGGTAAGCAAATGTTAGTATAAGTAACAAGTCAACAATTAGATATAAGTAAGAAACAAGTAAAGTAAATATAAGTATGTAAAAACACGCAAAGTGAATGTAAGTGAAAACAAGTAAATGTAAGTATGTAAAAGCAAATAAAGTAAATGTAAGTAAAAACAACTAAAGTGAATGTGAGTAAGTAAAAGCAAGTAAATGTAAGTTAGAAGCAAGTAAAGTAAATGCAGGTATGTATGCAAGCCGGAAAAATGTAATATCTACTGGGCTCCAAATTTCTCATGAAGAGGACATCATTGTAAAACTTTCAGTCGCTGCTGCAACTGTACGCCAATCACTTGCTAGACGCTTCCAGGCTTGTTGCACTTTCTGTTATATTATGTAAGTAAAGAGTTTTCTTTTAATATCTTCAATATTTTTGTTTTTTCGCTACCTCTTTTTATTTCTATCTCCATATTACTATACAAAAAAGTCTTCTTTATATGTACTTTATCTGCCTTTAAAGTTTGGCCCATGAATTCAGAGACATCCTGTATATATCTAAAAGTACATTACGATATTTCTATACTGGAGTGTATTTATTGATATTCTTTACCAGGTTCCTTGAAATTATTTATGCTTTATTCAAAGTATAGGCTTTTAAACTATGAATCAACGATGTGCAGAATAATATAAGGCTGGAGAAATTTTAAAACCTTCCTTTTTATTTTTGTAAACACTTATAACTAAAAATTATTGAAAAGAAATCATTTTGATTGCAAGAAGTTTCATTCAAATGTAACTATTTAAATAAAATTATTTCCAGTTTTCTATTTTTATTATTAATTATCCTTAAATTTCTTATTAATTTTCAAATTTTATGCTTGCAAAAAAGAAAAAGAAAAAAAAAAATCCGCAGCTGAACATTTATCGAACGTCAACTTGAAAACACGGCACGGAAAGTTTGCGCTCTGTAACTGCGCATGCACGCAGATGGAATTCTGTATCTTAATTCCAATAGGGAATAAATGGAAAGTTGCAACGGTTTTTAAATCTGTTTAGATAAATCTTTTCTTGTAATTATGTTTTTCCACGAAAATTAGTGTTCTAAGTAACCAATAATAAATCTGATCTCCAAGTGTATTACTTGCAACATCATAAAATCATCAAAGTGTCTCACTTCTTGTTTTCCTTTCGTTGCATATTGAATGGTCAACGATTTGCACTGATAGTTCCTTCTATCAGATAATTTCAGTGCTCAATACATTACATAATTTAGTAACAGACTAATTTTGCAGGGTAAGTGTCGCATTGGAATAATGAGAAAATTTTGACTTTGGGGTTACAACATCATCACTCATTCAAAAAACAATTCCTTTGAGGATTCATGATGTGCAAGGAATGACTGAAGTTGGATCTAGCTGGACGATGAAACGGTTAAACATTCCCACAAATAGACTCTTCTGTCAGATAATTTCAGTGTTCAGTACACTAAATAATTAAATAACGAACTAATTTTGCAATATAATCTTCACATTGGATTAATGAGGACTTAATTTTGACTTTGGAGTTACAGTACCATCGCTTATGCAAAAGATAATTCCACTGAAGATTCATGATACGCATGGGATATTGAAGTCGGATGATGTTGGATCTGGAGAGGAAGAACATCAACTCACGCACTGTTCCCTCTTTCCAACCACGGTTCAAAATAACGAGGCTGCTATATTAACCCTCGATCTGCTTACAGTATCATCCCTCATTCAAAAAATAATTCCACTGAGGATTCATGATGCGCAAGGGATTAGTGAAGCTGTATTCAGCTGGATCTGGAGAGGGAGGACATCAAATCACCCATAGTTCCCTCTTTCCAACTACTGTTCAAAATAATGTGACTGTTCCATTAACCTTTGATCTGCTATAAACCACAATGTTAAGTAAACAAATCGTTCAATCATTTGCATAATGCATTATCATGACATGCAGTGATTATGTGTAAAACTTAACGAACTTCCGAACAATCGCAATGCATTACTTCCATCGGTGAGAGAGGAAAGAAATAAACTAAAGCAAAACTCTGACTATAACGACATATTTCAGTCATATTTTTTGCTTTACTGAAAAACTCCATTCTGCTTAATATTTTTGTAGATTTCCATTTGGATGATTTCGGTCGAAGATAATCCATCTGCATCATTCATCAAATCCAGTATTCTTGCATTCTTTCGCGGATTGTCATAAAACCTGTTGCAAAGCTTTAAAGAAACAAAATGTATTCATTCACTTGAGTATTTTAGATGATGAAACACTGCAATTAAAAATATATGTCTAATTACAAAAGGAAATAAATGATTGTCCCACTTTTTTTAGACGTCTTGCATATAAACACACTAAACGTTACAAAAGATTATTAAAGACATAAGAGAACATTTCATATTGCCCTTTGTTTACATATCAGTGTTAGAATCACAGTTAGAAGTCGAAGTGGCAGAACTATCCGAAAAAAATCTCAAATGAACTCATGCGTAGTAATAGCCAATGGGTCTTCTAATGGAAGGATTATACAACACAAAGTCAGAGTGTGAGGAAATGAGCATTAAATTTCAACAATAATTCTTTTATATATATTCAAGTATTCATTTGCATACTGATATTTTCTCCTTGATTATAAATAAAATTATGTCATCATTATGATTATAATGACGCATACAGAGTTATTAAAAGCATTTTATTTTAAAAATTTCAAATGTATAAAGTATTTTTTCAATGTTTTCAAATCAACCTGGTTTGCTTTATAATTTTCAAAACATTGGAAATTTGGTTTCCAAATTTTCATCAGATTGCAAGACATTGTCATATGACTGTCTATTTGAAAATCTTTCACAGAGATTAACTCTCTTACAGTTACTCCTACTTTTTATGTTTGGCTGTAATGTTTTGCTATGTTATTACTTTTATTTTACAAAATTGCAGTATATTTTTACATAAATAATAACAGAAAAACTGTAGTTAAACAGAACATGTTTAGATACCTTCTTTGCAAGAATTATTGGCCGATCATAACCAGATATAATCCTGATGATTTTTTCTATTCTTAGTACGTGGTTTCTATTTCAGAAGGGAAAAAATCCATATTTTGATTAATAGTGGGACGTAGCATAGCGGTGCCTTTAACTTGCATAGCATTAAGGGTGTTTATAATTTTTCTGCCTAAAATATTCTATACGAAGCAATTTTTCATTAATAATTAGATCATTAATTTTGGCAGATCTAGCGTGAAATTATTTGATCTAAGAAAAATGATTTCTTCTGCGACGCTCAAGGTATTCGCACAAGTTACATCGAGATCCTCTTACTAATACAAACTTTGGGTGCTTGATTCTGCATTTTAAAGAGATTGGATTACAAAAGAACCTAAACGGGGTTGTGAACCATCTGCAACTGAAGAAAGTGTGACTGCAATTGTGGAACAAATAATAATAAATATGCATAATAGAAAATAGTGCTTGTGTATATTAATAACTGCATACTTTCTCTTAAAAGAGAAGCTGTTGAATGTACTTTTTTAGAAATATTTGCTCAGATCCGCCATTCCAAAATTCCACTCTTCGAAATTATGAATTTTTTTTCTGATTCAACTTATAGATTTTGCACTGAAATTACCTACACATCTCCTATTAAATATGGATCCCCTTGCATTTTATTTGCAGTATTTTATATTGAGAAGCTAAGAAAGTTAAAAAATAATAACAGATGGAACTCGCGACTTGTAAATTGCATTAATTAATTCTTCATGAATCAACGTATAGAAATATTTCGCATTCTTTAGAAACTTTATTAGTAAGTTCGTCTTACTATTCATTTCTAACTACAAAAGGAAATAGAATATGATAGAGAAGTATTATATTGAATTACACCGACTGTTTTTTTTATAGTATGATATAGTAAAATAATATTTTCAAATTTTCTTGAGAAACCCTTCTTGTATCAATTGATTCCTCGAATTATTGGAATGTCTTCCATGATTATTGTCGATTCTTGAATTCTTTATTAAATTATGGATGTCAACATAATTTAAAATTCATGACGTTAATTATATTTGATTATATTTGAGAGTTTTATATTATATTTGAGAGTTTTTAAAATATATAGGATTAATTTTTATCTAATGTTTGCCATAAGAAATAAATATAATAAAATTTGATTTCTTTTAAAATAGCAATATAGGACTACTGCTTTATTTTATTTCAAAATAAAAAGGAATAAATTTATGGAGTTCAAAGCATTGGAGTAAAAGCATGTCATTTACAGTTAAATAAAGTTTTCAAAAGCCTAAATGTATTTCCTAATTATTTATAATTTCGTTATTACTCTGAAGCAAATTCTATGTATCTCGAAAAATTTTCCAAAACAAAGAGTATTATTTTAATTCTTCAACAGTGTCTGGAGGGCATAAAAGGTATAGAATATGTTTCCCTAAAATGTTTTAGTCCCATACAATTATTTTTAAAATTATTATTCTAAATGAAATGACTAGAGCCATAAAAAGCTCTTCAATTCAATGAATATTATATTGATTTTCTCAATGCTTTCCGGAATGAATTTGAGAACTAATATAGTGTCAACAACAACAAAAAATACAATATTTGATGTAATTCATTAAATATATGTGTATATGTTAGATGTCTTCTTGATATTTCAAATTACCTTAAAGGCCTTAGTTTGCATAAAAAAAATAATTCAGAATATTCTAATGAAGAATGTACGTGCTTAACTTTATTTACAATTTATTTTCTCTATTTGTCTGCTAAGAATTTTATTTTCTCGTATAAGAAGTATAAATAACTAAAGATTAAATTCGACCTCGAGATTTTGAGGAATTTATATATTTTGGACGTTCAGTTGAGTTCGAAAAACTCATTTTGGGAATCATGTCTGTTTGTTTGTTGATCTGTCAGTCTGTTTGGGAACAAATAGTTCAAAAATGTGGGGAGATAGATAGGCGGGTGAGTTTTGGTATATCATCTTTGCTCTCGGATTGTAGATTTCCGTCATATTTGGGATGAAATCCATCCAGGAAAAATGTGTCTGCTCAGTCATCCGTGTCTATTTGAACACGATAAATCAAATCGGAGCGAACAAGGCAGATTAAATTTTGCATGAATTTTTATTATTAGAATTGCAAATGGGTATCAAATTTCGTATAAAATTCTTCACCGACTAAAATTCGTTTCTTGCATATGTAAACTCGGTAATTCAAAACCGTGACATATTAGATGAGTGAATTTTAGTATGGGATATTTACATAAAAACTGTAAATCAGTGTCAGATTTAGATCCAATTGTAAAGTACTGGGATCGCATATTGATTATCATACTAAGAAAATAAAATATTCCGGCCATCTTTTATTCTGTTTAAAAACAGTTTATACATTTCCCAAAGGTATTTCATATATTTATTTCATGCATTGGGCATATTAACTGACGTTTTTATTCCATTTGCATCCAAGCTTATAGTATCTCTTAATTCAAGATTGAAGGAGATATAGCATCAAGAAATAGTATCTCTTAAATCAGGATTAAACTGAAACTGATACGTGCGCAAACTTAATTAAACATTCCTACTAAAAAGAAGTTTTTGATTTGATGGATGTCATCTGAAGGACTGCAGGAAAATGTAACCTAAAGCGAAGTAGCAGATTGGATCATCAGGTAATGTTACAGATATATCCTGCTAAAAAAAGCACCTCTTTATATACGTCATGTTGAAAAGTACCTTTATATCGGGTAATTCAACACGGGTCGCTTGTTTGAGTAATGCTTCATCTTTTTGTCATGTTTTTACCATGTAATTTGATGAAGATTTTAAGTCCATATTACATATTTGTAAATTGTGAAAGGTTACACATACATTTAAGATCTTTTCGTGACACACTTAAAATGGACTCGCGATTCACAGATTTGGAGCCGCTTTTATAAATGAATGCTAGGCTAATAAAACTTTCTATTATAATTCGGCAAATTTAATTTACAGAAGAGCATAAGGATTGGAAACTGATTTTCGTGGGTAGCATTATATGTTGGTAATCATTAATTCTGTTTTAAAAAGCTTCAGAATTTCGATTTTTCTCAAAGTGTTCCATATTTTCATTTCCTACATAGAATATACCTACTAACATTTGCATTTAACGATACAATATCTTATAATGAGTGTAAGTTTGATGAAATTTCATATAATAAGTTGATAAATCAAAATTATACAAGAGCATAGGAACAGGAGATAATTTTCATAAATAGAGGAACACTGTTGAAGTGCAACCGGTTTATGCTTCTCAATGCGATTGGTTGGAAAATCAATACATCAATAAATTTTCTTAGTGCCATTACGCGTGACATCATTGGTAATGTAATTTAGGAACTCCAAACTTCCCGGAGGAATTTCTTAATACTCAAATTCTTCTAATTTCAGTTCTAGCGCAAAGTAATCACTAATCCTTCCCTAAAGATTTTAAACGCGAACCGCTATTCCCCCGTTGCCAGTCAATCTATTAATTCATGATACGGATCTTAGAGTTCATTAAGTCTGTCTGTATTACTTAAGTAATGTCTCTGTTTACGCAAGGGTTACGCTGAGTGTGATAATGTTACTAGTTACTTAAATTATTCGTTTCGTTAAATACTTCAAGTCCCCAAATTTCATAAGTGCCCTGCTTAATGACAGATGTGTCGCCGAAGGATAATAAATTAGAGATATTTGAAGTGCGTTTAGATATAATTATCTTTTAACACACCGTATTTATATGTTCAAGTACAGATTTCTTGTTTAATTTTGTATTCGACAGTCTGATGGAACTGAGTTTGAGGAATTATATACTTCACATCAATAGAAATTATTAAGCCTAAAGATTCATTTAATTTTTGAAGAATATACATATTATGCAGAATTATTAAGATTGGGTCTGTACAATGAAATATATAAAAAATTTGTTTTTCGTTTTGGTTTTACATTCAAATCACGCCCTTCTAGCTTCAATATACTTGTTTCAGGTCCGTGACCCGATTCCATCGAACTGCCGTGTAAGTTGGTCAGGTGCACATTAAATCCGTCCCGGCCAAATGTCCTCCCACTGGTGTGGTGTGGAGAAGTGGGTGCCAGCTCAGGTGTCGTCCTCGTCATCTGACCGCGGTTTAAAATTACAATGCCAGTCCCAAAATAGCCCTAATGTTGCTCTAAAACGGGATGTTAATATAACTAACTAAATTTGTCAATATACTTGTTGTAGCGATTAAATAATTATATAAATACATGTTCCAATCCACTTTCCGGATTGTCTCAAATCATGCATCAAAAATATTTGCCTGATTATATCATTAACACTTTTATCTTTATTTTAAGATTTTTTAATAAAGAGGATTCTCAAAATTCAAAATCAGGCGAATATAGTGCATAATTGAACTCGTAAACATTTTTTAATAAAAAAAAATCAAAGAATACCTTGATTGACTGCATTATTATGCAACAAACACGAATTGTTTTCATTACAATATTCTGTACGATTGCCATGGATTTTGGCTAATAAATGCTTAATACATTTAAATAATATTGACCTTTAAATATTTGTCCAGTTGAAACAAAGTTTTTGCGGATAAATGACTTTACAATTGCAAAATGAAATGAGCATTTTTTTTGTGTCTTTGGATAGTTTTTCTGTTGAACCTTATTTTTCTTGCTTCCATTCAGAATTTTTTTTTTACTTTGTATTTGAATCGTATGAAAAATACAATATTTCTTTATCTGAATGTCAATTTCACTATGTTTGGGAAAATGTTCAGCGGCTAAATTAATACCCTTGGAATCTTCACTTCTCATTGATTTTTCTTAATTGATTAAAATGTGAAGAACACATTTAGCACATTCTTTTGTTTTGCTTAAATACTCATACAGGATGATTCGAACCTTTTCATGATGGATGTGTAAAGACCTTCCATCATTTTTAATGATGGTGGAGTCTACGCATTTACCATAAAATTGTTCGAATTCGTTTTCCTCTTGCATCATTAAAAATGATGAAAGAGAAAAATCCATCATTTTCAACCGCAACGTTTTACAGCAATATCGCGCATTTGCTCAGGTCTCAGGTGTCCAAGATAAATCACGTTCGATATGTTTATCAAGTTCTTGTGTATTTTTATCAGTCGGAAAATAATTTGTGCAACAGCTAAACTTTTGATCTATTTGAATGGAGCTCAAAGTAAATATGCGTCATTAAATGGTACGTTACCTTGACCTTTTACCAATCTTTCCATTAAATTTAATTATACCTTTTCATTCCACATTTATATTTCAATGTGAAAGAATTTTACTTATCTAATGAACAACTGTTTTTTAGAGTTAATTTAATAAATGTGGTTTGGTTTAGTTATATTAACGTCCCGTTTGAAGCAACACTTGGGCTATTTTGAGACGAACCTCGTAATTTTGAACCGCGGTCAGATGACGAGGACGACACCTGAGCTGGCACCCCCCTCTCCACACCACACCACACCAGCGGGAGGACGTTTGGTCAGGACGAATTTAACGTGCAACAGACCCCCTTACACGACGGTTCTTCGGTGGAATCGGGTCTCGAACCTGAAACCCTCCAGTTCCGAAGTCGAGACCTTACCACCAGGCCACCGCGGCCCTTAATAAATGTGCAAAAATGTTCATAGTATACGAATACAATATATAGAAGGGCGAAGTTTATCACGCATGCGCAATTACATTGATTACGTACGCCTAATGAGCTGTCTGCAGAGATTAAGTCGGAGTCTTCAAAACCAAAATTGTGATGAAAAGAAATGCCTGATGAAATAATAAAGTAGATATGCACAATCAATTGAGATTGATCACAGTACAAATATTGGTGAATCTTTTATGTTAGGTATATTTCCTGATTTCATGTATGTTTATGATTACAAAAACTACAATGCGTAGATAAAAAAATGATTTTAAAATTGTATAGAGTTAATAATTTAATTCGAATTTTTAGAATGTAAATATTACGGTAGATATGCACTATCACTTTTTTAATTCCGTCATGAAATGGGTGAAAAAGTGTTATGTTTTTAATAATATTTTTATTAATGTATATTTGTAAAAATAATGCCTACCTAATGGCTTATTAGGTATGCACTATCGCCTGAGTTTAATCACAATGCCAATATTGGTGAATCTTACATATTTGGTATATTTCATGATTTCGAAAATTGCAATATATAGATAAAAATAATCATTTCAAAATCGTAGAGAGTCACGAATTTTATTCGAATTTCGAGAATGTAAATCCTAAGGTATACATTCTAGAAATTCTCTTCTTAATTCCATCATGAAATGGATTAAAAAGTATTTTGTCTTTAATATTATTTTTATTAATGTAAATTTATCAATAAAAATAATATTTTTGTAAGAAAAACTTGATATTACGAAGAACGATAACTTAAAATAAAGTTCTTCTAGGCAGCAAAAAAAAAAAAAAAAAAAAAAAAAAAAAACATTTGGAAATTGAATAGAATTGTATTCTCTAAATTTGTCGTGATTCGTGAGATATATTGTTTTAAATACAAAATAATTGCTTGGGATTAATAAGCTGCCCACTTTGCTTAAACAGAAAAATATTTTAATCGGAGTTTGACCTAAATTCTGCGTTTGAAATCTAGTATGACTCTTGTGAAGAATTCCCTGTGGATATTGATTTCTTAGTTAAAATAAGACCGATTTTCTTAAGCATCCCATAAGCAACTGTGATCTGATTTATTTACGAGAGAAAATGAAAGGAAAGAGAGAAAGCACGTATTAAATTGTTTGCGTGAAGCACTAACATTTTTGTGTACTACTGAGTAAAAAAATTATAGCGAAGAATTTCGATAAAAATCAAGTTCTACACCTCCAGGCATTTTCTCTCAAATGGATACGATAGAAGTTGCGGACTGATGAACGGCTTTTCTTCTTTCTATGAGTCCTCCCGCTGGTGTGGTGTGGAGTGGAGAGGAGTGTGCCAGCTCAGGTGTCGTCCTCGTCATCTGACCACGGTTCAAAATGACGAGGTCCGTCCCAAAATAGCCCTAGTGTTGCTTCAAACGGGTCGTTAATATAACTAAACTTCTTTCTATGCCCTTAGCCATATTTTTTGGAGTCGCTTCTTTGCAAAACCTGCTCGACTTTTCAATAGCCTAATTATTGCAAATAATACTTCCTTTTGTTATAATATTTGTTTAATTTCACTATTTTTCTTTTTTAAAAGCAAATACAAATATTAATATAATTTTTGAGAAGCTATGGTTTTGAGTTATTAGGAATTATATCATAACCTAACTCAATTATTTGGAGTATTTAACTTATATTGCTTTTTTTGAAAATGTCATACGACTTTTAATGAGTTTGAATATAACAAAAAAAGACTTTTTTTAGTTTATAATATTCATTAATCTTTGTAAGGACTTCGCAGTTTTCCTTTAGAAAGTAATACTAATTTAAATATGATTTTTTAAGAAGCTATAATTAGGAATTGACTCATATTCGATTTTAAATCAAAGAATGTAGCTACACTAAACTAATTATAGAAATTCATCGCTTGATTAAATATTTCCTTTCAGGAACCTTAATATAATTTTTTTATTATTATAAAAGTGCGTTTATTAGTAAAAAAGGAAATAATTTATTTCTTTGAACTTTTTTTTTATTTCAAAGGACTATATGTTCTCCAATCTCTGATCAAAACAGATGAGTTTGCAATTTCATAAAAGATTAAACACCTGAGGCAGCGAGTCCACTTCAAAAAGAGAGGACTTCGGCACGTATTTTTCTTTTTTAATTAGCGCAGGAACATTAATTTAAAAGGAAGAATGCGTGCTTACCAGAACACACAATTAAAAATTTAAAGGGAAGGAAATCAAGTGAAAGTTTTTACTTTCGTCAGAAAGGATTTCATTCGTAAACAAACGACTTTTTAGATATATATAGAAACGGCATAGGTGTAATTTTTGTTTATTACTATTTCTGCTCATACGAATTTAAATCTTTCAGAATCTGTCAGACAAATTGATTGTTGGGAGATGTTTCACTAGTTATTTTTCTTTTATCCTCTTAAGTATTTAAAAGAAAAAACAACCAAGTAATTTACCTTGATTTTAAAGAACTCATTAAAGTTTTTAACTAATATGTTTTACTGCATTTCCTCACCCTTTCTATAACAACAAGTTTTAAGACTATTAATGCAGGCGAATACGAGAAAACAATTATTCATTTCGGAAAAATAAAAAAATAAAAAAACTCAAAGTAGACATTATGATAAATTTCTAAGATTCGACGCAAAAAACAACAACAACAATAAAAAAACTGCAATAATAATAAGGAATCATGTTTGTAATCAGAGGTACTCTCTCGCAAAGACACTGTCAATGCTTGGATTTGTATATACTTTTATTTCGTTTGATTTGTTTAATATTCATAGATATAGAATTTCACAATAGATCTTTCATTTACTTACTTATGTGCTTGAGTTTTCAAATTTTCTATTCTTGCGTGTTCTCGATGACAACAGACTAATTTAATATTTTCAAAACTTAATGATCAATTAGTCAATCAGTTTAGACAAATTTCTTTTCGTACAAATGGCACCTATTAGTTATAAATTTCAGAAAAAATTAAAAACTCGCAATAATTTTAATAATTAACAATTAATAAAAGATTTAAAATAATTAAATTAAAAAAATATTTCCACCTTTTAATACACTAGTAAAAATGTGATTTTAAAAATTGTTTTTATTAAATTTTAATTTCATTTTTATTATTCATGTCGAAAGTTATTTTAAAGTGTTTTTCGAATCTTAATACTCTTAGTATGTACATTGGAATATTCATCTAATTATTCAAACATTTTAGCAGAATGCTCGAGGGTGCTCGACAATAGGTCTTTTAATCCAAAATTTTTTTAACTCTAAATTCTGAATTTAAATGTAATATTGTTTTGCGGAGCGTTACATCTTTTTATTTAATCTATACTTATAATAAAGCTCAATGTGTGTGTGTGTGTGTGTGTTGGCGCTCTACAGACCAGACCATTCAACCTACAGCTGTCGAATTTGGCACGTGTATACCTTGGAGGCCGGGAATGTGCACCTGGGGGTTATTTTTTCGAATTTTTAACTAGAATTTTATTTATTTAAAAATTAAGCGAAATTTTGACGTGTTTCTGCTATAACTGCCGAAAATATTACCGCACAAAAAAGAATTTTACATGAAGTTAAAGATAAAAAATTTATCTTTTAAATGATACTAATGTTTTAATCTTAAAATTAAATTTCTATTTTTAATGAATTTTTAAATAAATATTTTAACTATGTTTTTCAATAATTTTTTTCGTCAAAAATAAAAATGAGGATTAAGCACGTTTCGCATTCATGAGAAAAAAATAGCTTTTTTCAAAGTGTTGCCATCACATTGATTAAAGCTCTAACTGAAAATAAATTAAATCTTTTTGGAAATGAAATCTGCAAAATTATAATTTTCGGCAAGTGTTTGTAAGAAATGAAACAAATATAAATATTATTTTTTCTAAAAAATAAATTCAAGAAAAATTATTTTATGATCTTTTACACTCTCTATACAGGGTGTTTATTCAGTCCCGGATCCATTTTGATATTTAATGACTCATAAAATAAGGAAGATGTAAACAAACTTATGGCATTTATTGATGGAATAACTCATATATTTTCCTTCTCAGGTTTGAATATTTTTACTTTTGTAAATATCGTCTGCGCGTGTTTTTAATTTCAGATAATTTCATTTTCCAGTCTAAATATCTGTACTTTTCTAAATATCGTCTGCTTATTAATTACATTTTTCTCTCTTTTGTTTATGGCAACTATTGAAATGTTATGTTTACTTTTGATGTGTTTGTTCTATGTAGTACTTTTGTATGTGATGTTTTATTCGATCGGATATTAAGGAGAATACATACATCACAAGAGAAAGCACAGATTTTATGGTGGTCATAGAGTTAATTTCCAATCAACTAAATCATTGACTTTTAAGAGTTAATTTCAAATCACTTAAACTGACTGATTTATGAAGATTTGAATATCACTATTCAATAAAAAAAAGATAATTTTAGATTTTTCATCTATCGCTTTAAAGAAAATTCGCCAGTCAGCGCGCAGGTTTCTCAAGATTAATTGGCCTAAGATTATGAAAATTTTCAGTTTTTCTAAATTTTTAAGATACCTTACTGCATTAAATTTAGACTTCATAATTTTTGAAATATATTTATAGTCCGGAACAAAATATTATTATTGATTTTATTTCAATTCTTTTGAAAGCAAACTTAAAAACTGAATTTTATGCTGAATCTCAGAAATTTTTGTTGAATTATTATTTGAGATATTACATAAATTATGAAAAATATTTTGTAGTTCACATAAGAATTAAATACCGAGCGATTCTGTTTGCAATACTCACATTCAATAATAATATTAATTAATTAATAACAATAAAGATGCTAAATAAAATAAAACGCTGGGTTTTATTAAAAAATATCTTTATATTAATTGCAATTTCATCATTTCCACTTTAAATTAAAGTTGAAGTTTTGCCGGAAATGACAACAAATTAGCAAAATATATATAGTAAATTGAACGAAACGATCTAAACAGTATAAGTTTGGTATGACTATAAAAATTTGAAGATTAAAAATTTTTTGTTTGAGAATCTGTTAAGAGATCAATTACTTAAAATATTTAATTGAAAATTGTAGCGAGCGGTAATACTGGCGAACCGGCTGGTCGCGAAAGGCGGCTAGTAATTTAATAATTCTCTTTTAGGATTTAATGTATGAAATAAAAGTTTCTGATCAATTTTTAAATATATATTTTAAATACTACATTCTAAATCAATCGGATTACATATTTTTTAAATAAATAGAGTTTTTATTTTTGATATATTGTCTGTGAACATTGGGATTACAATTAAATGGAAGCTAAAGAATTTAAGCTGGAGAAAACTGTTCTTAAAAGCTTCTTAGAACTAAGTAATCATTATGAGTACTTCAAAATAGGATTTATTGCTTTAGTTTCTTCGTATATAGCCTAACCATCAAAAAATAGTTTTTTTAGAGCTTTTGTTCTCTGCTTTCTCTTTCAGTTATTATGTGTTACCTCCTTCAAGCCATATTGAGCAATATATGAAGCTTTAAGCTTTCTTGGGATCTTTTTTTTTTTATCAGTTAAAGCATCAGTAATTTGATAAGTTGCAAACGTGATTTTTTTTTTTTTTTTTTTTGGCAACTGAATGTTATATTGAGAGCTATTATTTTTCTACTAGCCTTTATTTTTGTCTTTTACATTTACTTTCACAAATATAAAGTTTATAAAAATGTATACAATTATTTACTGTCTCATCATAGTATTGGCATCTCTTGAGTTGCAGCAATCAATGAACAGGGGTGGGGCAATTAATTAATACGCCACTTAATCGTTTGAATTATGTTCATGAAATTTGATATCGTTGTTCATATATCAAAAGGTCGTGTATCAACTTTGCCAGAACACGTGCATAAGTCAACTATATTCGTTCTAGAAATGTTGCATGCGAAATGTGATTATTGTATGTTGCCATAAAACGTCATATAACGTCAGTGATTACAGTTGTTGCATCAAAATAGCCCATGTTTTGCTGTGTAATTTTTGAAACAGAGCAGCATATTATATATACGACATATGAAAATACGACATGCTGATATAACAGTCTCATCATAGTATTGGTAGCTCTTGAGCTGCAGCAAGCAGGGAACAAGGGTAGTCAACCATCTGACTCACCAATCCGCCACGAAGGCACTCGTCATCTGACCGCGGTTCAAAATTACGAGGTCCGTTCCAAAATAGCCCAAGTGTTGCTTTAAACGGGTGCTTTAAAGTGTTAATATAACTAAACCAAACCAAACCAAACCAAGCCACGAAGGCACACGGATTGAATCCATAAAACTGAATGACTGGACCGTCGCAACAGCAACACTAGCGAGAACTGTGGTTGAGTCCTAAGGTCCGTTACCGGCCACGGTACAACCCTCCCTGGAGGAAGTACGTCCCGTCATAAATGGGAGGAGTCAGATCCCCCACCTATTTGGGTACCCTCCAGGGTGGAGAGATCCAACCACCATGCCGGAAGCATCTTATCCTCATTTCGAGGTGCCCCCCAGGGGTAATGAACAGGGGTAATTAGTATGCCGTTTAATGGTATGAATATATTTATGAATTTTGATATCGTTACTAATATATCAGTAGGTCGTATGTCAACTTTGCCAAAAGACATGTCTAAGCCAACTAACTACATCTATCCTCAAAATGTTGCATGCAAAATGTGATTGTTGTATGTTGCCAGGCAACGCCATATGACGTCAGTGGTTGCAATTGTTACATCAAAATATCTATTGTTTTGTACTGTAATTTTTGACACAGTGGAATATATTATACATACGACATATGAAAATGCGACGTGCTGATATATTAGTGATGATATTTCATTTGATCGAAATCATTAACAATGATTGTGTTGTTTATATACTATTCTATTTACGATTCATAGTAAAATGAATAAATAGAAAAATTTTAAATTTATTTTGCATATATTTATTTTCAATCATTATTTATAGTTGAGATGTAGGTTGCTTATATTTATGCGTATTTAAATAAAAACTAATTTTTTATTGCTGATTTTAATTAATATTATATGTTTATTACAAAATGTTCGTTTAATATATTATGTTACTTTAAAAATTTAATAACTTCTTAAAAGTAACAACAAAATCTTTTGGTGGTGAATATATATAAAAAATGAAACTATTAAAAAAATATCCTTATTATTCTCGGACTAAGATTTCTTTTTTATCCAATATGGATGGAAAGTTCTATTTTGAGTAGCAATGGAAATTGAAATTCTTGCAATGATAACTATTTATTTAGCTGTCTCCACATTCAAAACCCTTTCTGATATGAAAAACCCTCTTTTCAATATCCTGCATTCAAATCAGAAGTACCTCAATTTATCCATAGAAATGCTGAGCTCATTTTGAGGATTTTGCTTGTCAATTGGAATTTATCATTGGTTTGGCGTCGATTCGGATGAAATTCGAATTTCAAGTATGTGACTTTTGTGACCAAAAAAAAAAAAAAAGCATTAGCAGATTATATATTTTTGTACTTTTGAAATGTGAAGTGGCTTTGTGGGAAAGGGGATGTTCACCTTTTTTTTTTTTTTTTTTCGAGAGGATCTGAAGAGGAAGAAAGCGGCTTGAAATAATTTTACATGATTATGGAAGTTGTTTTTTATAACAATATACTGAGAAAAACTCCGCTGTATTTTCCACTAATTACATATTTGAATATATTAACAGTAGCAAATGAAGGATGCCTTAAAATTAACGCAAGATTTGAATTTGCCACCATTTTCTACCTATTTAAAACCTGCATCCTATTAAAAAACATTTGACATCTGATAGCTTTGAGTTAGTAAAAATGGGACGTTACACGATAAAACAACTTGCTTTCATTTTTGAACAATATTTCAAAAATAATGAAATTCTGACAGTCACAGTTCGAAAATTTGAGACTTGGCACCCTAGATCGTGTGATTTAACACCACTAGATTTCTTTTTATGGGGTTATTTGAAGTCAAAGGTCTGTGCCAACAAGCTCACAAGCACACATCCATTGAAAGAGGAAATGCAGCCACATTTATGGAAAATATAGCTATATATAATGTATATATAGCTTTTAACAATTAAAATGTATATAACTGCATTTATCTCGGATAAAGTTGTTTCATATATATGTAAACATAATTTTTGAAGCAGAGTAGTAGACAAAGACCGAGAGAGAAGACACTTTGAATTTTTTAATTTCGTTTTATTTCATCCCGGGAGGCATGATTTATGTACAAGCATAAGCGACGAGCGCATTAACACAGGACTACACAGTGCGAAATGTGTAAAAGCTAATGAAAATTTTATTCCTGTGAATATATACTGTGAGATTTTGGTAGGGATTTCCTACACGTGTCGAATTAGACAAGAGAAACACAGATATTTTTTAAAAAGAATTCACTTGGTTGACATTTTTTTATCCCTTAACTCGGAGCGTGGGAACCGTTGACTAAAGCATTTTGACAGGGCTTTCTGTTGCATTAATTAAATAGAAAAGGTGAAATGGTATCAGGAAATAAGAGACTATTTTAGAATGAAGTTAATATAGACTAAATAAAGATAAAATTTTGGAAATTAATTAGGGTTTAATTTAGATGTTAAAATATCATTATATATATTTCTGTACAGCTTTTCTAAAAAAAAAACGTCTTTAGATTCAAGTACAGCAGTTTTTTTTAATAAAGCTCCATTATTTGTATACGCTGCTTCCTCAGCTGTGTAATAAAGATCATTGGTTTTCCCTATCGAAAAATCCAGTTTTATTGTAGTGAATTTAAAAGAAGTCGGAGTATTTTATTTATTCAAAACATATCCTTATAAGCCTTCTCGGTGATGGAAAAATAGATTTTTTCCATTTTATTCATGAGTCAATAGATACAAAATGATTCTCTGAATCCACGGCTGTATGAACCCCTGGAAGATAAACCCAGAACCCATAACTCGGTAAAAAAAAAAAAAAAAAAAAAAAAAAAAAAAAACAGCTTTACAGCGGAACTTTATGACACTTTCCAATTGATGAGGATGGAATAAATCACATCCCACGCGATCTAACCCTTCCCCAAAACAGCACAAAGAAAAGCGTTTTTTGAAATTGATTCTCGTCCAAATGGGTCTGGTATCTCTACGCTGCAAACGTTAAAACTGTATAAGACTCCCACTGCTTTCAATGGACATAAAATCATTTATATTCTAGTCTCGAAGTTATTGGTATATGGTAGTGGTCAGTCATTCTTCACGTTGAAACCCCCGAAGATTTATCACGTCATTGATCACGTGTCAGAAGAAAATGGACTCTGCAAAAACAGTCTGTCACAAATCAACAGAGTTTTTCCAAGCCCTAGAAAGTTTGTTACTCTCTCTCACATGCCTATTGGCGGCGTTCTTTTTTCTATTCTTCAGCTTTATGCCAATATTAGCATTGCATTGCCTGGTAATCGAATCCTTTTTTATGTCATGTGGTTTTGGTTAGGAAAGATGGAAAAAGAGAATATTATATAGAAAGTTTTCCCAGCAGAATAAAGTGAATGAATAAAAAACAACCAGGCAAAATAAAAGGAAATTGGATTTTTCGGATTCTCGTCTCTGGAACAAATATGATGGTCCAAATTTGAATGATGAAAGTTTAAAAAGGAGGAGTGCACCAAGGATTTCAGGAAATGACTGTCTGGGAAGGGATGTTTTGGGTTTTAAAAATCTAGAGCAAATATTTGGAAGATACATATTGCTATGTTTCTGTTAAGAAAGTTGTTTTTTATCCATTGTTGACTGTCATTGAGCCTAATGTTGATTTGATCTCTTGATAAGCAACTGTTATTCTAAACTGATGAGTCTGTAACTAATTTTTATTTAACTGATAATTAACTTATATTTCTTAATAAGCACAGGATTAACTATTAATTTGATTATTGAATAACTAACTATTCCGCTGAATTGTAAATCAAACTCAAATCTAATTTGGATTCTATTGGCCTTTAATTGTAACTGGAATCTATTTTATGTTATAAGGCTTATTGCGAAGATGGAAACGGAATATTATATGGAATATTTATCCAACAGTGTAAATTGAATGAGTAAAAGGCAACTGAGCAAAATACATGTAAAATGGGCTTTAGGAATTTTTGTCCAGCAGAAATATAGTTAATGAATTACTAGAGCATGAGAAAAATACGCCCACTAAATCCAATAATATTAAAATTGACCTGGTAATTTTGAACTCCGGTCAGATGACGAGGACGACATTTGAGTTGGCACCCCACCAGAGAGAGGCCGTTTGGCCCCGATGGATTTGACGTGCACCAGACCCACTTACACGACATTTCTTGGATGGAATAGGGTCTCTAACCTAAAACCCTCCGGCTCCGAAGCCGATTCCTTTTCACCAAGTCACCGCGGCGATAGATTTTTCGTAAACTCGTCTCTGAAGCAAATGTGAGTCAGAATTTTAATGATAAAATTTCAAGTGTTAGAGAGCATCAGTTACTGAACTAAACGTTTATTTATGAAGTAAATAACAACAAAACCAATGTTTAGCATTCACTTTTCAGATTTGCTATCGATAGCATTTATTAAAAGAAGTAGATGAGTTAAGGCTACAGTTGTGCAATTAACTTTTTTAGATGAGCCAGTGTGCTAATAGAAGACAAAGTTTCATCTAACTGCCAACAAATGACGGTGTAAGTTCCGTTTATACAGATAACAGATATTATGTTTATCCTTATAGTGTTAATGAAATTTACTCCATTCTTTCTGCAAACGCGGCTTATATTTGCTTCTAACTTCTGTATAGGATTTATATATAAAACAATGGATTTCAGAAAACATATTTAATGACTATAAGACGATCGTGAGATTAAGTATGATTGGAAACCTGAGTGGGAATTCTCAGTTCTGATCTGAGGTTGATTTCTGGTTCTGATTCTGATCTCAGGCTCTAATCTGTGGTTGATTTTCCAAAGTAGAAGATAAGTTTCTTTATTGACAGTGTTTTCGTCACTTATGCACACTATCATATTCAGTGAAGCTAACATAGGTCAAAATCTTTCTTCACGATGCTATAGAGATAAATAACACCTGTTCGGAAATCATTCATTTTGATAAATTTATGGTATTATATTACTTATTCTATCTAATAAACAAAGAATTTGTATCCTCTTACATTTAAAGAACTAGTCCAATGACGATCCTGATAATTTTTACAGTGTTATTCTGTTTTGCATGAAAAAAGACTTATTTTAGCCAAAGTAGGATATAGCGATTTCAGATCTGATGATAAAGTGGATCTCGTATATCACACATAGAAAAAAATGAAAGCACTAATCGAGTTAATTGGTTGAAGACTCGAGTGATTAGAATTTTGAAAGATTGTCCTTAAGATCTTCTGTATTAAAAAACGCAGAATGATGAGACATGCTATTAGTATACTTAATTTATGATCAGCATATGCTGGTATGCCATCATCTCTAAACAACGTTCATCAAAGTCTGTGTATGTTGCATCCGAGGTTGAAGACCGGTTACTGGAATTAAAGAAAGGATATAATAAACCTTTTGAAATGCGTTCCACCAGAGATATATTTCTCCCCTTATTTTGAACGACTTTGAATGTAGAGTATCATTACCTGATATTCTTGATCCACAAGATATTGAAGATTGAGAATCAGAAGAAATGAATGGCTGAATATTTATTCAGTCTTTGATTTTTCACCATTTATATAAACAGTTCGTAATTTTAGATAAGAATTTAAACTTTTTTTACATCCAGTTTTTTTTTTTGATAAATACATTTTTAGTCGATAATTTTGGCTTTGTTAATAAACAGTGATGTTCATTCTCTCCTGTTCATATTGTGTTCAAACAGTTAGTGTCAATAAACAGTAGCAAGCAGTGATGATGAAGTTATTTTCGTTCAGAATAAAATTATAACCACGGTACAAATTCGATTTAATTCTAATTCTTATGTTAAATATAAATTCAAGTGATAGTATTACAACATTTTACATTGTACTTTGAACAGTATTATCCTTTATTTTATATTACAGTACCTTTTTGCATCTACTCATTTCTGGAATACAAATAAAAAATGTGTCTTAAGCCCCTGTAACTTTTAATCCATCGAATTATAGGCACTTTTTTTATTATCGTCGAACTAATGGATCATTTAATTAATATATGTTATTCTAATGATACTTAACTATGTTAAAATGATAATGCTGTAATTTTTATTTAGTTTCTAACTAAGTAGCTCGTGAACTCGTCTCGAGATAAGGACAGAATAGGATATTTTTTGATTTTTGATTTACACTAACCATTATGTTTATAAATAAGTAACAATTCATCTGATTTTTAAACTGCTAGAACTCGGATTTATTTTTATTACGATTTGGTTCGGGAGAAAGGAATAAAAGAAAAAAATTATGAGAAGTATTTTTAAAAATGGCTGAATGAAAAACAATTACGCAAATATCTACAGAATTGGATTTTCCGGAGACTCGTCTGCGGTATTTAAATGTGGATGATGAAAGTTGCAGACATGGAGTATATCCGAAAATTGAAGAAACATTTGATTGAAAACATATTTCGGTTTTGTAGGAAAATATCTATCAAATATATAATCTATAGCTAATCACAACTCTGCATTTATTGAATGAACTGTAAAGCATTCGTATTAAGCAGCAAATTAATTACTCAATTGATTATTAAATAATCAACTATTATTTATTATTCATTTGATCATTGGATATCTACAGTTTATTCATTTGATGGCTATTACTAAATTGATTGATTAAATTAATTATTCGTTTCATTGAATAAATTATCCAATTGATTATTGAATAACCAACATTTATTTAATTGATAACCATGATTAAATTGATAATTCCCTTATTCGTTTATTACCATTAAAAATTAATTAATTATTCATTTGATTTAATGATTAATAAAGAATTAAGATGAAATTGCCCATTTTTACATTGATGATTAAACTAATGGTATCTTTCATTGGGTAAATAACTAAGAAATCAACTCGATGATTGCTGGCAGTTGAATATTTTCTGTCATACGACAGAAAATATTTTGTGAGGATAAAAAAAATACTATTTAGGAAGTTTTTAGAACAAACAGAGTGAAGGAATAAAACGCAGCTGAAGAAGAATAGAGTTTCCGTCTACATAATTCCATGTAAATATGCTTTGTTTTTCATTAATCCTGATTTATTTTATCCCACCGGGATGGCATTTCAGATATGGAAATGAGAAGTTATAGTACATGTAAGTAGGTTCTCTCTCTCCTAGTACAATGCGGGTTTTTGGTATGGGAGGGGGCTACAAGCTACACTGTACTGGGAGTTATTTTGCATCCAACTCTGTGCCTGAATAATAGTCGCGATGACTGATCATTCATTTTTCCTCAGATTCTTCGGCAGGGTAGGAGTAATTCGGTTTGCGGCTACCTTAAGAATACCTTCATAACTCATAAGAATCATCCTGTAAATAGTTATGTGAATTATTGTATGTATAAAGCACATATTTATTCACTCCTTTTGCATTCTCCATAATGCACTCCTTTTAAAAAGCAACAACAATATAATATGAAGAAGCTATTTTTACGTGAATAGTTAGTATACTTCAAACTACGTTAAAATTAAGAATATTAAAAATAAGCTTTCAAGCCGTAATAAATTAGAATAGTTTCTCTCAAATTCCTATGGGAGGTATTTATTTTTGGTTTCAGCTTTTGAAACAAGCCATTTTTCACTCATGTTCATTTTTTTTATTAATTATTATTCGCAATTTTTCGAGAATTAGTCATCCCTTAGGACACGACTACCAACAAATTCATAAAGGTATTTCTTATTTTTTTAGCTTTATTTCCTAAAGAATCTTTAGAAGAAAGTATTCGATGTGAAAAGGCGAAAGTCCTCTGGTTATTTCCTCTATGACACGAACAAAAATTTGGGCTCCACACTTTCGTCTAGAATCGATTACTTCATTGTGGCTGATGTTCGGATTAAGAAAAAAAAATATAAAACATATTTTGTACGCTAAAAATGAGATGAATTTCTTTCCGAATGGGATCCAATTGAACTCGAGAGTTTTAGGATGTCTTTTTATTTTTCTTCCTTCTTTCTCAAGAAGATTCTTCGAAAGTTTTCGGCACGAATTTCTATTCTTTTATGCTTCGAATAGAAATTAATTTTTCTTTTTCCATGAAGCTTTATTTTTTTGTGGAGAATAATTTAAGATATATTTATAAAAATATTTATCTAAATCAGGCTTCTGTAAATGTTTTTCAACTACCTAATGCTTTCTTTTTAGTAATAATTGTGTGAAATTGAAATTTTACAAATGATCTAACATTATTTTATGTTTCATTGCATTTATCCGCCAAGGCTCTTTATTTCGGAATATACTATCCTACAACAACACAGGATGCTTCATTATTGAAAGCATTTTTTATTTTTTTAAATTCAATTAATTCCAAACATTATAATTCAATTGTTTTTTCGTTTTTCAGCAGCCTAATACCTCTTTCCTTAATAAGTAAATGAAACTGAAGTTTTACAAACTACCTATTATTGTACTATATTTCATTCTCAATATCCAGCGAGCTTCCTAATTGCGGATTACGCTATCCTGCATAAACACAGGATATTTCCATTATTGAGAGCATTTTTATTTTTGTACTATACCCCCATCCCCATGTCACTCCTTATCGAATTGTTACGCTGCTTCAGAATTATAAATTGGTACAAATAATTCTGTAAGTCCCATTTTAAATAGCACAAGTAATTACTTTCGGCGGGTCTCGTAATTTTAAAAACTGGTTAGATGACGGTGACAACACCTGAGATGGTATCTTCCTGTCTTCTTTGCACCAGCCATAGTATGTCGCATTTAACGTGTACCAGGTCCAAAATCACAATGAATTATGAATAGATTCATGTTTTGGAGTGGAGTCCTCCACTCTGGAACCCGAGACTTTATCATCAGGAACCGCCGCGATTGCAGATTGTTTTGAAATGAGATAATATATTCAAACATTAATAAATATGCACTTAATATTCAAATTATAAAAAGTTGTACTAATTTTTTAGGTTTGAATAAGTAATACGTTTATAATATGTAAATGAAAGGGAATCGCAGAGATTTTCGAGTGCTTATCTATATATTAGAATTTCTATTCAGTATGTGCATGCCATTAAAAAAATATATATAATTAAATATTGATACTTCCTAATATAAAAACAATAATTTATTCCAATTACATTATGATTCCCATTTTTACAATCAAAATCTTTAATTTGCATATAATTCGATACATCAAAAGACTTTAAATAAATTCTTGAGTGTATGAAGAATTTCGATTGTTTCCTTTATAAACCATTGTTTTTTATTCAGTATCTACATATCATTGAAATAAACTTATTAAATGTTAAAAATAACATATCTTCTCAATAATTAATTCAAATCTAGGTCGCAGCGATACCAATTTTTATTTCAGACTCGTTGATTTGCATTAAATTAGAAACGCAACATGCCTATAAAATCATAAAAAGAAATTTTATTGTTATTCAAAACGGATACTTTTTTTCATACTTAAATTTTTACTGCGAAAACTTATGAATACATTTCCTTTTTTTTCAAAAGCATTCATTATTAAAACTCTTGCTTTAATTAAAATAGAGTCAACAAAAAGGGAGAGTCAGAGACTTAAGAGACGGGCGGTTTGAAAATTAAACAGCCACTGCATTTCCCCTTTGGATTATTCAAAGATGAAAAGGCCGACGCTTATTTGAAAGTGTAATAATAAAAATATTTACTTTCAACATTACCAACTATGCCAAATTACATCCGCCGTCTATAAGCGCTTCGGGGAAAAAAATCAAACATGATAAAGTAAAAGTGAATAATAATAAAGGAAAATATAACAGTGAATTGTGTTGTTATTAATGTATTTAAGAAGTAAATACCTCTGAGGGAAAGAAGATCAGGGTTGAAAAAGAGTTGAAGCGGCAGCGCACAGACGTAAATTAAAGTCGCATTAACTCAGAAATTTAATTTTCAATTTTGTTGAATAAAATATTATGCAAAAAGAGAAAAAAAATGTATTAGTCTTACGAAGCGAAAGGTACATTAAGGAATTATTCGTCGCAAGAAAATTTCAAAGTATGTGGATTAAAATATTTCATTGAGTGATAAGAAGAGTAAGATGTTTTCGCTCCTTTATCTAATTTTATTAATTTTTCATATCTAAGTTTTTATGATTCATTAATGAGAATCACTAAAGAGCCTATTAGTTATGCTTATACACTTTGTGATCAAAAGTATCTGGACAATTTCGAATTTATCCATTTCTCGGAATTTCTCCAGGAAGATTGAGAGATTAGGAGGATAA
>JAPMOR010045160.1:231163-255543 GCA_026543865.1 Argiope aurantia | reverse complement strand
TCCATTAGTTTGGCTTATACATTATGTGATCAAAAGTATTTGGACAATTTCGAATCTATCTATTTTTCGGAATTTCTCCAGGAAGATTGAAAGAGCTGTCTTTGAACATCAACCATGTAAAAAAGTTTACAGTGAAAATTCTGTCACGTCGACATTAAGGAACTGACTGGAAATTGATGAAAAAGCAAATGACTTGCAGAAAGTAAATCTTGATTAAAAGCTTTCGACAGTGGTTTTATTTGTTGTGGGTAATACTTATATGTATATTTCTAATAATGGCAAGAACATTTGGGAAAATATAGTTATTTTCTTTTTATTAATCGCAAATTTCTCTGCAAGTTTTTTTGTTTATAAAATGCAGTTTTCAACCAAATTATACAAAACTTATAGGAAATATGAAAGAATATTATATTGAAATTTAGATTGGATTCTATATTTATTCAAGGAAATATGAGAAGTTTTAGCAAACAAATTTTAATTCCGCGTATGTAGAATATAACTTATTTTTCTTTTCATAATATAAAAACCAGTTATATAAGGTAACTGTTACAAAAATTACAATTGAATACCATAAAGATTGCGAAAGATATCGTCGTTGCAGAGAGCTGAATTTCAGTTTCTCTTTAAGGGAAACTAAAATATGAAGGATATCTCACAAATGGATATTTTTTAAAGGTTGCTATGGATATTTTTTTAAAAAATTAAGTTGCAAATTTCCTTTGTAGGCTCTTTTTATTAGCTTTCTCGCAATAATTAAAACTGATATTAATTAGTTTTTAAATCTCTAAACACTTAGATTTATGATATTTACATAATATAGTTGACATATTAGACGAAGAAAAGAGAACACTCCCCATTTTGCTATTTGGGCAGAGACAAAAATAAGAATGTCAGAGAAATGAATAACATAATTGTCACTTTTTTTTACCTTTAATTCATATTTAAATTTTTTTTCGGAACAGTAGGCTATTCTTTATTCGGGCCTTATACTACGTTGAAAATATTATCCAAATGGAATATACAATATCATCTGTTTTGTCGCCGTATGTTTCTATACGCAACTGAAATTTGCGATGAAATTAATCTAAATTATTATCGTGATCAAGTAAAAAATTAGCATATTTGAATGGGGTGATCGTCTCTTATAAAAGCGTGTTATAAAATAAGAACATATTTTATTATCCATCATCAACTTATTATAAATTGCCTTTCTTGACGCTCTTGAGCATAATCTCATTGTTATTAATATAAGTTCATTTTGGATTAATGTTCCGCAGAAAATAATTTGTGCATCCTCAAGGTATGGACTCGATGCCTTTGCGTGACTCGGAATTTTCTGCTCAACTTATCAAACTCATCCATTCATTCCTGAATTCCTGAAATTTTAGACTACGCGAAGAATGGATATACCCCCCCCCCCCCCTCTTTAGGGAGCTGCGTCGCTCGGCAGATGGAGAGAATTGCTGACTCCCAACATTCCTCACTTCATATTTCAATGACATGCCTTAGATAAGCTCTCGCTCAGTAGCATTTTTTTTTGGTAATGATAACTCAATTATTATGGAATATTTAAATCTGTGTTTATTTATTGAAACGTTATTCCCTCTTCAGACGAGTTGGCGGTTAATTTTGACCTCAGACAGACGAGTGCATTTTCTGAGAGGGGGATAAGTACGAGACTGATAAAATGTGACGGAGAAATAATAGGATTGTATGAAATAAGACAGTGTTGAAGCCTTTTAACTTGTCAAAATGGATTCGTCTGCTGTCCCATGCTCTATAACCTCACCATTGCCTTCTCATTAAATTAAACTCCGGAAATACAAAGTTCACCTAGTTTGCGAAGGTTAGTAAGTTAAAAGTGGTAATTTATTTGTATGCATAATATAAGACGGAAGCTGCATGATTAACTTCTACCGCTCTTTAGTTTTGATCATGACCTACTTCTCAATAAGTATTTATTTATTCAAGTATATGCACAGATACTCTGGCGTATAATAAATTTTATACGTTTTGTCGGTGGACTAAAACTGCACAGTAACGATATATCATAACAGAATGCTGTACCTTCTGAAAGGATAACTAATTATGAGAAAAAGTATATTATGATAAATGTCGCACTATTTTATTGAAATGTAAAATTATTTGATGCTAAAAATGAAAGAATCATTACTTGATATTCGCTACCGAATGCACCAGAGATTCTTAGAGATAGACCAGTCAAGACGAATTATCCATATAAACTGGTACTTTTTCAAGTAATATTCGGTTTCCCAATGTTGGCAATAGCTTATACAAATCTCTAATAACTACATAAAAGGAATTGAAATCTTTCATCAGAAATCAACTTTATATTGTAGGCTTATCAACTTTATGTAGGTGTACAACTTTAATTATAGGCTTGCCATTTTTTAAAACTTCCAGTCCTCGTAATTATGATCAGAACATACAAAACTCATCTATCAAGATGCCTCTTTAATATCTACTTCTGTTACTCATTGTTTCTATAGGTAAGAGGGTATCTTGAAAACCTTCTATTCAGGAAGTAGTTTGTTTTCTCAAATCTCCATTTTAATTTCTGAAATATTTAAGAGTTGTAAGACAGCCTGTAGAAGATAGATCCCACTTTGATACTTCCAAAAATATTATGTTTTGCCTTAATTAACGAACACTGATACTCTTTATTTCCAACTTGCAGTAAAACCTGCAATGAATATGATTTCACAAAATTTATTTTCTTCAAATTATAGCACATATAAGCAGTGTATACTTGTTTTTTCTATTTTCTGTTAGCTCTATGACGAGAATCTAAGAATTTATTCAATTAAAAAAGCTATTTGTTACAGTACTCATAAAATAAATTTTTCCTCTTTAACTGACTAAATGTCTCGGCCAATTGTTCTTAAGAATATTAAGATTTAAGAATAACTAACTGCTTCTTTAACTTTATGGGACAATTAAGCATAAAATAACTTCCGTTTACGAGAAACTGACGCGGTAAAAAAAAGAGGTACACTTTGAGTACTAAAATAAACTTCGTTGCACCTATAGTAATTTTTGTCTTTCGCAACCCCTACAAAATGCAGGTTATTGGTCATTAGTTTGTCTAAAAAACGAGAATTGCCGTGTAAAACTTAAAAACTCTTACGCCTAAGATCATCAAGAGGAATGGAATAAAAACTCTCTTTTTATAAAAATGCAACTGTAGCTTCTGAGAATGTATAGTTTATTTCAGAAATTATTTTATATGAGCTAGTATTTAAACTATCTTAATGAGGGTATTTCAAAAAGTCGTGTCAATGTCTTTCGTTTCAGAAAAAATTATTTGAAATTCGTTTCATTACCATTCCTTAAATGTAAGAATTGCAAGCAATGAAGCAAAAGCTCTAGCGATTTAATGATTTTCTTTAAGTATTGTAGTATAAAAACGATTCACAACAGAACTTTGATGCCTAAGAAATCGAAGCATTTTTTTAAAACTGCTGTTGTGTTAAATTATGCATAGCCATATAGTTTTCTAAAATGCCAGATCCTGTCAGTTAAAATTTATAACCTTTTAGGAGCAAGCCTTTTGGGTAAAATCTTGCGCCACAAGGAACAATAAACATATTATTGGTAGTATTTGACCGAATATCTAATTGATTCTATTATATACATGGTTTTATGATGTAAGATCCTATGATATAGTAATGAAATTTCTCTCAAACCAACGAAGATGGTCCCTCTTAAACTCTTCCGCTTACTTTCCAATGAAGATATTATTCTTCATCTTCCTTCCCTCTCCCCCATTGAGGATTTTGGACAAGGGCATGAACTCCATGAAAGTTCAGATTTTTATTTTCACAGTCTCACACTTGCGTATTTGGTGCTTTATAGGAAAAAAAGAGTATACATTTTGAACTCATTTTACTAGCCCGATTGAAACCAAAATTTGACATATAACTACAATTTTGGTACCAAGTTAGAGGCCGCTGTGACCTGGTAAGACAATGGTTTTAGAGTCTTGTTAACTCTATACAAAGTATTCCAAAATGTTGTTTAGATACTACAATTTATAAAAATAACATATACAATTTATAAAAATAAAATACTAACAAACATGGCATAAATATGGCTCTTATTACTTATTGTCAATAAAGTTGCAGTGGTCTGGTGGTGAGATCTTGGCTTCGGAAGCGGAGGCTTTCAGGTTCATGACCCGATTCCGCCGAAGAGCTGTCGTATAAGTGGGTCTGGTGCACGTTAAAACCGTCCGGTCCAAACGTCCTCCCGCTGGTGTGGTGTGAAGAAGGGGTGCCAGCTCAGGTGCCATCCTTGTCATCTGACCGAGGTTCATATTTAAGCGGTGAGTCCCAAAATAGCCCTAGTGTTGCTTTAAAACGGGACGTTAATCTAACTGGGTACCAAGTTGAGATATTAATTTCATTTATCTGAGTCGTTGCATTTTTTAGTGTTCACGTGAATGTGTAGACAGTCAACTCGGAAATGCGGAAATTGGTTTAAAATCTACAATTTTAAGGCGCTAAATTAAATTGTAATTGTGTACTAGATTTTTATGTATCTAAATCTTCGCATTTTGTAGCCATTATATTCATTTATACTCGGACAGACACTCAGACTAGTTTCCTCTGAATGGATTTCCCTCAAAATTGGATAGAAATCTACAATCTTAGTGTAAAAACCACATACCAAATTTCACTCGACTATCTCAAAGCGTTTCGCAGTTATTGTGTTCATAGACAAACAGACACATAAAATACCAAAAATGCCTTTTTAAGACCCAGGGTGGTCTGAAATGGGGAGATTTATAAAAAAATAACGAGGTCGAATTTTTTTATTCTTACAGTACTTTCTGTTTGTATAATTCGTATGCGTCGAATTTGTTTTATTCTTACAGTACTTACTGTTTGTATAATTCATATGCGTCGAATTTTTTTATTCTTACAGTACTTTCTGTTTGTATAATTCGTATGCCAGAAAAACTAAAAAGACAGGAAATTTCCTACCACAATAGAGCTAATGTTTAGATAGAAATAGTTACCGTGTAGAATTTGGCGAAATATAAAATCAAATCCCTAGCAATAAATAATTCATATTTATTCTTTTGTAACATTATAACGATTTAGAAAGTTGATGGAGCAAATACGTCTTGTAAAAGAAAACTTTGCTCGGTCTTTCCAAGTAAACGGAAACGATCTTATTCCATTCCAGTCTAGTTAAAGGTCGTGGTGGCAGGTGATAAGCTCCCGGCTTCGGAAGCGGAGGGTTTCAGGTTCGAAACCCGATTCCACCGAAGAACCGTTGTGTAAGCTGGCCTGATGCACGCTAAATCCGTCTGGGCCAAACCTCCTCCCACTAGCGTGGTTTGGAGAGGGGGGGGGTCGCACTTCGGGTGTCGTCCTCGTCATCGGACCGCTGTTCAAAATGACGAGGTCCGTCCCAAAATAGCTCTAGTGTTGCTTTAGAAACGGGACGTTAATATAACTAAACTAAACTAAATCCAGTCTAGTTTGAACACATTGGACTCTTTTCATAAGATTTACTCATAAAATCGTATTTTATTCTATGTCTGTGAGCCTATTGCACTTTGATTTTACTGTCAATCGTTTAGAGTTCCAGTTCTGATTTGGCGTTAAAGCTGTAAGTGCGTGGTACCAAGTCAATTGTCATCCTGTCTGCTGATCTTGCCTTTACTACAGCCGAAAGGCTATGGTAGTAACTTCAAAACACGATGGCAATCTAAATTAAACTTTCTTTATAAATTATCATTGTTGTATATGAAAGTTATATGCTAAAAACCACATACAGAAAAATATTTAAAATCTTAATGTAGGAGCAGGAAACAATAGCGGTATATGGTATCTTGTGGTAATATACAGCAATCCTGTATCGCTTACTGTCATTTCAGAATCCCATAATTATCACTTTTGACCGATTTTAATAAGCAGAGAAGAGATATGCGCAGTATACATATCAGAAGGAAACTTTTATGAAGATCTTTATTCGGTGGATTTTTCTTTTTCCTGTTTTTTCGGTGTTGATTGTCGTTTTGCTTCTTAATTTGGTGCTGTCTACTTTAATTTGAAATTTTGTAATATTTCTATATATTCCTAAGTAAAATATAAACGTACTCTCCTACATCTGTTATCTTGCCTCTATTTTGTTGAAATCATAGCCGATTGGCGCAAGCGCAAAAACAAGGAGGGTTCCCATATTTAGAGACAGAAAATACAATACTTTGAGAGCTTAAATAGCTAATCTATACAAATGTTTTGCAAAATAACATGTTTTTGTAAATCTGGCATACGGCATATTAATATTGTTACGAATCCGTAATGCTGCTTCCCAGCATAGTTTGTTCCATCGTCGGAAAGAAAGTTTTAAAGTCATCGGTACTGGACGGCGTCCAGGTGGCGCGTCGAAGGTCCCAGAGCTTGGCGACAAACTTGGCGACCATTTGTCGACTTGGCGACCAATTTGGTGACTTTCGCGCCAAAATAGATAATACCCGAAACTTCGAGAATTTTCCCGATCCGTCCAGTAGGAACTGAGATACGCCTCGAACGTTCCTGATTGGTTGAGAGGCTTCTAGCCCCGCCTCCTGAGACCTATAAAAGGAAGCGGCCGCCGCTGCCGGGAGGAGACGACGGAGTAGTCCGAGTTCGAGAGCAGCGGAGTCGAGTCGACGAAGTCAGTAATCCGAGTCAGAGTCGGAGAAGTAGAAGATGGAGTAGTCGGAAGCGACTGAGTCAAGCTAGTGCTGAACTGAGCTGTGCGCTACTGTCTGCAGTAGATTCTGGTTGTATGCTGCTGCGTGTGCTGTTGTATGCTACACGTCTCGGGTGAAGATATCGTCTTCTGTGCTGTCCTGTGTGTCTTCGTGTAAATAAACGTCGTTGTTTTATTTTCTACTACCGTCTGCTAATTGAGCGTTCTACACACCATATCACTTCCACTATCCAAACGAACCCCGATAAAGAAAATTTCGCAACAATATAATACCGATGAAATATTTTTCAATCTATATAAATATAAAAGAAGGCTTAAAAGGAATTTAAAGCCATTTTTCAGTTTTGCAAAGTCTTTCTCTAGTACCTGATTAACTGTGTTCAGAAACTAATCTTCCACATCTAACAAGAGGCCACGTGAGCATTAATTATTCGTCATTAGTATGTTAACTCGGCCATTTAGAAGTTTGATAAAGCGAAGCTTAGACCTGTTTAAGAAAAAGCAGAAAATGCCCTTCTTAAATGCACAAAAAGATTCTTTACCTTTGAAAGATCTTTAATGCCGCTCCAGAAAATTAATAAGTCTAAGAAGAAAGATATTAGCAAGAATTAAAAAGGATTCAATTAAGCTACCAGCAATTTTATGGAAAGAGATAGAATTTTGAAAACAAGATGTTCTGTTTTCTCTCACGTTGCTTTTAATGGAAGTTTTACTGTATTTTGATATCCTAAGTAATTCTTGGTTAAAACTTTTGTTTAATAAACTTGTGATGAACTTTCCTTGTTCAAAGTAAACAAATTTTGATAATTTCTTTAGAGAATAATTGGGGTTTTTTTTAAACTTTTGAAAATTACTTGTTTCATGAAACTTCCTTACTGTTCTTGAGATTTCATAATCCAAAATTGTCTTAGAAATTATTTGATCGAAAAATACGTTTTACTTCTATACTTATAATAAAGCTCAATGTGTTTGTGTGTGTGTTGGCGATCTACAGGCCAGACCATTCAACCTACAGCTACCAAATTTGGCACGTGTATACCTTGGAGGCCGGGAATGTGCACCTGGGGGTTATTTTTTCGAATTTTTAACTAGAATTTTATTTATTTAAAAATTAAGCGAAATTTTGACGTGTTTCTGCTATAACTTCCGAAAAAATTACTGCACAAAAAAGATTTTTACATGAAGTTAAAGATCAAAAATTTATCTTTTAAATGATACTAATGTTTTAATCTTAAAATTAAATTTCTATTTTTAATGAATTTTTGAATATATATTTTAACTATGTTTTTCAATATTTTTTTTTCGTAAAAAATAAAAATTAAAATTAAGCACGTTTTGCAATCATGGGAAAAAATTAGCTTTATTCAAAGTGTTGCCATCACATTGATTAAAGCTCCAATTAAAAATAAATTAAATCTTTTTGGAAATGAAATCTGCAAAAATATAATTTTCGGCACGTGTTTGTAGGAAATAAAACAAATATGAAATATTATTTTTTCTAAAAAATAAATTCAAGAAAAATTATTTTATGATCTTTTACACTCTCTATACAGAGTGTTTATTTAGTCCCGGGCCCATTTTGATGTTTAATGACTCATAAAATAATGAAGATATAAACAAACTTATGGCATTTATTGATGGAATAACTCATATATTTTCCTTTTCAGGTTTGAATATTTTTACTTTTGTAAATATCGTCTGCGCGTGTGGTTAATTTCAGATAATTTCATTTTCCAGTCTAAATATCTGTACTTTTCTAAATATCGTCTGCTTATTAATTGCTTATTAACTGCTTATTAATTGTTTTTGGCAACTATTGAAATGTTATGTTTACTTTTGATGTGTTTGTTCTATGTAGTACTTTTGTATGTGATGTTTTATTCAAGCGGATATTAAGGAGAATGCATACACCACAAGAGAAAGCACAGATTTTATGGTGGTCATAGAGTTAATTTCCAATCAAGTAAATCACTGACTTTTAAGAGTTAATTTCCAATCACTTAAACTGACTGATTTGTGAATATTTGAATATCACTACTCAATAAAAAAAAAGGATAATTTTAGATTTTCCATCGATCGCTTCAAAGAAAATACACCAATCAGCGCGCAGGTTTCTCAAGATTAATTGGCCTAAGATTATGAAAATGTTGAGTTTTTCTAAATTTTTATCATTTAAAACTTCATAAATAAGTCTTAGTTGATCGTGGAAAATAGAAATATTCATTCATTTATTTAAAATTTGGTGTGTCCAGAATATTTCTCAGAATATGATACCTTACTGCATAAAATTTAGACTTCATAATTTTTGAAATATATTTATAGGCAGGAACAAAATATTATTATTGATTTCATTTCAATCCTTTTGAAAGCAAAACTAAAAATTGAATTTTATGCTGAATCTCAGAAATTTTTGTTGAATTATTGTTTGAGCTATTACATAAATGATGAAAAATATTTTGTAGTTGACATAAGACTTAAATACCGCGCGATTCTTTTTCCAATACTCACATTCAATAATAATAATAATTAATAAATAACAATAAAGATGATAAATAAAATAAAACGCTTGGTTTTATTAAAAAATATCTTAATATTAATTTCAATTTCATGATTTACATTTTCAATTAAAACTGAAGTTTTGCCGAAAACGACAACAAATTAGTAAAATATATATAGTAAATTGAACGAAAAGATCTAAACAATATAAGTTTGGTATGACTATCAAAATTTGAAGATGAAAAATGTTTTGTTTGAGAATCCTTTAAGAGACCAGTTACTTAAAATATTTAATTGAAAATTGTAGCGAGCGGTAATACTGGCGAACCGGCTGGTCGCCAAAGGCGGCTAGTATTTAATAAATTGATCAAACCCTTTTATAAATAACATCATTTTGAATTCGCAATTGATTTGTACCATGACATATTTTGGTTTTTCGTGAAGCATATTAATTATAAACAACAATGAACTTTTTACTTTCTTACAATTTAAACATTGTATTTATCTGAAGATTTTGACATATCTCCACATTTGAGACCTCCATGAAAGTGTAAAAACCATTTTTAGGATTATGTCTTTGTGTCGAATTGTGAATGCAATAACTGTAAAATGAAGCAAGCTAGGCGGATGAAACTTGATATGTGATCTATTCATTAGGGTATGTACATGTGAATATAAAACTCAAAAATGCAACAAAGGAGATAAATGAGTTTTTGACATATAATTTTATTGATAAAATCACAAATCTGTATCAAAGTTTCGTTGAAATCATCCAACATGTTGACTGCCAGTCATTTCATGTATATATAGACGTACTGTTCGTTCAGGATCGCCAGACTTGTGTTTTTCGACGATTGTACCTTGCTAAGGGGTTGTATATGCATAAAAAAAGAGCATTTATTACACCTACTTCGTCTTCTGACTTATGCGCTAAGACGCGGTGGGTTTCCGAATCCGAGAATGAACAATAATGCCTATTAAATGCAACAAAGATGGGTGAATTTAGTCTGTGATCTCTAAACCAAAACTGTGAAAGTGTTAACTTCGTAGATCGACGGAAATGGGTTCATGCTCGAATCTCTTCTCTATACTAAGAAACGAAGATAGAATGCGCCGCATTATTAAGTATACGACAATGGGTGGGACAGAACACTCAGGGAGTTGTTGAATTTTATAAAAAAAATATTTCCCACATTCTCTGCCATGATTTACACCACTATCTCATTACAAGACTTATGCTCTATATTAATTGAGGAGAAGCCATCTAATTAGAAAATGCAAATCACAGGCATTAGTCAAATGGCTTTATCTAGTTTTGCGTACTTTAATTATACTAATGTAAATCAACGCTTATTTTGGGACAAAACTCATAATTTTGAACCGCGTTCAGATGAGGAGGATGATACTTGATCTGGCACCCTCTTTCCAATCTTCCACCTCATACTATTTGGCATTTGGCCTTGATGGAATTAAGTCCTCCAGATCTAACGTGCACGGTTCTTCGGTGGAATCGGGTCTCGAACCTCTGATCCCTAAGCTGTGCCCTTGTCACCAGACCACCGCGATCTGAATGGCATTAGCGGCCAACATCATTTTGCTTATCTTTAAGTATTGATGTTATAAATTTAACATATTTAGTGATTTTATTTACATATTTGTTGTAAATAAATTATTATTAAATGCCAAAATATATGGTGTTATAGCCATTAGAATATATATAAAAGAAAACGATCTTGAGTTGTTTTTAATATTTTTTCCAATTGCATAATTAATTTTATAGAATTGTTTTTGATTTTATCTATCCACGAAATTGCCTGTAACCATTAAGATTTGACTGTTCTATGTTTATAAAAAACTGTCAGTTGCATATTTTCTCAATTGTTATAGGTAAGGTTTTCAAAAGTCATGAAATTACAAATGCTATTTTTGGCGTTTCTTCCAAGCACTTTCTAGACAGAATCTTTAACACAGAATTTTTAAAGCAGATTGCATATTTTCTGGATTTTATTTTACGAGTGAATTCAGCCGTTTGCTTTATATTCTCTTGTGTAATAATTCTAAATCAAAGCATTTGCTTTAAAATAGTTTTGGAATTAAACTATGTTCATTTTATAGAAAATTGCCCTTCATAGTAGCGTTTATCGTTTGAAAAGATGTATTAGTTAGAATTTATCTTCGAACATAAAAATAAATGAAGAGCACATCCATTTCTAAGTAAATAGCAAAAAAAAAAATACTAAAAAAATTATTGAATTATCCCTTTTTAAAGTCATTGTTTTCAGTTTTAGCGATTCAATTCGCGAATTCAATGGAAAGTTAAATTTCTCTTAAATGGTAGTTAACGGAGAATATTTGAATGCATGCATCATTCATTATTTAGACAGGAATGTAAATCAATTTGACTCTGCTTTACGCTTTCACTTGACTTTTTTTGATGATGTAAATATTTTAGAAAAGAAAAAATTATATTTCAATCTTACAAAAGGCTCAATCATGAATTTTAAATTATAAATGACGCATGTGGGGGATAAAAGGCCTGTTTTTTAAAATAAAAAAAAATCTGTATCTTTCCATAATCTTTTCAGAAATCAACTAAAATTTTCTAGATATTTTTATTTCATAAATATAATAATTTATTGAATAGTTTTCATAGATTAAATAATTTTTCTCTTTCGAAAACTCGTATCTTAAAAATCCTCATATAAAAACATATACACAAGCAAACATATAATTTAAAATCAACATATTAAATTATGCCATAACTTGCTTATATGCAGACTTATGCAAAACTGGTAAGCCCTTTTGATTGATTTTCTGAAAGTTTGAATTTTTTATCAGTTATGACTCTTCTGTGCATTGGGGTTAAATTTTGGGTAAAAATTGAATGAATAATATTTGGAATTTTATAAGTTTTCATGTTTTATTCATTTTTATGCTTTCCTGTCTGTTAATTAGCAAGAATGTTGTATTTAGTTTTGTTTTGGCGAATTTTCCATAACAAAAGTGGAAAAAATGAGCATAAATATAAATAAGCGGGCGTTGTAATACCATAAATATTCAAACGGTAGTCAATAATGTTAATCATTCTATCTATCTATCAAGTATAGTATTCAATCTATCTACCAAATACAATTTTTCAAAAGTATAGTGAATCTTTTTATAATTTTATCGTATGTTTTGCAAAAATGCAAGTTAATATTTTTCTTAACGACACTCTGTTACACTCTAACAGCTTTGTACTTTTCCTGTTTATTTGTGCTACTTCTTGATAAAATCTTTATATAATCTTTTTATAGCCAAAAGAATTATATGAATAAATATATACAAATATATAAAAAACTAGTTAATATCCAGATATCAAAATGGTAAAGTCTATTAATGTATGAAAATGAATATTGAGATATACGCAAGTTTTTATTTAATATACACTGAGAGACTATCCTTAATTTCAGCATCAGGTTGCAGAAATAACAATAGTTAGATTCTTGTTTTTACTTTCTTTGTAGTATTTTTGAAGAAATAGTTTAAAAACATTTAAGGCATTTCAAACACAGTTTAAGCTTTCTTGGGGTTAGTGAAGGATTTGAACCTATCCTCAGAATAAAAATCTTTATAGGATCAAGGTGGCCTGATTAGAAGAACTTCGTACAACTTCAAACAGGATATTAATATAACAGACTGCATCTATATTTGGAACCAGAAGCTAAGCTCATCTACGGTACCTATAAATGCAAAAGCAATATGCTAGATTAATGACATTTGGCATATAATTTTATCGCCAGAATTATATCGCTCTTAAAATTTGGACAAATTCTTTGAAAAGGTTGACTGTGCATCGGTGTATCAATTTATGCGTAGACAGTGAGATAATTTAAGGTATTAGTTTGTGACCTTTGTATAGAAATTGCAGATCTTTATCTGATTTTGGGAGAAATTCCTCATTGGGAGATATTGTGCCAAATACATGAGATATTATGCCGATATTCGATTTTTTATATTATACAATAAAATTAGGCACAAAAGACAAAATATTTGTGAGAATGATGATTGATTTTTTTTTTTATGATTTTATGATGATTTTTTTTTATCAAGCACTTCTCTGAAATTCCAGGAGAGCAAACAAATTTTTCTACCATTTCCTAAAATATCAGAAAATAATTCCGTTATTTCATTGGCGAAGCTATAAAAAAAAAGCTATTGAGTTCAATCAGCCGTATGCATGTCCATCTTTTTGAAATGATTTTTCCGCAATTTGGATCTTACGTGATATTTTATATCCGTGTTTTCCGTGTTTTGCCCTCACCCAATCTGCTCTTGGAGGCCACGTAGGATGTTCAATTACCCGAATGGTGTTGGCAAATGTAAGGAAAAGTAAGGGAAAAAAAAGGGAATCCAAGTCGTTTTTTGATGGAGTTCATGTACAGGTTGATCCCCACGGTCCAAGTCTTTCTGTTCTTAATAATAACGGGAATTGCAGTTGTTTAGACGTGTGTGACATGACTGGTGTAGACAGCGTTTTAGAGATATAAAAGATCTTGACATTGCCACAAGGGAGGGGGGATGAAAACACGTTTTTTCAACTCCTTGGAACCATTTTCGGACTTTTTCTTCAACTATGGGCGGCTTTTATTTTTTCCGATTCCGAGTCAAATGTCACGTCAGGGAGTAAATTTTTTTTAAAAAGGCAAGGAAAGTTGTTGGAGTTTGTGTTTTGAAACGACAAGGTTCAGTAAGTTTTTGAACTTTTGTTTTGTTATATGAAATGATATCAGATTTTTACTCTAATTTTTCTTACAATGCTATTTGAGAATTTTTTAGAAGATTACATGAAGTAATCAATCGTACTAAGATGATCATTACCTGAAATGTCTTATTATCTTAATAACGTTCACCTCTGAGGTATGATTTTTCTTTTGTAAGAAAAAACGTTTTTTTACCAATAGCTCTTCTTTCTCTTTGATCATGGTTGGAAGAACCGAGAAGATTACGAGATTCGTCTTGATATAGCCCCTATCTTCCTAAAAGGGCCGCGGTGGCCTGATGGTAAAGTCTTGGCATCGGAACTGGAGGGTTGCTTGTTCGAGACCCGATTCCACCAAAGAACCGTCGTGCATGCGGGTCTGGTGCACGTTAAATCTGCCCGGGTCAAAAGTCCTCCCGCTAGTGTGGTGTGGAAGTTTCGAGAGGGGTGTGCCAGCTCAGGTGTCGTCCTCGTCATCTGACCGCGGTTCAAAATGACGAGGTCCGTCCCAAAATAGCCCTAGTGTTGCTTTAAAAAGGGACGTTAATATAACTAAACTCGTCTTCCTACAAAACTAGACATAAATATGATTAAACTAAACTATATGTTTATTAAATTTTGTGGTCGAAAATTATTTTACTTGAAGAGTTGAATCCTGTCTCCCTCGAAATATATTTCTTGTATTTATGCATGGACTCATTATTATTCTTTAGGGGTAGTTAGTTAACTTTGACAGAAGGTTAAGTTAACCCTTTGCACTCAGAAGAGTAATTAGATTTATAATTATTCACCAAATAAAAAGGCTTGTTTATCGCTCCGAAAAATATATATAATTGCTTTCTCCTATTTAATTAATTTGTATCCTCTTACTACTCTTTAGGTATTTTTAACAATCAAAATTAAATAAATAATGTCAAAATGATGCACCGTCTTGAATGATGAGTGAGAATCCCCATTGTGCAAAGGGTTAATATCTAAAATTTTAATCATAATTTTCTTGAATTTTTAAATCTTAATTATGTTCTTAAAGTCTCGGAAATTTCGAAACTATCCATCGTTACTCTTAGTGAATTAGGACCACTAAAGGACTGTAGAAATTCAAGATCAAGTAAGGGTTAGCATTTTTTTTTTTTTTTTTTAGAAACAGCCATGAAGAGCGGAATATTCCGCCATTTCAACGGCTCAGATTGGATCAGAGTTGCCGTTTCAACGGTCCCGATTGGAAACTCAAATTTACAACCGTGGGGTTGTTATTTTAATTTAAAAAAGTTAATATTGAATCGGGCATTTTCTTATATTTTTGTTTCTATAAAGTTATTAGGAATAGTACGACTTATATTCAAATAAAACATTTGCATTTCTAACGACTGGATTAACGATTTTAATATTTAGCTTTAAATATTCATGCATGCATGTATTAATAAGTTACAAATAATATAATTTTACTTTAAAAGATTAACTTTATTGTGGGCATGACAAAGATGTTTTCAATCAAAGTGGGTTCCATATTGAAATAACCCCACCATCAAAATGTTATGTATTACATTGACAACATATAGAGTATAGAAGATGAAGAAAAGACCATTAACCCTCGGAATGCGTAATTTTTTTTAAATCACTATTTAGATGCGATGTTTCCAAATGAGTTCAAATATTTTTGAAACTAAGTGAACTAATACTATATGTTACACGATAATAATTTGATATAATAAAAATCTGTTATCGTAAATATAAACACACTAAACTGCGAAAAACACGAGATGCAATAGAAAATGGACTGATTGCCAACCCGCGGAAATCATGGGTTAAACAGCTGGAGGGTTAAATCTATGTTCAAATGAAAAAATGTTGTCAAGTATGTTTTTTAATATTTTACGTGATAGCAAGAAAGGAATTATTTTTCATGATGAAACGCATTATAAATATTACATACAACGTTTTGCGCCTTCTAAAATTTACTGAAAAAGATTGCTATGCTCAAATGGAAATTTGAAATATGACTTATAAAAATTTTCTGAGCACACGAATATTAATCAATAAAAATATGTAGATTATAAAATTCTAGTTCGCCATTTTGGTATTGCCCATGGAATAAGCTAAAAAGATAGTAGAAACAAAGACTAATATTGTGATGTATTATGAAATGATAAACAAATAATTAACTTTAACACTCCTTTCATACCTGTGTAAATCAAACAGAAAAACATCACCTAATAGGCTTTATGTTTAAGCGATTGTTTTTTAGGTTTTCAACGTATTTTTTCTTCGCCTTTTTTACTCTTTTAATTAAAATTCCTTTTACTCTCTTTTATATAACTTCTGTCATGTTTGTGAAGATGAAATTTTAAAATTTATTTTTCACATGCCCTGACGCGCTTAAATATTTTGCTTTAAATATTTCAGGTTCAAGAACAATATTTCAATACTTTGAAAACTTAATCATGAATTTATCGAATAATTTTAATGAATTACTGATTCCGTATTAAAGACACTATCTGATAATGCATGTGAGGAAAAATTTAATGAAGAATTCCATAATAAATATTGTTACGAAATTTTCTTTACCGGGGTTCGTTTGGATAGTGGAAGTGATATGGTGTGTAGAACGCTCAATTAGCAGGCAGAAGTAGAATAAAAACAACGACGTTTATTTACACGAAGACACACAGGACAGCACAAAAGCGACAACTATATACAGCACAGAAGACGATTATCTTCACCCGAGACGTGTAGCATACAACAGCACACACAGCAGCATACAACCAGAATCTACTGCAGACAGTAGCGCACAGCTCAGTTCAGCACTAGCTTGACTCAGTCGCTTCCGACTCCTCCGTCTTCTACTTCTCCGACTCTGGCTCGGAATACTGACTTGACTTCGCTGCTCTCGAACTCGGACTACTGGCTTGGCCGCTCCGTCTTCGGACTTTACTCCGTCGTCTTCGACTACTGGCTTCTTCGTCTCCCAACTCGGACTTTTCTCTCTGGCAGCCGCAGCCCCTTTTAGAGGTCTCAGGAGGCGGGGCTAGAAGCCTCTCAACCAATCAAGAACGTTCGAGGCGTATCTCGGTTCCTACTGGACGGATCGGGAAAATTCTCGAAGTTTCGGGTATTATCTATTTTGGCGCCAAAGTCGGCAAATTTGTCGCCAAGTTGCCAAATGGTCGCCAAGTTTGTCGCCAAGCTCTGGGACCTCCGACGCACTAGTCCCATTCAGATGACTGTAAAACGTTCTTTCTATTGATGGAATAAACTATGCTGGGAAGCCGAATTGCAGGTTTGTAACAATATAATGAATTATAAAAGATATTCAAGACCAAAAAATAGAACATATTTATGAAAAAATTGTGCTTATTGGTCCACAAAGGCATGCTTTCATAACAAAATTGCATATCAATTACAATTATATAGTGTTAACATGCTGACGCTTACAATTGAATCAATAATTTAATCAATCTTTTCTTTCTTTAGATTTCTTTGCAAGAAGCAAAGGCTTGGATGGCTGAACGCTACCTTATTTCAGGCCGAAATCAGCAAATCAACTTATTTTGACGGTAAGAAATGTTTTCATCAAGTAATACGATCTTCAATGATAAAATTACGTCTCGATTTTAAAATCAATGTTTTTTCATTGTCTCCGGGTGATACTGTGTATGCATTTATTCTTTCGCAATTCAAAGTAACGTCACTGTTATATCAAAATGTCTTAAAATAAATTTATTGGAAAGCATATAACTTATATAAGTAAACTAAATCTATTTTCAAACTATTATATGTGATTCATGATTACGGTCTTTTTTGACAATACACAGCAAAGTCGATAGTGTTCCAGCTATTACATTAATACGCATGCTACCATGATTTATTATAATTTTAATTAGATGACTCCTTTCTTTATCTCCTAACTGTAGTAGAAAAGGGGTCTTCTAACTAGATAGTAAGTGTGGGTCGCGCGGCAACCAACGTGTTAAAATTTCGTACGTTTTATGGTGTGTGGTTTTTGACATCGACAGTTCGTTATGACAATGACAGTAGTTCTATGTTGAAAATATTTGACAGCCGAGTTTTTTTATTGGATATTTGCTGTTTATTGGGTACATCAATATAATTTTGATTGCAAAAGTGACACAATTTTGCGTCCATTTTAGCAATAAGAAAACCTTTAATTTCTGAAATCACATTTCTCAAGGAAGATTTTGGCTACTTTTATTTTTTCGGTATCTGCTTGAATTAAAAATTTTAGCAAAGAACCTTTGATGCATTATAGTTGGAATAACTTACTTGTATCTCAAGATCTAACCCCTTGACTTAAACCTCCTGATTAGAGAAATGACTTGTTTTATTTGGATCTATAGAAGAAGGTAACAGATATCCGAGAGATTTCGAGGTGTCCTAGTGATTTTTGTTTTTTGAATCATTTAACACTTTCGCACCATTGGAAATTCAAATACCAAAAGTTTTGTATTCCAACGCACGAATCGGACACGCACTTTATGCACAAGGAATAAGAATACTTAAAATCATGACTACTAAATTCGTAAGTATTTTTTTCTGGACATTTCAAATAGAAAAATCGATTTTTAAGTCAAAACTTTTCGAGAGAAAAAAATTTAACTTTCAGAATTGATAAACATATCCATTTATGTTCATTCTGATGATTTATGGCAGTACCTTGCAGAAGTCATTCATCTTATTCCACACTTCATACTCCTTCCCAAATTCGAATATTTCTTCTCTTCTTCTAATGGAATTCAAAAATGTTCAAAATAGTTTTTATTTTGTCTCGGCACCTATCACAACGGGTGAAAGCTTTGCACTTTTTCCTGTCTTTACAAACTAACTTCCAATGAAGAAAATGCCGTTTCTCGTTTAAAAGCGGAGAGAGAAAAGGACATATCGAGTTTCTTTCGACGTTTCTTCTTGTATGCTGTCTTGTTTAAATACCAACTTGAAAAGCATTTCCAAACATTCTGCCGTAATTGTGTTTAGAACGAATGTACTTTCTCGTCCATTTCAGTTGAGGGGAACTCGGGTTTTCCGCTTCTTATATTTTGATTCTTGTTAGTTAGTTACAAACTAGATACTTTTATAAAAGCGGTTCAGAACGACACTGAAAAAAATTCTCTGAAAACCTTCTGTTTCGGAAACTTTATTTCGCTTTTGCATGATTCGGAAGTTTTATTTCGCATTTGCAAAAATAGTTTCTTAAAACTATTTTCTTTTAATTATGATTTTGAACTTTTAATAAATCTTTTTGTCTCAGATAGGAATAAGCCACAATTATTATTACGCACAATTTGGAAAGTTACGCATTATTACGCTTTTTGCAGGGTGTTTTAAAATATTCGATCAAATTTTAATCCTCCATTTACGTTTTACGTGATTTACTCGGATCCCACGATGCTGAATTGAATCTATTTTCGCTGTATCCTGAGATTTCCAAGGTCTATTTTGCTTATCTTTTGCTCTTATAAAGCTGAATAACATTTTACTATGATGCTGAAAAGTGTTTCAGATTATTTGTAAGCACTAAATTTTAAGATAAATTTAACATTTTTGTAGTTAGAGGTGATAAGGTCGAATTATCATAAAACATTTAGTCGTAATTTCATAATCATATGTACAAATAATCATAGAACGCATTGTCGGTAAATTACTAGAGTGAAGTACTGGAGTCTGGGCTGTCACATCGAATAACAAGCGTATTCATTAGATTTCTCACGTCTAGAGTTTTCTGTACGATTATAGGAAATACCTCATCTATGATGACAGCTGCATCGATTCCGATGAAGATCGTATTACCATCATATCTTATGATAGCTTCTATGTGACATAGCTTCAGCTAACAGGAAATTTTTCGTGTTTGCGCCAATGTCGATAATGTCTATATGGGGGGGGGGGGTAAGTAGCGTCAATATTAGCAACAACAATTTTAGTAGTTTGTTTCAAAAAATGAACGGTTTTTGCAAGCTTTTTTTTATTATCAACCCTGTTCTTCGCCGTTTCGGAACACAATTACCATCCCTAGAGCTTAATTACTTTAGTTACGACCATAAATTTTATGATGATCGGACCTTGTCTTGATGCGTTTTATTACTTTCTAAAGCAAGTACAAAGAGTTATGAAACACTTTTCTCAAAAGTATTTGGACTTAATAAGCCCTAATTATAATATCAGTTGCGAATAATAACCCGGTTTTTACAAAACAAATGTATCAAGAAATTGCCGCAGTTAGAGGGTCTCAATTATGAGTTGAAAGTTTCATTTTGAATTGCCCTCTAATGTGTTCAAGTTTCACGCGGTGAAGCCATATGATGAATTTAAAGAATTGTGCTCCAATTTTCATAATTTTTTGAAAGAGAACGCGAAAGCTATTAAATTTGAATATCAATGTATACAAAGATTTGTTACTCTCAATTTTCCAAATTGTTGAAGAAGGTTATTTTTTTATAACAATTGAAAATTGGATATATATATGTAAGCATTATTTTGTTTGAAGCAGAATGCAGTTTCGAAGACATAGAAGAGATATTTTGCATTTTTAAATTCGCTTTAATCCATCCCGGGAAGGCATAATATATTTACAAAAAGGCGCGGACAAGGCACGTCCGCTCACAGCAACAGATTAGGCAAGAAGTGGCGTAAAAAGAGGGAGAAACAAATTATTCCTGCCTTATATACTGTGATATTTTAATAGGGATTTCCATGGCATGCCAATCAAAAAAACAAGGGAAACACAGGGATCTTTTAGAAGAATTCGTAAAGTCAGCGGTATTTTGTCCCTTCACTCGGAGTGTGGGAACGTTTAGGCATTTAGCCGATTCAGCAGTTTTATAAAGCTTTTCTTGAATTAATTAAGTAGTGAAAGTGGAATTGGATCAGGAAGTAAGAGAATGAAATTACTCTAGACTAAATTAAGATAAAGCTTTGGAAATTAATTTGGATTAAATTAAGAGTTTAAAATATAATTACAAATATATTTATAAAACGTGATTTTTGCCGCTTACTAGACTCATTTTTAAATATTATTTAACTAAACTTATTTCGTGTTTTTATAGATGGAAATTTGTAATTAATTTTAAATTCCCTTTCCTATAAACTAGACTTCAAAACATTTTATTGTTCTATGAACTTGTATATCTTGGTTAATATTATACTACTTTAATATTTCCAGAAGTTAGTAATAAATTAATTCAATTCTATAATTAGAACTTCGTAAACATACTTTAAAAATTAGATATTTTCAAATATAAAAATATAATTATTCAATCCAGGTTAAATTTTGACAGGACATCAAAGTTTGGTATCAAGTGAAAAGTTTGGTATCATCAAAGTATATCAGCCTACTACTCTTTGATTAGACTATTGGTATAAAAGCGATTATTTAATTAGATGCAACAATAATTTATTTTCTTATCATTTTTTTGGAAGCTGATATATTCTATCAAAGATACGCCATGTACATTACAGAGAATCACGTTCGAGTTTAAAAGCCCGAACCCCCCCCCCCCCCCCCACTCTCAGTGTGGGAAGTTTGAAGAGAGAAGCCCCATAGTAATATGATCATGCATCAAAATTCTTATGCCGATCCCTTGATCTAAATCAAATAAATAAGAAAATATAAAATTATCAGCAGAATATTAATTTTGAGAAAAATACATCTCAATTTCATGACGTGTGCTTTTCTTAAACGTGCGTTAAAAAAAACACTAAAAACCACTCCGTTGGTTTAATAAATTATTTTATAATAAATAATAAATTATTTTATTAAACCAACATGAGTTGTCTCCCTGAAACTTTCTCTCATATTCTCTAATTAATGCAGCTGTATATTATTAATCCTAGATTATTGACAACCGATTGTTGCGAAAGAAACTATTAGATTGGGATCTTTGGCGATTGATCGCTGGGATGCAGCTAATGCAAAAGTACCAGAAAACAGAATGTCTGTTTTTGACTTCTTTTTCCCTCCTGTTATAACCGAAATTTGATACAGAATTACAACTGTAGTCACATACCAAATTTCATTCTTATTTAAATCATTCGTTTTTAAGTTATCGCGTTTACATGCTTGTGATAGTACAGACCGACAGACGGTAGTTCATCCCTTGAAGTATTTGTACCAAATTTGGTACATATCTATTCTTTATATGTTAAATAAATATAAATCTATGTAAATCCAGATCAAATTTTATACATCTGTCTTTGCATGATAGTTATTGTGTTCGCATATAATCGGGTAGGCGGACAGACAGACTTCTTCTAAATGGATACCAAATTTCATCCGTCTAGCTGAAAGTGTTTTTGAGTTATCTTGATCACATATTATCAGATAGGCAAAATATCTAAGATGTGTTTTCGGATTTAGCAAGGTCTAGACCAGGAAAATTCATCAAATCTCACCGAATTTTTTGACAGTTAACATACTTTCCCGTTGTATACTTCATACACAAGAAAGTGCAAAGACGTGGTGTTTATATACACAGTTTAAAATAATCAATAAGTTCAATGTAAATATTGAAGAAATTTTTGTATTGCAGTTTTTGCGGACTTAAGCCTCCAGCTGTTTATCCCGCGATTTTCGCGGATTGGCAAGCAGTCCATTTTTTATTGCATCCCGCGTTTTTCACAGTTTAGTATATTTATTTTTACGATTATAGATTTTTATTATATCATATAATTATCATGTAACATATAATATTAGTTCACTTTATTTGGAAAAAATATTTGAACTTATTTGTAAGCATCGCATCTAAATAGTGAATTTTAAAAATTACGCAGTCAGAGGGTTAAAAGTCATTGCTTAAAAGCTTTACTGACTAGAAGCAAACATATTGATGATACATAACTAAAAGCTTGCTGATTTTTTGAAATATGTAGTGAAGGAACGCTGAATACATATTTTGTGAACAAATGTTTATAAAATACTAATATTGGCATCTGTACTAGTAGATAACGCATAAGGAGATAATTTATTTATTATTAAGTCTCGCCATTAAGTCAGAAAATCTCGGAAGTTAAATAAGACATCGAGCTTTTAGTAAGATTGCTTTGAATGTTTGATAAGCAATAAATCACTTTCAATGTAGTGAACTTTCAATACGCTTCTTCTTTTAGGAATAAGCAAAATAAGCAAAATATTTTTAATAAGTCTAATGTTTACTTTTCCCCATCAAACAAGACCAAATAATTCCTTATTAATCTAAATGAGGTAGCATAACATCTGTTCATAGTGTTTACATCAGACTGGTAAACACCGTAATAAACACACTTCAATTTGTTCATTACACAATTCAATTTCGCTAGTTATTAACAAATAGCTCGTTTCTATGAAAATGTGCTTTTTGATTGATGTGAAAAATAGTTTTTGATTTAAAAACAAGTTTCCTTTTTATATTATAAGGAACTAAAGCTGAACTTAGGAGATTCAAAATTTTTCGAAATAAAATATTAACATTTTTTGGAATTATATTGTTTATAGATTAATTGTAAATTACAAGTTTTTTTATTAAAAAAAATCATTCAAAACGCCTTACATTGTTGATCGTTGGGTTTAGATTTACTAAAACTGTCACGTAAGTAATTCTTGGACGGAAGGTGCTCAGTAAGAAAGGTTTTCCAAACCTTTAATTAGATTATTATTTAAAGGTTTGCCGAAATTTTATCGTTTTTAGTCAATAATTTAGAAATATGCCATTGAGTAAAAAGTGTCAGTGAGCAAAAAACAATTTTTCACCACTTTAAAATTCAGAACTAAGCTTTTCCGGATCAATTTTATTTGTTTATAATTTTTTTTCCGCTAATTCAGATCAATTTTGATCTCAAAATCGTCACAAAAATTCCCACGCGATATTTCGATTAATTCTAGATTTCAAATCAACCTGGCTCCGAAAAAACATATTTTTGTCATTATACTTGTCTGTATGTTTGTTTGTGAACACGATAACTAAAATCAAACGCTTTGAGCTATATGCATGAAATTTGGTATATGTACTGCAAACCAAATTTGTAGATTTCTACGAAATTTTGAGCAATTTCTGTTCTGAAGAAGTCTGTCTGACCAGCTTTTCGAATTTAAATTAATATAACTACAAACTGGAGTAAACTAGATAGATAAAATCTGGTACTCAGATTTAACATCTAAAGTGTAAATAAGCATCAAATTTGGGATTAAGTCCTTTCAAAAGTCGATCTGTAATTTCACAAGCATATAAACATGATAACTCAAAACCGTAATGACTTTACTATAATGGTAACTCCGTGTCAAAATTTGGTATCAATCAGCCGGGGAAAAAGGTTTCAAAGTAAGTATTCACATGATAGATTCAGTAAAAATTCTAGATTCACACCGACGATCTATTTTTCAACATAACTATATTTCATAACTATTTTTCGCCATAACTATATTTCATAA
>JAPMOR010045160.1:184614-208281 GCA_026543865.1 Argiope aurantia | reverse complement strand
TTACACCTGCTACTGTATTTCATCAGCCGATTTTTCCAAATTTATACCACTGCAAGTTATTAATAGAGCCGTCGTTGATGAATATTGAAAAAAATCCTTCTGATAACAAAATAAATATTTTTGATTTTGATTTTCACTCATTAATAGAAAACATGCCCATTTACACGTGTTATTGAGTTTCATCATTCGATTTTACCAAAGCAAGTTATTCATATAGCCTTTGTTGATGGACATTGAAGAAAATCCTTCTGATAACAAAATAAAGCTGGGAAAATCCAAAGCTGGTGGCAACTCCACCTGTCATTTCTCGCAGATGGCAGAAAGGGAACTGGACCACTTCAACCCCGAACTGGTAACGAGAAATAATAGTCTTCTCTCACAGAGAGAAACGAAAGGTGGGGAAATGGAAATATTCCATGTTTGATCTTTAATTAGCTAAGCATTATAAGCAAAGAGAAAGAAAAAAAATCCCATTTACGGAAGGATATTTCGATCGTCCTTTGTGAGTAGCTTCTATTGAGGTTTCTGTGCATGGCTTCCTTTTAATTAAAATAGAATTCGCTTTAGTTGTTGTGCCTTTTGGAAGTTTGGGATCTCATGCGTTTCCGACCAAGGAAGGATTTTACAGATACCGGATATCGTTGAAATTCCTCATGAAGCGTTTAATTTTTAAGTAATAGGTGAACTGAATCTATAAATTAAAGCTATAGCAGTCGAAATTCAATTGCAAAATTCACCTTTTAAGAATTCCACTAAGAATGGATTTACAAGAAAGAAACAATATATGTGTCTAATTAATTTTGCTTATAATTTAATTTTGCAATAATTGCAATACGGAATGAGATTAATTTTAATTAGGTCACAATAATATTTTATGAAATGAGATCGAATCAAGTGAAATTATCGATTTAAGTTGCATTTATATAAAATAATAAAAAATATTTTACCCTCATTTTTCACCATTGCTAAGTTCAAAACAAATTTGTACAATCTGGGAATTAGAAAATGCATTTTAATAAAGGAATTTACATTATAAATTAATGGATTACGAATTTTACGTGGGAAATTTGTGGTCTAATGATAAGGTCCCAGCTTTGGGAAAAATAAGGTTCCAAGTTTCAAATTCAATTCTACAAACTATCTGGCCTGGGATATCTATCTGGTACAAGTTAAATCCGATGTTGATGATCAAATGTTCTCCTACTGATGTAATAGGGAATATTTTACAAGCAGTTCCGGCTCAGTAGTCATCCTTGTCATCTGGCCACAATTCGAAACTAAGAGTTTCGTTTAAAAAATAGTCTTGTTGTTGCCTCAAAACGGGCCTTATTCTAATTAAACTAAATTTATTCAAAATGCCGCTTATCGTTCATCTTAACGTAAATGAAACAATTCAGCAATTAACGCAACTGTTGTCTTTCATAACTGCAGGTTATAAATTCTCTGAAAGAAATGTGTAAAGAATTTTCTGCTAACACATTAGAAACGTTTCGTCTCCCTCCTCTCTTTCTCACTTCTTATAAAGCTAAATATTAGTATATGCGTGCTATGAGAAAAATAAGCCAAAACCTCTTGATCAAATGTCAAATAACGAGATACATGGCTCAAGCTCTTACTTTGCATACAACGCTGTGGTGGTTTGTCGGTAAGGCCTCGGCTTCGGAACCTGGAGGTTTCAGGTTCGAGACCCGATTCCACCGAAGAATCATCATGCGGTTCTGATGCACGTTAAATCCGTCTGGGAAAAGCGTCTATCCGCTGGTGTGATGTGGAAGTATGTAAAGGGGTAGCCAGCTCAGGTATCGTGCCCGTCATAAGTTAGTAGCAGATCAGATAAAAAAAAACTGAAATGTAATTAGATTATAATATCATTAAAGGAGCTGAGAATACTCTTGACCAACTTTTGGTAACATTCCAGGCTCATGATTATATTTTGTAATATGCTGGAGGATTCTGCTTACAGTTCATTTATTCACTGGACAAAGATAAATACCAAATGAAGTGAAAACAAAATTGCTGAAAAGAAGGTTTGTTTTTAGTAAATCTAAGCGTTAATTCGTTAATCGTTCGTATATTCGTGCAAGTCAACGTCTCCCCAGAAATGGAAAGTCGTTCAATACAATCAACGGATTACAAGGTAAAATGCAAAATTATTGAAGATCAACTTCCACTGTTAATTTGCAATTGTAATATAAAAATGTCCTATGCAGGTTCAATCCATAAAGTAATATAATGAAATAAATATACTAGGCAAAAATTGTATAAAACATCTGTAAGCTCCAAATAGTATATTTGTTCCAATTTCAAACAAAATGGAGGGAAAATCAAAATATGTCATTAATTTATATTTTTTATACTACATTTGTACTTAAATATACATTGTATTATTCTTCAACCATATGATGCTTATTTTATCAAAGTAGTTATTTATCTGTAAACATAACACTATACTGAAAACATGGAAAAAACTGTAGAATCCCTTTGTATTTAATGCAGTTAGTATTTGATGTTTGGACCATATTGCCGCGAACGTTTCAGTGCACAGTAAATACGAAAAGATCATCAGAATTTAAAAAAAATGAGCAAATATGAACTCTTCCTACATTACTTATTTAAAAGATACTAATGGATCTGACTGATGAAGTGAGAATCGGTGAGTGCGCAGCAGATAAGTATTTTCGAAGAAAAAAATTTGAAAAAATGAAAAGTGATTTTTATTGGACAAAAAATAAAATATTATGCTTTTAAACAATTTAATTCACACATTTATTTATAGATTACATATTTTTAATTAAATTATGAAAATATTTAATTTTTCCCTCATCATAATTATTTAATTAAATTTACCAATTATGTTCGCAGATTAAGTAAAAACTCTGAATGAGTATGATATTTAAAAATATATTTCCCTCATAAAAATGATAAAAACGTGGTGAAAAATTATATTTATTGGATAAAAAAGGTAAATTTTTAAACAGTTTATATATATATATATATATACAAAATTGGTATTTTTTAATATAAATTATGTAAACCTGTAATCTAATATTTGACATGGTTATTTATTTAAAACTTTTAATATTTCTTGTTGGTTAAATAGGAATTCTTAAGAGTACAACAAATAAAAACGTTTTTCCCGCAGTGATACGTGACAAAAGAAAAAGAAAAATAATATCTATTTTATGAAAATGTAGAGTTATATTTGTATATAATTTTATTAACCTATATATTTATAGAAATCGTAATTTTTTATATATAAATTATGTAAATATACACTCTTTGTTCATTGGCGTGAGCACTTACTAACAGCTTCTAATGCGTCTTGCTAATTAAAAAAGAATCGGTAACGATACAACAATTAAAAAAAAATTCCACGCAGGTGATTTGTTAAAAGAAAATGAAAAATAATATTTTTCATATCATATTTTATATCATATTTTTAATTTAAAAAATTACGTAAACATGCCTTTTTTGTTCATTGTCTTGAGCACTTATTTACAGCTTCTACTGACTGTTGTTCATTAAAGAAGAATCGGCAAAGGTACAACAATTAAAAAAAAGGTTTTCCCCACAGTGGTATGTAATAAAAGAAAATGAATAATAATATATATTGGATGAAAAAGTGGAGCTATGTTTGTATATAATTTTATTTCCATATATATTATAGGTCATATTTTTTTAATTAAAATTATTTTGTAAACATGCACTCTTTGTTCACTGGCGAGAGCATTTATTAGCAGTTTCTAATGCCGCTCGCTTATTAAAGAAGAATCGGTAAAGGTACAACAATTAAAAAAAAAATGTTTTCCCCGCAGAGGTACGTGATAAAAGAAAATTAAAATAATATCTTTTGGATAAAAATGTAAAGTTATGATTTTATTTATTTATAAAAGTCATATTTTTAACTAAAAAATAATGTAAACATGCACTCTTTGTTAATTGTCTTGAGCACTATTTACAGCTTCTAATACCTCTTGCTGATTAAAGAAGAATCAGTAACGATACCACAATTAAAAAAATATTTCCCCCGCAAAGAAACGTGGAAAAAGGTAATGAAAGCTCAATGCGCTTTCAGATAATTACAAGCTGAGAGTCATTCTCATTAAGAAAATGTCTCGGTTTATTCATTTGTGGCAGGGATTGATATTTCCTGCACGCAGCAAGCAGTCCCCGATTTAATTAAATTCCGGATCGGAAAGCTAAACGTTCAAGATCCCGATAGGGGCAAGCTGTAAGTGAAAAGAACATAATGAATTACTTATTCTTTTAGTGCTGCTGTACCAAAACAAGGTTAAGCGCTGTTACAGGATCTCGATTGGACGTGAGCTGGAGACGCAATGGAGAGCTTTCTAAAACATTCAACGCCCAATTCGAATATGCTAAACTAATAAGTTTGAACGTTTGTGCAGTGAAGGGTTGGAAAAACATTTCTAACAGCAATAGATGTTGAATTGCGTGAACTAATGTAAAATCATTCGATTATCCGTAAAGAACTATTAGGTTTCTTACTTCTTTTTCAGTCATTGTTAAAATGGATTGTATTTTATCATTTTAAGTCTCCATTGGTCGCAATATCTATTACATACGAGTGGCAGATTAAGTTAATCCCGTTTTTGTTACTCATTTAATTTTTAGCATTAAGATTAAAGCATTGTGGAAATTGAAATATTATCATTCTTATAATAGCTGAAAGTATAATTAGGAAATATAATTATTAAAGCAAAAATTAAGTGATTTTAAGCATTCTTATATATAAATAATAATTTTTTTTGTTCTGAAAACAGTATGCTGGTATTTTAAATATTTTTTGATATATTTAACTGAGAATTTTATTATTGCAGCTTTATTACAAAGTTTTTCGAGGTTTGACAAAAATCGTTGAAATGATGTTCTTTTTTTTTTTTTCTTTTTTTTTTTTATAAAAGATGGTAACCTCACACTGCTCAACTGAATTCTTAATTTGATATTTTCTAAAATCCAGGCTTGAAAGCGTCTTTTTGTAAAAAGTATATTGATTAAAAATCGATCGAAGTCTTACTACATAACTTTAAATATTTTGAGTACAAATTCAGTGTTGTCATTAACATACAAAGAATTGAGAGTAAAACAAAAATAGTAAGATATTCAAACAATTTTCATCATATATTGTTAGGATTTTTTCTTCTTCTTTAAACATATATTATCTACTAACTTAAAAAAGAAATTCGGAGCCATAATTTGTCAAACCCTTCTCTAAACAAACAAGACATTATATTTAAAATAATATTTTGGTATTTATTTTGCATGTTGGTATTTGTGCTTATTGTGCGCAAATATATATTGCGTTTTTCCCATTTAAATTTCTTTTATTTAGAAACGATAGCAGAAAGATGCCTGCAAAGTCATTTTAAGCCTGATGATTTAAATCAAAATCAAAAAGTATTAATGAAAGGAATTTTATAGTTTCCTAAACGATTCTTGAATCCTTTAAATATCACTTGTTTAAATCAACTATTTTTAATTTGCAAAATCAAATGATATTTTTTTATTGTAGCAATTCGCCCAGTGAATGTACAGTGCCCAAAGTCCGACACATTAAATAAAGGGCAAGACGCTTTATTTCGCAAGTACCCAAAGTAAAACATAAACAGAGAACTTATAAAAACACACAAGCGAATATTGAATTAGAAAATATTGAAATATTGAATTAGAAAACAACATGAGCTTTCAGAGTAATCAACAAAAGAGCTCGCTCTGAAATTAGCTCTCCAAGAAGAAAGCTCCCTCCTCTTGTGAGCGCTTCACATTTTATAGCCTCCCAATAGGATATGGAATATTTTATAAGCATCTTTGGATCTCGTTTTTGTTAGCCAAAATTATCGCCAAAATTCTTGTATTTTTCAAAAGTTCTATTTTTTGTAGCCAAATGATGGCTAAGATACAGATTTATAATTAAATTTGTGAGTAATATAATATGTAGCAAAAAAAAATTCATTTTATGATGGCCAGAGTGTGTGTGCGTACGCTGTGCGCATGCATCCCAAATAACATCCAAAATAATTACCGACCAACTGCCAAGGGCGGAGCGTGCCCTTATGAAATGCTTCTAATATGAAGCGAGCGAATAAATATTTATAATTTAATTTATTAATTAATTCAATAATTACGATAAAAATATTTTTATGTAATCAAAAAAATCTACTAAAATCGATGAAAAACTCCAATTCCATCATTTAGTTGCTTAAATCTTGAACAAAACTTTTTGGTCTAAAACGGCATCTAAACATGTGTATCTTTATCTAAACATGTGTTTTAAATAAAGAAACAATTATATTTTCGATAATTTTCTATAAAAATATACAGATTTAAAAACGTAAATCAAAAATCATCAGATTTGCATTTGTAACTATATGTACTATGAAAGTTTATGATTTAAGTTTTTAAATCTGTTAATAATTAGCTAATTCTTTGATATAATTAAAAATAATAAGGCAACGAAATAATTGTTTCTAAGACTTAATAAATAGCATTTTAAAACATATCTATTAAAAAGCATACATTTGGCTAATAAATGGAAGAATCAGCTTGATTCCTTTTTAATTCAAACATTTGACCTGTGAGAAACATTATTTAAGCTAACCAAGACATTTGAAAATTGAGCCATTTAGTAAATGTGAAATTGCAGAGTTTAGTTTCAGCAGTATTTACTTACATAGAATCCAGCGAACCAATTACCTTGTTCGTAATTACTACGTTTAGGCGATTTTCAAAGATAATCTCTCTAAGCTTATGGAAATTGCATCAGCACTTCCCTTTTCTGTTTCTATAGGGTAATTTCGTAATGTGTTAAGAAATCTAAAATACTCAGCGGAATATGCATCTTTAAATAAGAGACAAGTAGTTGCTATTCTATTATCATTAAATGGAAAATATCTTTTGTTCTTCTTGTTATATATTTTCCATTGTGTGTTTCGTTTCAAAAATTTAACTCAGCATTTTAAACTGATATTTCAATACGTTTTATACAGTCCCCACTATAATTATTGCTCAGTAGCTAATGTCTAAAAGATAGGCATATGTTTTCAGTTCCAAAAATGCTTTAAATGACGTAAAAAATTATATTATGTCTTGATTGAGTCAAAAAATGTACTGATGAAAAATATTATGAAATCTTAATTCTTATATAGCCTCCGGTCCTGTTATTCATGTCAAGTAAAATATTTTGACATACTAACATTTTAAACAAAATAAAAGAGGTTTTATTCTTTTGCGACTAAAATTGACCGAGTTATAAAGCTTTGAATTTCCCTAATTGAGGCCAATCATTTGGCACTCTAGTATTCAGTTGATAGACCTTGAAATGGAAAAAATTAGTGATGTTCACAGCTTCATACCTTGGTCAGTTTTGTAACAGAAACGGGGAATAGTTTTTGACTTAACCAGTTAACTGTTTCGACCTCTTCAGAAAATGCGTATTTAAATTGTTATAAACGTATATATATATATTGTCATTGAATAAATTCGCCATAACGCAAAATGTAATTTTTCCATAACGAGTATACTCGTTAAAACCAGTTAACTGGTTAAATGCTAGGGTCCAGATTATTTAGTTAAATGTGGCTTATAAGATCAAGGAAATATACAAAAATTTAGACTTTATCAGCAGTAAGATTTATTGACAAATAATATGGAATATAATTCTTTACTTTATTCAAAACATTTTTCCAATTATGAGTATGTTCATATTTCTAACGGTTTCGATATTAGCTATGAGGCCAAGGTTATAGTGATCACCTTATGGAATCCTATCTTTTTAAAATTTGAGAAATGTATTCAATTTTTACAAAATATGTGTTAAAATTCAATTCGTCTACGGAAAATTTCGAAATTAGTTGCTCAGTCAGTAGAATGCAATAGTTATGCGATATCTACTTGCATTTTTCGAAATGTATTTTTAATATGTTTCTCAAATTCATACGAAATTAATATTACTTATATTTTTAATAAATTTCTTATTAAAAGAAATATTTTCAATATGCAACTCAATTTGATACACAAATTATGATTAATTATAATTTCAATTAAAGGTGTTGTTTTTATGTATCACTAGGAAACATTTTAAATATACATATTTACACTAAATGTCATATATAATATAATATAATAATGCTTCCTAAGTAAACTGATTTAATTCTAACAGTTACGAACAAATTATTCGTAATAACTTTAATGCTACTAAATTATTTGTAAAAAAACTGATACATCTTCATTTCTGATACAGACAGTAGCAGAATATTTGTAAATAAACTGACTCGATTCTAATACCGTCTATAATAAATTATTTGTAAATGAGTTGATTTATTTCTATCACGGATATTCTTAAACTAATCGCAAATAAGCAGTAATTCTAATGAAGTCCGGTCGTAAGCAATTTAATTTCCATTAGAACTCTGAACTGAAATTTATAAATAATTCTTGAAGCCAAACTGCTTTTTACAATAACTTTCGAAACAGAAAAATATCTAGCTATCGATATGACCTAGCTATGCACTTAAAGCGCACATTTTATTTTATTACTTTCACGGGAATTCGACTCTTACCGAGTCCATTAAAATAGAAATTGATGAAACTGTTGAACCACACAAATGCATAATCGATTCTCCTTTCCAACTCGCACGTTTCACCCTGTATTAATGTTCTCTTTATTCGACTTCTGCTGTAACATGGTCGGTATTGTATGATTAACTACCGGTTACTTTTTACCACCTTTGGTATAGACTATAATTACGTCTAGCGTGCCTTTGACAACTTCGAGCCGCAGTGCAGAAAGAACGCTTTTATCACGCATCTGAAACTTTTGACTACAGTGGAGAGATTTGCTCGCCATAATAACTATCTCACTTATCAAATCCCAGTATTACATGCTTTAGTCGCAGGGAGAGAAAATGGATTGGTCCTTTAGATATTCTTTTTGCTGGCGAGCGTTTGACGAGCGATAAATCACTCGGAGATCTGGGCACGAATTCCATCTAAGGAATGGTAGCCTTTAGAGGAATTGCTTCGCCAATGCCTATGAATTCTTTATCACTTAATAAGCTCAAGAACTGATCTATCAGTTGTGAAAATACCTGCAGGCAACTTTTTGGCTTCTGCCGTTAAAGTTTTATCAGAATTGTTTACCTAGAGAGCAGCTTATTTCAATGCGATTATCGACAGCTTGCAGTCACATTGTAACATGGAAAACGCGTTTTCCAATGGCACAGTGTTTAATAACTCGTTGAGCGCAACAATTTACGGCAATATGAATGCCAGTGATGAAAGGACGAATTAAGAGGGAGTGTTCTTAATATAGCTTATTTTGTGTTTAGCTACGTCATCACTGATTGAATTTGTGCATGAGTTTTAGAACATTACCTTTAGCGACCAAACATCGAGTCTATTTCGACATTCTGAAGTATGCATCGTTTTCCATTCTTGTTAAAGATTGTTATAAAAGCCGTATGATTGTAAAACCTCCTATATTATTTTTTATACATTATAACAAACGTTTAGCAATATTTTTGAACTTCCTAAATATTAAAGAAATCCTTACACTAACATATGCATAATTATATTTTTTCGGACTGCAAAGGGTTAACTTTTATTATAGGTTGATTGGCTTCGAATTTTCTAGTAAACATTCATGCCTAAACAGCATCCAAATTTCATGCATCTAGCTTGCTCTTTTTTACAGTAATCGTATTCGCAAACAAAATAGTCGTATTCGCAAACAGAATACAAAAAAAAAAAAGATAGTCAAACTTTTGTCTGATTTTATCTAAAATTTGATACAGATCTAAAAATTCTATCTATTCTATAAAAATATATGCTATATTTTATCTATCTAGATAGTTGCATTTTCTTTAATTATTTTATGAAGTTGAAAGTTTTTATTTAGACATTCAGAGGTTTGTAATTTTTAGTTCTATAAAAAATAACATCTGGCGTCGAAATTCATTTCTGACGTCTAAATAACTGGATTAAAAATTTACTATAGTCTAAAAAAATCTGTGCTCATTTAAAAAAGAAATCGTTCCACTCTTCCGCGACTAAAAGTGACCAAGTTATGAGACTTTAAACTTCACTATTTTAGGTCGATTAGTGAAGACTTTAATAAAATGTTAACCGTTTATTAAAGAAATTTCTCAAAGCGACCATTGGAAAGGTCTAGAATATATTGATAGTATTTCAGTTATTATCAGTGATATTCGCAGCTTCAAAACTCGGTCAGTTTTCGTAGCAGAACAGTCAAATTTATCAATTTGTGTTAGTGGAACTCGGTTACAGTTTCAAAATTTCGTTGAAATGTTAGCTAAATTTTCTTATTTTTAGGCTCTCAGCTGGATTTCAAATAAGGTATTCGAATTATTTAAATTATGCAAGGAATGAAGTATTATTAATTTAATCAGTCTACCAATAATATTTTTTTCATCAAATAAGTGATTGGGAGATGAATGCAACAGGCTCATATGTTACTCATCATCTCACACCGGTCAAAATTATGAAATCCTTTAAATGAAATGAAGTTTTTCAAACTGGACTTTAATATTACCAAATTTGAAGTTCCAAATCACCGTATTTTTTAAAAATAAATGTATGCGCATTTCACCACTAAATGCGAGAATTTGTTTGCACACATAACCTTATTAATCTGCTGATTACCTAGGTAATCTATACATTACCTAAGGTGAAATTATATTACTAGCTAAAGTGAAAATAATATCTTTGTTCCGGCAACAGCAAATGCTTTGTATGCATAAATTCAATGCAATAATACCACGTACTGTTGAAGTTTAAAAAGCACTCTGTAGCTTCATATTATATAGTTGTAGGTAATTTCACATAATAATCAGGTTGTTGTAAATAAAATATACTGATAACTATTGAAACATTATTTACTGATTAATTTGCTGTAATAATAAGTAGACTAAAAGTTTAAAAAAATCTATATCAAAACTATTGAAATTTAATGTCATTAATTTATTTTTTGATATCTAAAGAATCAACTTCATAGAATCAATGGGTAGCCTGATGGTAAGGTCCCGGCTTCAAAACCGGAGGGTTTCAGGTTCGAAACCCATTTCCACCGAAGAACCATGGTGTAAGCGGATCTGGATCATGTTAAATTCTTCCGGACCAAACTTTCTCCCCCTGGTGTGGTGTGGAGAGGGGAGTGCCAGCTCAGGTGTCGTCCTCGTCATCTGACCGCGGTTCTAAATTACAAGGTTCGTCCCAAAATAGCCCTAGTGTTGCTTTAAAACGAGACGTTAATATAACTAAACTTAGAATTAATGGAGGAATAAAATCTGACAGAATTAATCAATGAACAAAGTACAATACAAAGAATAAATTATTATTTTAAAATATAACAATTAAGGAAATGAATTAGCAAAAAACTTGCTAATGTAATTTAATTGGCGACACTTTGAGCTAAAAAATAGTTGAAGGATGACAGTTAATTAGAAAGACAATTTTCCACATTGACGATTCGAAATATCTTTATGTGCTCATTACTTAAATAAAATACTAAAAATTCTTATTTTGCAGAGCATCCCACTCTTTGATGGAATAAATCAAACAATCTGCAGATAAACTAGGTAACTTTCATATTTGCGGCTTTCGAACTTTAAAACATTCGCGTATTACGTTAGTCATTATTCTTCGAACATTTAATTGCAAACGTTCATTATAAATGTCTTTCATACATAAATGTTTGTAAAATACTGAGCGTTTGTTTCAAAATTTGACGATCGCGCATTATCCGTCTTCAAACTTTTCTAGCTTTATTTTTGTTTCGACCGAAATATAATCAGTTTCGCCACTTCTTCGTATGAAAGCGAAACAGAGAAAAATGCGATTAACAAGCATTAAAAATAATGAAGCGTCATTAACCTCTTTGTGCGTGTGGCATGCTGAGCCGTTAATTATTCTCTCGACATGTTTGCTTACAAAACTGGAGATAAAACATATCTCCCCTCTTTCCTGAAAGAAAGCTGCGGTAATCAAAATCTTTGTAGCGTTAAACTAGTTTTACTAACTCAAGCAACAATTTCGAGAAGAAAAATTAAAGTATATCTTGTTCCGAAACGAAAAAAGGAAGAAAAAAAAAGTAATCAAATATATATAAAAAAAACTTGTCTGCATGTGACATCAAATTAAACGGGTTGTTTCAAAGTTACCATACGGCTAAAGAACTAATAAATCGCGCGTAATGAACTTGGATATAACAACGGAAGCGAGAATAATGACATGCCATGAAATGTTAATCCATTGATTCGCATTAATCAGTAATAAATGGCGATTTGTTAATAGTAGCCATTTTACTTTTTGTTCACTTTCCTTATTGTTTCTAAAAAAAGAAATAATTCTATTCTTTTCGCGAGCACGCTGCACCCGAAATAGAGCGAGTGTCAGATGTAATTATTGTCTCCCTTTACCAGCAGCTACACTGTACGGCATTCGTGTTCCAGTGTAAAGGTTCTTTTACGGGTATTTTTTGTGTATCTTTGGAATCGTTACCGTTAAAAAATTTAATTATCAGTTAAGGACTGAGAAGTTTGACTTCTAAATTGTTTTTTAAATAAAAATCGATTCTTATAGAAAAATGTTCGTTTTTTTTTTTTAATTTTATTTTATTCGAGGGTTTTTTTTTTTTCCTGCTCATTAGTGAGATAACTGCCTGTTAAACTGCTATCGCTTTCTTTTCTTGTTTAATGTTCGTTTTTGTTTTCGCTTTTTTTGACTTTGTTTTTCTTTATTATATGATAAGATGAAACGTTTAAGCTTAAGGATTTGGATGAAACTCCACTCGTATATTAAGCAGGTAAAAAATTTAAAATCGATATGAATCAATTTTCGGCAATTCGATTCGATATTCAACTTACGGATATATCCGAATTTCAGTCTAATGCGCTAAAAGTGAACACATTTTCCTTTGTTTTCCATAAAATTCTTTTAAACAATAATTTTTTTAATGTATATTGAATCTAACTTTGTATGTTTAATGCAAAGAAGCTTTTTAAAAAAATCTTTGCTGAATGCTGTTCGCGGCGACGTTTTTCTGAATGTTTAAAGAATTTATTGAATTCTATAGTCACATTTTGAATTTTTCTTGGATATTTTTATCTCATGGATATTTTTATTGTTTCTTTATTTTAATGATATGTTCGTTAATTTATGATTGGTTCGTAAATTAATGATTATATAGATCATCTATATCAACATTGTGCGATATTCTTTTCAATATATTATAAATAAACTTTATAATAACTGCCGTACACAGTGAAATCTTCTATTCATAGAGAAAAGTAATACTATTCTTTTTAAGATTAAAGAATATTCCTTCTCATCTTTAAATTATATTTTAGTTTGAATGTTAAAGTTAAAGCACTAAGTTAGTCACTCTGTTATTGATTGAATACCAATTTGATTAATTAAAGCTGACTTCAATTCAATTCTTTGTAGAAGAATAGCTTTAAAGTAGGTGACTGCATCAAAAAAGTTGATTTTTTGAGAAATATGACATGTTTTTATTTAATATTTCTAATGTTTGAACAGATTTCTGTATAAAAGCCATTTGTATTTTATTTATAAGTCTATTTTTGGGAAAGTTGCACTTTTATATTTGTCTTTACATAGGTTACTATTTTATATTTTTAGATGCTATTTTCACAAATTCTAAATCTTCGTTGAATTTTCTTACGGAAAACCTCATAAATTAAAATTTAATGCATATTTTTTGTTTAAATTTGGTATAATAATTTCTCAATAAGTTCCTGAACTAAATAATAAGTAAGCTATTCCTTTAGAAATATTTTATGCTGTTTTCTTGCTTCACAATGTGAAAAAAATTGAACATTTCGTGTTATTTTTCAGCCGAATATTATTTAAAAATAGATAGAAATAAAGCTTTTTTTATAATTCAGGAACTAAATATAATTCTTAGGCTATCTGCAAAATTTTAAGTAAATCATTTGATAAACCTCTAAACTAGAAGCGTTTTGCTTCATACCACTTTTTATCCGCAACAGCCCTTTTTTTCATTAAAAAAAAAATCCCACTTATCTGGTATATTTTGGTTTCATATAGGATTTTTCGATCTTTTTTATTCAAAAATATAACTATTTTCGAGCGTTTTTTTTTTCAATTAACCCAGGCGTTGTCACACACTTTGGATAGGAAAGCTGGTGTTTAACGATACTTTCTACAATGATATACCAGTATATAATGATATATTTTTAAACCCAACGAAATTCCAATTTTCTCAATATATTTTGTACTTACAGTGATAATTTCTTTTTATATGCACCTATTTTTAGGGATAATTTAATCCGTAGAAATTTGGTACAGTAGAATTCTGGATTTTTTTCGGAACTTCGGGAAACGACACTCCAATGAAAAGAATATAATAGAGCTCATTGTAACAGAGGGATAGGAGGTTAGCAATTGGAATGTGCAAAGAGTTTTGTTCTCTTTGTCTCCGTATCGGCGTTATCGAGCCCACTCAGTCTGAGTTATATTCATCTTCAGATTAACTACTTTTCCTTGAAGTTATCTTGTGACGTGTTAAAGCCTTGAGGTTACGATGTTAACGTTTAAAACATTGGCTGTAGAAGAAAAATTATAATTTCCGAAATATTTTAAATTAAAGCAAGTTAATGTAAAAAAAAAGTATAGAATTTCTCAACCGATGATTGCTATTTTTCGAAAATATCGCAGATGCTAGTAATAAAATTTAAACAATTAGCAGATCAAAACTATCTGAAGGTTCCAAAGGTGACGATGTTGACGAAAATACCTCAACACGGTTCCAGGAAACGAGAGCGGAAAACCTGCCTATTAGTGGATCAATAATTTCTAAAACAGGCAAAAAAAAAAATCCTGTCTTTTTTTAGGCAATAGGCAATGATAATTTCTAAATTAGCAATGGATGCTTCTCCTCTTATCTTTTATCTTCAATATGTACTTTTATTGTTAAATTTTTTTTACCTTGAGATTCTGAAAAGATTTCAATATTTTAAAATTTATAAATACAATTTTTTATCAACAATATCTATAAGAAGAATCAATAAGAGCATTAAATAGTTTCTACACATGTAGTACAATTGGAAAACCAAGGTTCGCTCGGCAGGTTTTTTTGTTTGTTAGTTTGTTAAAATCGTGTTTTTTTTTTTTTTTTTTTTTTTTTTTTTTCTAGAAAATATTTAGATATGAATTACATACTGATTCTTTATTAATATTTTTCAATTTTACCTACATATGAACCGGTAATTTAAATTTAAAAAATCATGAATGCACTTAGTTTAACATGTTATTCGAAACAATCTGCTACATTACTGCATTCATTTTACATTTTATCTATCATTACTACTAAATTGGGTCCAAGATGGCGCTATATGACATTGTCAGCATGAGAGCAGATAGAAAAAGGCTCTAATAGTTAATTCCAAAAAAAATGGGTTTTTTTAGTAAAATTAAGTTTTATCAATAACGACGCCTATATAAATAATCTTAAAAAGCAAAACCTTATCTAAATATAAAATTTGAACCAAATCATTAGGACCGTTTCCGAGATATACGAAATAAATAAATTTATAATAATATATATATACAAGAATTGCCTTTTTAAAGATATAATATAAAAACAGTATGACCAAATACTGAAAACTTGTAGAACGATGACCAGTCTATAACAATATTTTTATAAATCTCTCCGGTATCATAATAAACAAATATTACTGTAGTGGCTGTTGACATAAAACATTTTCTGTCTTTTAACAGAACAGAGAAATAATTTACTCATTCGATATTTTTTATGGCTACTTTGTCTAAAATGAATAAGGAATCATCTTTAAGGTCATTAAAACATATTTCAATTCAAATTGAAGTACTGAAGCATTAAACAAACCACTTATGCATATTTTATTGATTCATAAACATTATAAAAAAGTTTATTGATTGTCAGTTTAAATTCCCTACTGCAATTTCTCCTTTATAGTATTACAAACAAGTTTTGTAGAATATGCTTAAAGAATAATCGTACCTGCCACTTTTATGGACATAGTTCATAGTTTCGGAAGTTGAATGAGAATGATTGAACTCAGAATCAGTGTCACAGATGCCCTGTCATCCAAAACTGATGACGCACATAATCATTTTTTATGCAGTACCATCTGTTTTTGTCAGTTTTTGCACTTTCTAATAGATCTTCTTCCTAATAAGCACTGAGGGTGTTTAAATAATGATTATATTTATCCAAGAATAATTTTACAGGTATTTTTTTTCACTCTATGACATATTAATAGTTACATTTTGTGATCCTTTCTAATTTACTTATCGTTTATTAGTAATTATTTCAAAATTTTATTTTAAAATTTACTTATCGTTTATTAGTAAATATTCAGATCTGAAAAGGTTGTTATAGCTTCTAGAACATATTTTGTCTTATGCAAAATTTCCTGTAATGTGTGGGTGTTTATAGAAAAACATGAGACTTTCAGAATGCGCCTAAAAAACTGTTCACTCAAATGGAATTAAATTTGGTCTACATATTATTCCATCTACGGAATTTCTATTCAGGTAAAAAACAATTATTAATTCTCACAACTTCAAAATGACTCGGAAAGTTTAATTGGCCAAAACAGTTAGCCGAAGAAATTGTAGAAATTCCAATTTCCATTTGACTCAATGAATTTGCGCTTAGAGAAGTGAAATTTTCATAGGAAATAGCAATAGCAATTGGAGTTGCTATTAATGAAAATGTTCAAGCTATCTTCATGATGAAAAATTTCGCAAACTGTTGTCACAGTTATATGCAATAAGTGTAACTGAAAAGTATTATTTTTTAAAGGGAATGCTACTAATCTATCCACCTTGAAGAGTCTCATAACGCTACAAATCAGAAAAATCAACTTTGAATTAAAATAGAACAGGAAATTCAAAGAATACAAATTTCGAGGAACACTTGAGAAATCAAGTCATTGTACCCCATATATTATGATTTCCATAATTCTTTCGATTAAATGACTGAGCCAACTGTGCATATACTAACTCCATAATGCAGTTGATGGCAGCAATTAGACTTATTGATTTGTTTGAATATATCGAACAACATGGTGAAAATATTATGTAGAACCAAATTTGGCCACATTTAGCAAACTAGGTATTTCTAAAATAGACTTTCAAACACTTTAGTTATTTCATGGTCATCCTATGTTTTCATTTATTCTTTTGTCTTCAGATATAATAAGAAATTGCAAGCTCAGTGTTTTGAAGAATAACTGATGAACTTATAAATTCGTGAACATAATATTTCACATAAAATTAGGAGCCACGATGATCTTTCAATAATCTCACCTTTGAGGTAAGAGGATCTTTCATTCCTAAGAGACCTGCCGTTTTGGTAAACCTGGTACAATCTAAATCTACTATGCTAAGTCAAGCATTTACTTTGGTGTAAAGCGAAAAGTTGTGGAGTGGGGTGCCAGTTTGTCATTCTCATGATCTGGTCACTGTTCGAATCCAAAATAGCCGTTTTGTTTTATGATGCTTCTCTCTTTTTGTAATGATGACACTGCAATATAAAGAAAGGAATAATTTCTTTTAAAGTAGCCGAAAGCTGGAAATAAAACATTAGAAATTCTGTAGTAGTACATGGCACTGAGATGCCAGAGCTGTTACACATCATCCCCTTGTTAGAAGTGCATACTCATTCGACGATTGTTTTTAAAACAACCTTTGCCTGGTAGAGATGTGTTGCTTCAAACGTTCTTTCAGCGATTTTTAATAGTAACCATACATAAGTTATGCCTCAGTTTCAACCACTTCAAAAGTAAAGCTGTTGAAGTTATATGCCAGTTTACATATAACTTGAAAAGTTAGGCTTATATCTATCAGGATAAGGATAGATTTAAAAGTTGGTAATTTTGAACACATTTAAGTTATTTTATTTTCAAGTATTCGTCATTTAATATTTTTTTACAGTTGTTTAGATTTTATGTAAAAATTTCAAGGCATTAAAGTATAATTTTTTTTTGAAATTTGAATATACCATTAAGTTAAACATCTGACGTTTTAATTTCTTCATTTATTATTTTGGATATTATTTTCACTTATTCCAGGCATTTATATTCTTTATTTTTTGTTACACCATTAGGTTATCCTTATTTGTTCAATCATCTACTTCACGAGGTGAGTCGTCGTCTGGAGTATTCGTAGAATAGAAAAATTGGTTTGAGCTGCTTTATGTAACAATGGGTAAGTGTTATTGAAACTCAACTTAAAAATGCTAAAGCGGCGTTCTTACGACATGTCCCCCCTCGACCTCTCTTGCGGTTTTCTTGGGTCCTTTGATGCCTGTTCAGTTTACTGACAATTTGTCGGTAAGCAGGACAGGCATCAAAGAACCCCAGAAAACTGCAAGAGAGAGAAAACGGAAGAACGCGTGACTCGCCTGAATATTTTCCGATCGTTGGAAAGCGGCTTAAGACTCATGAGTTGTGTCTCAACATTTGCAAAATGCTTTATGAAACCAGCTGGAATGGTCTTTCCGAAATTTTCGGGCATACGCGGACTTTGAGTAATGTCACGAATACCTTGCGTGGCATTAGTGAAAAATGGATACAAAATATAGATCGTACTGAATAGAATGTACTTAATAGCATTTTACTGAATCTATTACAAGAGAATTGGCATTTTGGCTGCCCTTTTGCTGACACATGAAACTACAGTTGTAGTCACAAAATAACATTGATCTAAGTCATTGCTTTTATGAGGTATTGCGTTTACATGCATGCAAAAGTACAGATCGACAGACGGTCGTCCATCTCACTGATTTGATTCAAAATATAGATCGTACAGAATAGAATGTACTTAATAGCATTTTACTGAATCCATTACAAGAGAATTGGCATTTTGGCTGCCCTTTTGCTGACACGTGAAACTACAGTTGTAGTCACTTTTATGAGGTATGGCGTTTACATGCATGCAAAAGTACAGATCGACAGGCGGTCGTCCATCTCACTGATTTGATTCAAAATTTGATAATTATATATATTTTCGATGCCACACTTGTATACTTTTATTTAACTAGTTGTATTTGGTTTGTAGTTTTTCAGTTCACTCGCACTCGAACAGCCAGACAGACAAACTTTCTATGAGGGGATTTCGTACAAAATGTGATAGACAACTACAAATTTTTTCGTCATCCTGTGAACCAAATTTCAGCCATCTAGCTCAAAACGTTTTTGAGTTAGTTTTGAGTTAGCTTTAAGTCTTAATACGAAATATAGAAAAGCGTTTCAAATAACTCATAAGCGATTAATACTTTTAATAGCTACCTGACTTCTTTCAGTTGTTTTGTAAATGGATGTACATATCAAACTATTCGTTGTAACATGTATGATTCTTCGATACCTGTATTATTCTATCACACGTTTATAAATCAGATCTATTGCTTTTCCTATAAAGATTTATTATATTTTATTCCTTCCCCGAAATAAAACGGGATTACATATTGACTAAATTTTATTGGATGGAATTATGTAATAATTTTTTCTTTTTCTTGCTGATGTGCTTGTTTTGAAATTTTGTGGACTTTTGATGATTATTTAAAAGTTTTTCAGAATTTCGCTGTTCAATTAAATTAAATTTTGATTCAATACTGGTGGCGCTATCTGGTATTCCTTTTTAGAAACAATAGATCTCAAAATTAAACAGTGGACAATAATTAAAATGAATTTCTTCGCTTTAATACACTAATAAAAGGGTGTTCACAAAAGCTTTTTTAATTATTTCAAGTTTAACACCTACTGAATCAGACTGATGCAAAAAGCTTCATTTTGTAAACGCATAGGCTGATCAAATGAACGAAAAGAAATCGCTAGAGAGTTATAATTAATGGTAAAGGTAATGGCTTTGAAAAAATTTCTATCGAGTCATTCGAACGGAATAATTTAATACCACCATATAACATTTGTGCACCACTGGTAATGAGCACGCACAGCGATAAAAAAAAGAAGTTCAAAAACGAGACCATTAGAAAGATAAACTACACATATTAATTCACTGAAAGGTGATATTGGCAATATGAAGAATCGATCGTGTTCTAACCTTGGGAAATGTTTTTAAGATTTCTCGGAACATTAGGATAATTGCTATCTCTCTAATCAAAATGGCCATCCTCCATTTTTAGAGTAAAATTTCTCACATCGAGTAATGGGTAAATCTTTCCCATTTTATATCTTGCCGATTAACGTAAGATGCTTAGATGGTTCTCCGAAAACTAATGATTTACTGTACAGCGCACAAAATTATCTGTATGTCAGCATCCAGCAGCTGAAAACTACTCTAACAAGGCTTGCGCGATCATAAATACCTGGAAACATCTGCTCGCTTCCGGAGGATTTGAAATTGAATCCCTTGTTATTGATACGCATTATGGTGTTTCATTTCCTAATTAAGTTGTTATTTTTCATCTTCCAACGCACATTGTTAGGAAATTTACAACTATTCTCGCTTCTTCTCGAAGTCCAATCAAGCAATTCTGCCTCTTGAAATAAGGGTTTATTTTACTTCTTAATTAGAGGATTCCGATTTGAGGCATTTTTTGCTATTTCGTATTGCATATGGACGTATGACACGCGGGACTCTCAAGGATCTACAACTTGTTTTTTTATTTAAATTAATGACTTCTTAAACTTTATCACAGCTCTAAATATCAATTATTTTATAATTTCATCGAAAAATCAAATATATTTCTGTAAGATAAGGGATTAGTGAATCTATATTTAATACCGGAGTGAAAGGTGGCTTTTTTCAAGCTTTCAGTATTTTTGTATAAAGATCTAATTATTTTCACAAAATGAGAAACCGAGGTAAGAAGTTCGACTCGTTTTTTTATTGTTAACTACTATTTTGCAACTACTATTTTAAGTATCATCATTAATTTTAAAGTGCTTTCAGGAATTTTATAACTGTGTCTTTTATTATTTGAGAAACATGTTGGCAATTATATTGGATTATGTTCTAAGCATAAGACCAAGTATATACCTCCTATTTTTATCCGATGTTTCTAATATTTGTCGTGTTCAGACAGATTTATACGGTTTGTTTGTCATATCAATCAATTAACAGCAGGTTTTTCAGTACCGTGTTTTTTAATGAAACTATATTTATTGTATTCATACGAATAAAAAGCTGCATGCATTTTTTTTGTCGTCTATAAAGAGAAAACATTGTAAAAATCTCGATTTAGGGGTTTTGATAAATCTCTGTTTTACACCTTCTTGGATTTAAAAATTAAGGATTAAACACCTTCTCCCCAAAGCATCTCACATGGATGTTCTATGGGATTTAAATCAGGAGAGAATGCTATCCAATCCTTTCGAATGATATCTTCACTTTTCAGTAGCTGCTGAACGTCAGCAGTCAGGTGTGGCCGTGTATTGTCATCCATAAATTGTATTGTTACTGGGCCACGGAATGGCCGGCGTGCTCCCCTGATTTAAATCCGATAGAACATGTGTGGGATGCTTTGGGGAGACGCCTTGCGGCACGATTACATCCTCCTGGGAACACCCGGCAACTTAAACAGATGCTGATTGAGGAATGGGCACTCTTACCTCAAGAACTGTTGGACAATCTGGTGCTGAGTATGGGGAGACGGTGCGAAGCAACCATTTCAGTAAGGGGAGGGCATATCCCATACTAAGGAACATCTGCTTGCTGTTCTTCCTCTTGGACAGACAATCATGTGTAACGATACTATGAGTCCAATAAAGCCTTTTTTTTTGTTTGATTCCATACTGTATGCATTGTATTCATTTCTGCGCAACTATGCTTTCGTCATTCTTTCAGAACAAAATGCTGTATCTCATTTCTGAATTTCATGTCTCTCAGATGATTTCTCGTGAAGTTATGGCAAAAAACACATTTGTTGCTTAAGTTTTGCACACCAGTGTAGAATTGTATTAAATTTTACATTCAATTCTTAATCAAAATAGCAGACAATTTTCTTTACTATATTACGAAACGCACTTATTGTTTGCTTTGAATTTATTATTAACATGTTATCAGTTTCTGACAAAATATTACGCGATTTGTCAATACTCGTTCTCAGTTCTCTGTTTTTGAAGCAGTAATGTTTTATTTATGTTGAAGCTGCATTTTCATGCAAGAAATTTTAAATTATTTTGATGTTGTTGTATATGGTTATGCGACATAATATATTGTATTGTCTTTGTTATGGCAAAAAACCCAAACAGCAAATGATATAAAATTTTGATTTAATAACTATAATCATTAGCAGGCATAGCATACAGGTAAATGAATGGTATGTGATCTTGTGATTACAGTTTAATTTTAATGTTCTTTTCAGCCGACCGGGAAAAAAAGGCTTCCATATATATATATATATATATATAAGGATATTTTAATTCTAATTTCAATTTAATTCATTTCCAAGATTTTTATCTTAATTTAGCCCATCATAACTTCATTCTAAAATATTCTCTTATTTCGTCATCCAATTCCACTTTCGGTTTAATTAATTCTTTTGTAAAAATAATGCGCCATCAGTACTACATATCAAATGAAAGTGATACTTCCGTTGCCCTGGTCAAAGGTCAAAACATGTATTCCACCGGCCCGTGGCTGGAAATCCTATCTTATATAAGACTAATGATCATTTATTCGTGCCTTTTCCCTTCCTTCTTAATTCTGCTTTTGTGCCGCGCTGCGTCTTCTTGTAAATAATTATGCTTTCCTGGATGGTGGTAGAGAGAGAATAAAACGGAATTAAAAATTCAAAATGTATCTTCACTGCTTCAAACCTGCACTCTGCTTCAACCAACCAAAATAATGCTACATATATAATATATGCGATTTTCGGGTATTTATGTTTTAATCGCATGTCAAGGATTAATCGTCAAATATTCCCGTATAATAGCCGTATATATATATATATATATATAGTAACCAATCAAAAGCAAGAAATAGTTTGAAAACTAAACTAAATTGACAACGAAAGCAAAACAATTTCAAAAACGCAACAAAAAATACAACAACAAAAAATAAAAACTATTCAAACAACACCAAAAAAGGAACAGTTAAAAAACTTCATAGTATTTAGAGAGCGCAAATGCTGCTACTTCTAGAACACAGATGAACTGATACAAAAGTATAAAAATAAAGTAAAATGGAAAAACAAAAAAACCAAATAAAAATATTAAAAAATCAAGAGCCCGGCCTGAAGACTTTTTCAAGGGTCACCCTCAGGCAGAGATTCAAAAAAGGGATTTTTTCTGTAAAGGAAATTAAGACAAACGTCTAATAATGATTCCTTCGTGACCCGAAAATCCCCTGAAATTAGGCCTAAGAGATATACCATTTAAACAGAAAGGAAAATACAAAACAACCAATTAGAAGAAAAACTACTAATAAGTAAAAATACACTTACAAAAAACACCAAAAAACAGACAAATTAAACACAGAAAAAATAACTAAAAAGTAAGAAATATAATGCAGAGGCAAAACATACCTTCCAACAGTCCAGAAAATCCCAAGCTATCGATTGTGATTCCCGCCCATTATAAACAAAGCTAACGGCAATTTAGGTAAAAATTGTAAGCTCGCAGCGCCACCTATTGAGTG
>JAPMOR010045160.1:139012-158860 GCA_026543865.1 Argiope aurantia | reverse complement strand
AAAAAAAAATTTCCAACTCACTATTTGGACGAATCTCCTGATTTTTGTAACACATTCGTGTTCACAGACAAACAGGCTGAGCCACCACCACCCCTACCAAAATAAGAATTAGGGACAGATAAAGTGACTGGAAATGTTTGAGTACAAGCACCATATAAGACGCAATTCTCTTCAAGCTTTTGCAATAAAAGATACTTGGAAATGCCTTTTTTTTAGTGTCTTCTTATTTCTTACGTTGTGTGAGTCAAAAACGTAGTGAACCAGACAAATAAAATTTGGTATATGGATTAACGACGCACTTTTTAGATATCTGTCAAATTTGAGTGAAATCCATTCACAGGAAATCTGACTGTTTAATTATTAGTTAATTTGATAATTCCAAAACTCAGCTAGATAGATAAAATTTGGCACACAGGTTTAACATCTAAAAAGATATCCTTATCAAATTTTGAATTATATCTGTCAAATAGTTGATCGTCAATTGGTTTGTACTTTCGCATACATGCAAACTCAATAACTCATAAACAGGATGACTTAAATCAATGAATGCAACTCATTTGCGGCGTTATCCCAGGTCTATAATAAAGCCGCGTGGTCTGTGGTAAGGTCTCGTCATCGGTACCAGAGGGTTTCGGGTTCGAGAACCAATTCCATCGGAGAACCGTCGTGTAATCGGATCTGGTGCAGGCTAAATTCGTTGGAATCAAATGTCCTCCCGCTGGTGTGGTGTGGAAGTTTGGAGAGCTAGTGCCAACTCAGGTGTCGTCCTTATCATTTGACCTAAATTATGAGGTCCGTCCCAAAATTTCCCTAGTGTTGCTTCAAAATGGGACGTTAATATAATTTAACTAAGGTCTATAATTGTATGCGGGGGAAGAAGGGGATAAGACCTTAATTGAAGATAGTGAGAGAACATTTCGGGAAGACTGGTTTTTCACGTACTGAGCTTTTCAATTTATATATCTTCAGAAATAATTGCTATTAGAAGAGCTAGGATAAATAAAAATTCTTAATAATCATTACTTAAGCGTACTTAACGAATTAAACGAAGCCGTAATATGCTCCTTCTTTTGTAAATTCATAATAAAGAGCAGAAAATATAGAGTTGAGAGTAAGTAAAATACCACTTCTCAATTATGAATTTGGTTCAAGATTCTTGTGCAAGAATCGCATGCCAAGTTTCACCCTTCTAGCTTGTTACATTTTTAATTATCTTTTTTGGCAGATAGATGGAATTCAAAAAGTTAATTTTTTTTTACTCAAGGACATTTAAAAACTGATTAATTATCAAAACCTCGTAGTTTATTGTTCTTTTGGTGATTGATATTGATACAATGATACTTTATAAAACGGCTGGGAATTCAGCCGTTTGATATTAGAGTATTGCAGTGGAAATGATGACAAATAAAAAGTCTCCAAAGATTGGGTCCGACAAAAGGAAAGGTTTAATTTAAGCACCATTTATTACGAGGAAATAGAATTTAACACATGATGAACTATTTACAGATATGACAGGGAAAACTTATAAATACATAAACGGTCATTACAGGACCTGAGACCAGTACCGAACCAAAACATCTTTCAAACATAACGACACGTATTTATCTCATGTCTTAATTCTAAAATTTGTATATTAGCTACAGTTGCCAGGTTAAATAAATATCAGATACGATACCGATTAAATAGTTAAATGTTTAATGTCACGTGAAGTGATTTATTCATACTAATGACGCATAATAGCAGGTTCAAAATGCATTGCATTATTTTTCACTAAAGTACGAGAGACAAAATAATTTGGAATTTATAACTTTAATGCCGAAATTTCCTAACAGATATACATTCTTTTTCTATAAGAAAGGATAAATAAAAAGAGGATAAAAGATTCATTCTTCGTCTATAAGAAAGAATAAATAGATAACAAAAAACAAACATAAAATAATAGATAACATAAAACAAAATATATATAATAAACATTTTACACGTTAAATACATACTTTCATTCAGCTTGTTGAAACACATCTCTAAGATATATAATATTACAGATTAAAAAAATCAAACTTCATTAACAATTTTTGCCAGTGTTTTAATTTTTTCATGAAAAAGTTAACTATTTCTTTAATTGCTTTTGCATCGCTGTGTTAATAAGTTGTCATGACAACTACTTGATGGTTTTCGAGTGTCTGTTAATGAATTTCACTTTTAGATCATAATTTCAACACTTTCGATCACTTCTGGACAATCTTTGTTAAATAATTTTCTAAATTCTCAGTTATCTAATCTTATTTTCTTATGATTATACATCATTTTTCTTTCGATAAAGATATCACACTCTAATGCCATGCATTTTACATTTTATTTAAATAACCCGGACCATCATTTCATATAAGTAACAAAAAACTCGCCATTTCTAAAACGAGAAAGGTTTTAAATTGCTCTAAAGAGGCTGGCGTTTAATTGTGTACTTTATATGCAGAAGGAAGAAAATCCATTATTACTCACTATTTGGGAGTTAACTGAGAAGCTACGCAAAACAGATTAATCTAGTTAAGAGCGAATGAGCTCTCAGATAATGAAAGCAATTTGTCACTCAACTTGGGAAAGTACTGCAAGTACTTAATGGAAATCTCGGGTTTTCACTCGCTGCATGAGAAATTAGTCAAAATTGGCAGGTGCTAAACAATGAATTAGGAAACAAAAATAATTAATGAATATTTAAAATTTATAGCACCTGTGACTAGTGAAAAGTAAAATTTAAGCGCGTTTAATATTTTTTTTCTATCTTTCCTCTGTTATTTTTGTTTTCATTTCGATAAATTATGACCGAAAGGCTTTGTATTGGCTTTGCATTTTCAGGGTTTTTATGCCTCCCGCGGGAAAAATTTCTAAAACTGTATATAAAAAAAATAAAAATACTGTCATTGTCTTCAAGTTACGGAAGAAGATTGGGTTATATTTTCGCATTTTCTCTTTAAAGAATGATTAATGGTGTTTTTATGAACCTCGAAAGAAAAGAAAAATAAAAATATTCGAAGTACCTTTTAGAACTTTTCTCCCTTGAGATTTTTTTTCTGTGGTAAAGAGACTTAAGGAGTTAGGACAGTGTTTTATAACTTGCCTTTTACTTTGGTAAGTTATGAAGTTGCCTGATTAAATACTCAGCTTTACGCTCAAAAGAAAAAAGAAATTCAAGTATTGATTGAAATATGCACCTCACTTTGCATTTTAGAGTTAAATAGATGTAAGATTTCTACTTTGGATGTTTTCATTTATATGGCATTTTTCAGGGTAGTTAATTATTTGCTAATGGTACTTTTATTAAGACAATAATTCCTAGCCTGCATAGGCCTTAAAAGCCTTAAAAATTGCAAAAGAAAAGCTAAGGAAACAAATACTACTGAAAAAAGAAGTTTGCAAAAAAGTTTTTTTTAGGTGTATCTTTTTAGTTTTTGCTGAAAAAGCAAAAAGTTGAAGTAAAAGTTGAAAATGTAAATAATAAATAAGAGTAATAAAAATTTATAAGATATGAAAAGTATAAAAGTAATAATAATTATAATTTTTTTATCAAAACCAAATTTTAAAAACATGCGACATTGATAAATATAATCATTCTGCATAATTTATTCTTTTCTGGCAACTTCTTAACTTGTTGGTTCTCAGAGAAAATAATTCTAATGTCAATAATATGACTAAATATCTATCAAGCGCCAAAAATATTACATATTTAATTATTATTATAATAATGTAATATTATTATAATAATATTAATATAATTATATATAAAAATAGTGCATAATATTACATGCATAGTTCGTTTCATGATCCCAAGGTTAGCACTTTTCGACAATTTTGCTTCGCTAAAGGGTGGTACTCGGAAATATGATAGCCCCATTGCTGAATGTAAACATTCCCTCCTTGTCACTCTTTTTTTTTTTACGATATAAACGCTTCCTGGCGCATGCACAAATGCGCAGAGGGTTTCCGAATCCGAGACTGAGAAGTATGTAGCATTTTTTAGTTTCCGTGTTCATATATAAGGAAATAGTTACATTGCGGCAAATATACTCCTCAGTTGTTTCAAAATTTGATGTAGATGAACAATTTCAGTGTGAAGACCACATACCAAATTTCATTCATATAGAAGTTTTCAGTGGGTAAATATGTTCTTAGTATGACACAGGTATAATTTCAAATGAATTTTCAACCAAATAGATTAGAATATAAAATTTCTTCAAAGTTTCAAGGTCTAATGTTTGACTTCAATCCGTTATCTCATATAGTTTATTAACTGACGTATTTATATTTACCTGAACGAATCGACAGACTGACGAATTTCGTTTCGAATTCGATAGAAATCTGCAATTTTGATGCAAAAATTTCAAAACAAATGTCATTTATCTAGCTTGAGTATTCATACACAAACATATATCCAAAAACTTTTCTTTTATTGTGCCGTTTTAGATATGAAGATTTATCAAAATCCATAATAAAATTTTTGACGATTACAATATCTTTCATAATTTATATTTTAGAAATTAAATAAAAAATTGTAGCAATTTCATCATTTTTCAGTATCAAAAAAAAATCCTCTAACATATGCTACCTGTCTTTTTTCCAATCTAACCTGATTGGCAATCTTTCCATTATTTTATCAGAGATGTTTAAGAAAGGCTTTCTAGGAAATTGCGTCCCTCCTATCAGATAAGGGCATTTTAAAATAGAAAGTCTTTAATCAAAACCGCAACTGTGTATTTCATTCCATCGCACCCGAAACAATTAGACTGATTGGAAAATGCTGACAGCGAACAAGGTCGGTAATTCGTTTTCTGGATTGTTAGTTTTGATCAATTCTCCGCTGGCATCCACATCTTTTATTTTGAAGAATCGATTAAACGGCGGTAATTCTTTTGATCTCTTGCATCCGTATTTTCTCTCAAGGAAACCCGCATTTGACGTGTTTATTTCCTCTTAACCAAATATTGGGGGACGTATTTTATTCCTAACGAAACAGTCTGTCGTGACATGTAATTTCCCTGAAAGCGACTCATTTCTTTGACAGTCTCTTCCGAGTAAGTTGATATATGGAGCTTATATTTATGTTAAGTCTCGGTTTCATAAACGTCCACTTTACAACTCATGCGAAAACCCAACCAGCATCCAGCATAATTATTCAAATCACGTGAAAGCCCTTTTTTTAATTGCCATACAGTGTTCTATAAGAAGTCATTTTTTTATCTGAATATATTTGAAAGCTTTATTTTCTAATTTAATAAAAGGCAGAAATGATATCTATTGTGAAAAAATATTGAAATCGTAGAGATATCTCATTCTCTTTAATAAACAGCAAAAAAGAATGAAAAATTAGATAAATATATTGTAGATTTTTATGGCATTGAACCTTTGATATTCAACTAAATATTTGGGTTGTACTTTATTCCCAACGAAACAGTCTACCGTGACATGTTTTTCCCTGAAAGCGACTCATTTCTTTGACAATCTCTTTCGAGTAAGTTGATATATGGAGCTTATATTTATGCTATGTCTTGGCTTCATAACTGTTCACTTTACAACTCATACGAAAACCCAAATATTAGAGGCCAGGATCTAGCATAATTATTCAAATCATGTAAAAGCCCATTTTTTAATTGCCACACAGCGTTCTGTAAGAAGTCATTTTTTTTTATCTAAATATATTTGAAAACTTTTTTTTGTAATTTAATAAAAGGCATATTGAAATCATAGAGTTACATAAAATATTACTATCAAAGATATCCCATTCTCTTGAATAAGCAGCAAAGAATAATACCAAAATTGTATTAATATATTGTAGATTTTGTGGTATTGAGCCTTTGATATTTAACGAAATATTTGGGTTGTATTTTATTCCTAACTAAACAGTCTGTCGTGACACGTAATTTCCCTAACAGCGACTCATTTCTTCGAATCTTTTTCTAATTAGTTGATATATGGAAATTATATTTATGCTAAGCTTCTGGCTTTATAAGCAAGCGTTCACTTTACAATTCATGCGAAAACCAAACTGGATCTAATATAATTATTCAAATCACATAATATTTTAATTGCCATACAACGATCTGTAATAAGTCATTTTTATATAAATATATTTCAAAGCTTTTTTTTATAATTTAATAAAAGGCATATTGAAAAAATATTGCAATCATAGAGTTACATAGAATATTACTACCGGATATATCTAATTTCTTTTAATAAACAACAAAAAATAATATCAAAATTACCTCAATATATTGTAGATTTTGGGGCTTTGAACCTTTGATATTGTCACGTAGATACTATGGTATAGAACTCAAAGACACACACAAGAGGTAGAGCTAAACCAATTTATTAATTGAACTCAGAACACAGTAACTGACAAATCTTCTGTTTTTATTCAAGCAGAGAAAGTTCCAGAATACTCTTCTGGAGACAGTAAGAAAAGTCCAGAACACTTGTCTGGTAAACTAAAGAAATGTCCAGTATCTTCTGGAACATGAAATAAAGGAAAACATAAAATCAAGGAATTAAGTATTTACATATACCATTAATCGCATTGTCTCTAGCGGGATTCGAACCCAGGTCTCTTGATCATGAGACCAGTGCCATGACCATTCGGCCATGAAGATTCGACTGTCTTTCTGCAATGCGGCAATATTCAACCAAATATTTGGGTTGTATTTTATTTCCAACGAAACAGTCTGCCGTGACATGTAATTTCCCTGAAAGCGTCTCATTTCTTTGACAATCTCTTTCGAGTAAGTTGATATATGGAGCTTATATTTATGCTGTGTCTTGGCTTCATAAATGTTCACTTTACATGTCAAGCGAAAACCCAACTATTTTGGGCCAGGATCTAGGATTATTATTCAAATCACATGAAAGTCCGTTTTTTAATTGCCACACAGTCTTCTGTAATAAAGATCATTTTTCTAAGATAAATGTTTTAGAATATATTAACATCTACTTTATAAGCAAATTATAGCAGCTACCCTCCTGCAAACAATTAAGCCTATTTTTACGCTCGATTAAAGTTTCTGTTTGAAGCATATTTCTTGATTTCTTTTATATCTTCTTTCATGTGACTGGATGAGTAGGAGAACCATTTTCAGAACATTTCTAACAATATTTTACAGTTCTTTTAACCCCTTTCGGTAAAATGACGAATATAGCTCGTCCCTGGTTTTTCAATGATAAGCTATACTTGTCATGGGACTAAAGTTACTGTTGAATATCATCATAAATTTGGTTTCAAATTCCTAGTATACTGAATCCGGCAGCACTTTTATTACCTATGTTGATATCATAGATCATTATCGCATATTGTTTACCCTTCGATTGTCTTGGTACAGTTTACGCCAAATTGTTGTTAGTCAGTGGACTTCATTCTTATAAACATTTAGTGTGAACATCTGTTTTACTAAAGGAAAAACATGCAGTGAAATAAACACCGTAACGAACCGTAAATATAGGTACTAATCCAAAGTCATTGGAGGTTTTTGAAAAAGTTTTGAATATGAAATTACAAATTACAGTTATATCCATATCGATAATATAATTTTAATTAACAATATGCAAAAATTATGAAATGAACTAAGTTTTTCTAATAAAAATTAAATGGTTATTTCATGCACAATTGTTCATTATTAAATCTTACTGGAAGGAACTCATTAGTTAAGTGAAGCGATGAATTCTGCAGCTGAGAAAAAGTTTGAAGCGATGGATTCTGCAGCTGTGAAAACGTTAAATGAAGAAGTCTGGAATTCTTACAATGGTTTTTTACATTTATTATTGCCAATATTACCTATGTTGGAGTTATAAATATATATCAATCTTTTCATAATAAATTATTTATTTCAATTGAATTAATTTTTCCATAAAACTTCATTTTGATGTTCGAGTTAGATTGACTCATTTCAGTAGAAATATATAAATAACAACCTTAACTCTAGCGTTAACAGGTATTAAGCCATTATGAAGTTTTAGAAAAATAAATTTTCGAATCGATGACTTTTTTTAAAAAAAGGTAATTACTACTTATATTTAATCAATATATATCTTTTCTTTAAACTTGATAAATAACATTTTATTATTTTCAGAAGTATTAACCGTTAGAAGCTTGATTTTCCAAATTAAGTTTTTAAAAAATATAAATGTGTTCATTGCAGTATCCAGATAAAGGGAAAAATAATTTTAAAAATCACAATACATATTTTAGTGTATTTTAGTCTCAAGTGTCAAAATTGATAATCATAAAAATAGCAAGATTTTCTTCAAGCAAATCAGACCTTTGCTAAACATAATTATACTATTGTAAACATGATATATTAACATACCTCAAACGAATTTTTATTTTTTTAGAATAATGAAATGCGTCAAAGATTTATTCCGCTAAACTTTCTCAAAAAATATATCATTCATTCATTACGGTGGGAAAACAAAATGTCATATTATTTGAACAATTTTGACAGCTGAATTTATTTTTTTAAATTTTGTTCAAAAGAACATTATGCAATGGTAACATATATACAGCCAAATATTAAAAAAACCCATTGCAAGTGAACAATTCGATTTAAAAGACCGGTATCAAATTTGAAACTTGAAGTGCTCAAAGCTTAAGATATCATACGAGATCTATTCATCTGCGAATTTATGCTCATTGTTGTATTTTTAATACGCTCATTTGACATCGCTACAAATTCTTCGAAATGGATTAGTTCTCTTTGTTACTTTATACGAAATGCAACGCTTACGTTTTTCGCTTCATTCATTCGCAGACATTCAGAGACACGCCTTCACCTGTATAATTCCTTACAATACTCTTTTCTGCAATATCATTGGTCTGCTCGTTTGGAAATGAAATCACGGTACATTTGTAGCAAAGAAAAATTGCCTTAGTGAATATTTTCAATGAACTCGTTTAGATGTAGAACAAAAGAGAAATCTTTTCAAATATGTTCAGCAAAAGGAAGTTGCACATTTCAGTTATGCCCGGGAAGGGTTGCCTTTCCTCCATTCTACTCCGTGCTTCATTATCCCATTCGGGAGGAAGCATTTGGGGAAATATTTACCGCTGTCTTGACTAAATCTCTGGAATTTGCTTCCACTATTTATCTATAGCGTTGGAGCAGAATGAATTCCGTATAGCAAAGGTGCAAATTATTCGCTGTAATCGTCAAGCCTAGATGGAGGAGTGCGATAGCGAACAGATTAATTATGGGATATTAAGTTCTGTATCACCAAACGGGGAGTGAGTTATTATCAGTTACCATGGCTTATAGGACAAACATATCTGGGGAACTAGATAGGAAATTGTAGGGAGACGAAGTCAGAGGGTTTGGTGCAAATACTTTATGGTCAAACTAATTGAAAATATGTTTCTAAATTTACTTGCTCACTAACGCGCGGGTTTCTGAATGGGTACAGAAGTGGAAATTAAAATGGTTGAGTTTCGAAATTTTATGAATGGAGATACAGCAAATTGTGGGAGTCCATTTAATGGGATCGATATTGTTGTTGTGGGGAAGAGTGTTTGGATCAAAAAGAACTAGGTTAATTCTGTGTTTATTGTTAATATATGTTCACACTGACAACAAATATAAATCAATTTGAACAAATATAAGTCCAAATTCACTGATTGATGTATCACATGTTGACATAAACTATATATCACACTCACTCTCTATATATGTAATATAATTTATTCGAAGAAAGTAACCTTTGTTTACTTGTAACAGAAAATAGTATATTTCTTTTACGTTTCTCTGAGGCATGATGAAAAATTTTAACAGAACTGATTGTAAATTCAAACCTAAAAGCACTTGAAATCAGTTTAAGAAACCTGTGTTTATTGTTATTCCTGCCAAGCTAATTGACGTTATTGAACTTTGTTGTCACTTAATTTTATTTAATAAAATATAAATATGGCCAATAATACATTTGTCTCTTAGAAAAATACGATACAAAAATCCTTTAAACTAGCCGGAGTGGTCTCCTCAAAAATTTCTTGCATGCTCTCTAATAAAGGTATTATCCTAGAGAAGACCTTCCGTGAGTTTGGATTTTTACTAAGTCTATCGTGTCATTCTTGGTTAGTTATTTGGCGATTAATCCCTGGCATACGGTTAATAGTATCCAAAAATCAAATTTATGTTTTAAACGAGTTTTTCCCAGTCATTTGAAACAACAATAATACAACTATGAATTATCGGGTTTGCATGTTTCTAAAAGTACAGACTGACTGACGGTCCATCCCTTGTTTGATTTCGCTCAAATTTGGATAGGTGTCTAGACAATAGATATTAATTCTGTGTATCAAATTTCATCTATCTAGCTCTTTGTTTTGTAGCTATCGTGTTAAATTATAAACTAACAGCCGGACCGATAGATTTCCACTGAGCGAAGTTTGCACAAAACTTAATAGAAATCAATACATTTAATATAAAAGCTGTATACCAAATTTTATCCATCTAGATCAAAGCAGTTTTTAATTATATTTGTCACAGACAGACGGACATTTTCCGAAAATGTGTTTTTCGAACTCAGGGTGATCTAAAACGTGGAGATTCGTCAAACTCTCGAGTTCGAAATTTTTGACGATTACTATGCTTTCTCTATACTACGTATCCGAGAAAGTAAAAATGGTTATAAAACTCATATTCCTCGCTTATTAACCCTTCGAAGCCGGACCGGGCTTTTTGTTACTATAGAATACCGCTCTCTAGAATCGCTACATATATGGAACGCACACGGATAAAATGAACAAAGCGAAGCGAATTGTTTTTAAATTAAACGTCATAAAGCTGTTGCAAGTCGAAATGTATGGAAGAATGTGGTCAATTTTTTTTTCTGCATCAAAAATGAGTTGTTCCAGTCCGTTGAGCAGCTCGACGTCACATTACAACTTCATATATGACAATGCTTATTTGTATGTTGTGGCTGCTGTTTCTAATGGCAGGTGTCATAGACAAGCCCGCAGATTTTAAGCCGAGAAAGCGTCTCTTGTTGTTCAGTAGCGCCATTTAGGGCCAAGAGTGCGTCTTCGCTACTCATGTATCTCAACCCTTTTTAGGGGGTGGACTTCATTCATGCATTTCATTGATTCATCCACAGATCGTAATTTAGACCTGAATCAGAGAACGATCAACTCTGCTCCTGCACCCCCAATGTTATTGTCTCGACTTGGGGGACTTAGTGACCACGACAGATTTATACGTGAGCCAGCCACCACACACATAGAGTCTTCGGCCAGCGGGGTTCGAATTCACAATTCAAGGGATGCGAATCTTACACCCTACCAACCAAACTATCCTGGAACATTTATATGTTATATGTCATAGGCAAAATTCTTTTATAATCAGACTATAATTCCTCTATAAACCCCCTCCCCATATAGCGTCTACATTTTATGTTTGCAATCCAATGCTTCAGCGTAAAAGTGACTTGCTCTTGTTTGCCTGACCTACTCTTATCATGGTTTTAGAAACACCCTGTATATACAATCGGAGGTTAGTAAATATCTAGAAAAAGAGAATTCAAACAATTTATGGAGAAGCCAAACAATATGAATACTTCAGATCGATTAAGAATAGGAACGAATAAGAATTTTTGTTTCATCAAAATATACCACAGACAAACTCGGGTCGAATTAATGAGATTTTATATAGAAAAGATGCGCTTTGCCTGTAAAAGAAATCGTAAACTTTCTTAAAATTTTATTGACTATTTTAAAGGATCAAATTTATGTTTCATATTCTGATCAGGTACAGAAGTTTCTTCAACAGCTAGTTAAAAATTATGGTTATGGTTTTGTAAACTTTTACCGGAGTTAACGTTGCATTAACTGTCCAACGGATGCAACTGATCCAACACTCACGTTTCCAGCATTTTATTATGGCATGTTCAAATATTACGCCTGGCTGGAAGATTAAAGTTTGTTCCGCATATTAATCTAGGACTGCATTAAACAGATGTTTGAATAAATATATATTACAAAATATAAATACCTTAAATTTAAGCGAAATATATGGATATATAATGATTTTGTATAAAGGAAATTCCGAAAATTATTGAAAAAAGGAAGTAAGGACTTGCAAAATTACATGCATTATTTTTCTTCACTGAAATTAAGCTTATTAATTGCTTATGAATATCTTCAGAAATCTTGGAACAAAACTTTCTAGTTTCTTGTTTTGAAACGAAATAAAAAGAAACAAAAATTAAATTTAAAAAAATGCGATTAAGCGGTTTAAAATTGTTTAAAAGCTTAATATGCCTTAACTTCCCAATCATTTTAAATAAATCTCATCATTTCATTCTCGCTGACATATATATTGTTCTATTTATTCCTTCCTTTGGATAAAAAATATTTGTGAAATTTGTATAATGTTTATGGATACTGCTGTTTGAGCAACTATCATACAAAATTCAGAGGGCTGTGGTGGCCTGGTGGTAAGGCCTCGGCTTCGGAACCGGAGGGTTTCAGGCTTGAGACCCTATTCCACCGAAGAAACGTCGTGTAAGCGGGTCTGGTGCACGTTAAACATCCGCGACAAACGTCCTCCCGTTGATGTGCTGTGGTGTGAAGAGGGGGTGCCAGCTCAGATGTCGCCCTCGTCATCTAACCGCAGTTCAAAATTACGAGGTCCGTCCCAAAATAGCCCTAGTGTTGTTTTAAAACGAGACGTTAATATAATTAAACTAAACTAAACTAAACTTAAAGAATGTTAAATTGAAAAGAAAGAAATGGAAGAAAGTTTTCTTTTTAGTTTGTATGGCACGTCTTATAAATAATGATTAAACTTTTAACTCTTTTTCTTTTTTATTACCTATTTAAAGGATTTCTTCAATTTCGGGAATGCTGTCTTACTAATTGAATTAAGAATCCGTACAATACTTCGTTTGCCGATTATGTGCTATTTTTGTATCGAATTAAGGCATATTTGAAACTTAAATGTCATTTCAAAGTTTAAAAATCGCTAATTCTAAGCCCGAATGAAGTAAAAGACGGTGATTAAGGGTAAACTAAACATTTTATTTTAAAAATATATCTTGTTGTAGTTTAGTTTAGTTATATTAACGTCCCGTTTTAAAGCAACACTAGGGCTATTTTGGGACTGACCTCGTAATTTTGAACCGTGGTCAGATGACGATATATCGTCGTAAGTCAGTTTTTTTTTTTTTTTTTTAATTTACAAGTAGGTGAACTAATTTGCACTAATTCAGATTTCTTGTTATTAAATATTTATCATTGAAGAAAATTATTAGAAACATTTACACTACATTTTACTCTTAAAATTTTTAAAAACTATAGCAAGTCATAGGACAGTTAATAGACAAATTATTTGAGGATTAACACTTGACATTTTCAAGTATCATAGACTTTTTATTATTTTTTTTTATAAATTTCGGAAATTATCTTTTACTCTCATCGCATACAATAATGATTTTAATTCGTGTATTCAATTACATAATTTTATATTTATATCTATAATTAAATGAAGGTAATTAATTACTTAAATTTAAAAACTAATTGAGCTGGCATAAATAAATATTTCAGATTCCTTTACCATTAAAAAATCGAAATAAAATCTCGTCTAATTAGTAGATTAAATAAATTATTAAACCATAAGGTTAATTATTTAAATTTTTAAAATTATCTCAAAATTTCATCTTAAATTTCGACATTAATTTCAAAACCTGAAATTCTTGGAAAAATAAGGTAAAGGAAAATTTCTTCCATTCGATTTTGGTAAATACCTTATAATTGATTGAATGATGCGAACGAATTATTAATAATAGATAAAGAAAATATTATAAGCGTTTTTGTTGCTTTCAAAACTTCTTTCCTATAATTATATGAAAGAAATTGTGGATTCCTCATAAAGAGAAACGCTCGCAGCCTTGTAATAGATCTCAAATTTTCGCTACAGTTGAGAGCAAGCTTTCTATCATGAAATGGCATCTAATCATCATTCATGAATAGCAACTAAATTCCCTTTTTGGAAATGCTTCAATTAGAAAGCCGTCCGTTTCTATATTTGCGGATACACGGCTATCAATAATAAACTCTTTCATCTAACCCACATCCAATGAGCGAGATCGAAAATTTCACCATGCGATTCCCCTTGTACGGGAAGAATGATTTAACGAGTCTTAGTGTCAGTTCAACCAGAACAGTATGGCCGCTGATAAAGGATCAAATTGCTTTCTGCACACGGATATCTAATGCGCCCCACGGAACTCTAGTACGTGTCTCGAAAGCCAAAAATACTGCCTAATAAAATGAGTGTTTTAGAGAATGCGGTGACATTCATTTTAGGGTGTCCATCAGTGGTGATAATATTTTTATGCGGGTTGATGGGTTGGTGTTGTGATATAAGTGATAAATTTCACGTGTCTTAATGCGGGAATGAACTGTACGCGCTGGGGCTCAGATAAGGATCTGTGGTAATGCTTGCTTACAATGGAAGGCGTTGAATCATGAAGGTAAGAACATAGCCTGTTGGTAAATAGACGATTCATTAATCATTTTTCTTTGCCCTCATTTAATCGTGAGGGAACAAAAGCGTGAACTTTTAATTCTTTCTCTACTGTAGATATTTATTTCGTATTTATATATGAGAAAGTGTAAGAGCGGGATGATATTTTATTGTGATTTGTCATATCAGCCTTATTAACTAACTCTTTAATATCCGATATCTCGTGTTGTGTACCACCATACTATTGATATTTTCTATGTGGTGTACCATTTCGAGTAAAAATATCTTATAAATTGTACTTCTAAAGTCGGTTTTTAGCCTAATGTACAGTCCTTGACTTGTTGTCATAAATAAATAATCATCCTCCCAATTACTCTTTGGACTTTAAAGGCTTAAACTTTTTGAAATAGATTTTAACTCTTAGAAAGATTACTCTATGGCACTTTTTAATAAACATCCATTTTATCATTTGAGATATGTCTTACTATTGTAAACATTTTAGTGTGTATTTTTGGTTGTGATGAATAATATTATATATATGTAATGATATTTTGGAATCTAATTTAAATCCTGATTCATTTTCTAGTTTTTATCTTAATTTAACTCATATTAACCCCATTTTAAAAATGTTCTCTTATTTCCTGATCCAATTCCCCTTTTTATTTAATTCATTATACACGTGCACTATAAAACTGCAAATTTCGGCACTTTCACACGCACTGAGTGAAGGGATAAAAATCTTTACTGCTTAGCATATTCTTTTAAAGATACCTGTATTTCCCTATCCTAAATCTACACCTGCCAAAAAAATCCGTATCAAAATATCATTGTAAAACTCATCGAAGGGAAAATTTCGGTCTCTTTTGTTCTTGTATCGCGATGTGATCGGACGTCAGTTTTATCATCGCTTCTTGTACATAATAAACCCCCCGGATGAAATAAGCCGGAGTTAAAAATTCAAAAGTGTCTTCTCTTCGGCCACGCATCTGCTAAAAAATAGGTTTACCTTATATATACAGGATTTCAATTCGTAAGATGAATCACAACACCAATATTTGTGGAGTAGAAAGGAAAGAATTTTCCTTTTTTTTATATTAAATATGATTTCTTAATCGTTTTATTTGCAAATGGATGAATTATCGCTCAAAACATATTCCCTATTTTTTATTTGATATTGTTTATTAATTCGCTTCAATGATTTAAACAAAAATGTATGTACAAAACATTATACCGTTGCTGTTTGAAGTTTAGAAATATCAAATGCCGATTTTAACATCAGCCTTTGTTATTCATTTCAAAAATTTGACTTGAAAAATTTATGTTCAAGCATTTTTCAAAACAATTAAACACATTAGTAGATATCATTGAAATATTTTTGCTTTCTGACTTTTTAATAAATAATTTTTCAATTGATAGCACAATTACAGTTAGATTTTTTTTTCTAATTTTCATCTAATCCGTATAGTAGTAAGAATGTGTTAACATATATATAGTGCAGATAAACCATCTCGGTATGCTGAATTCGAAAAAAAAAATATTTCATAAACACATTATCGTACATTTTTAGTTCTTGTATATACTTTTCGATGGAAAATTAGTCAGTTATAATTTTCATGTGTAGTAACGTGTTCAACCATTCGCTTCGTTCATAAAAGACCATTTTATTGCCTAATTTTATTTCAATTGATTAGATAATAAAATTATTATAAATTCGCATCAATTAATTGTCTTTCTTTCCTTTTAGATATAATGAGAGAAAATCTCAAGAACTCGGTTCACATCATGATCATTTCGATGTGGCGTCGAAAATACATCCTGGCTTCCTGTGCCATAATATGGGCAGTGTTCTATTTATACCTGCATTACACGACTGTCCCCGAAGATACTGGCTATTCTTCAAGTGGAATATCTGTGAAGCATCCGATTGATATCGAATTTGCCAACGAAAGGCTAGTGAAACAAACCACCAGACTTAAACCTGTCAACAAACTCACTGACACTTCTTCGACATCGCCGAAAGAGAACAAGTCTTCTACTGAAAATACAGATTTCCTCCAAACTTTGCCAAGTGATCATTACAAACATATGACAGAGGAAGAAATTCGTGTCCATCGATTGAATGAAAAACTTGAAAGGGAAAAGCACAGACAAAAATCAGTGAGAGAAAAGTTCAGCGATAAAGGCATCAAACAAACCTCGATACAAGTGAAACCGAAATCTAAATCAGTTGGCTATGAAGCGGAAATGTTTAATGTTTCTACTTCAACAACAGAAGAACCGACATATATTCCGCCATTGCGTTTGGTACATTTTGATTTAAAGGGGGCTCCACCAAAAATTACCTACTTTAAATCTATTTTTCCTTTGCTCAAATTCGCGGGTGCAAATGGCATACTAATGGAATATGAAGACACTTTCCCATTTTGGGGTCCATTAGCACACATAGCAGCTGGAAATGCTTATAAGAAAAAGGAAATTCGATACATACTGGAGTTGGCAAAAAATCATGACTTGATTGTCATACCTCTGATTCAAACCTTTGGGCATTTGGAATTTGTTTTGAAACTATCGGAATTTAAACACTTGCGAGAAGTGGAAGATATTCCACAATCAGTATGTCCAACGAATAACAACACATTGGCGATGGTTAAGATGATGGTAGATCAAATTATGGCATTGCATTCTGACTCTAAATGGCTCCACATTGGTTGTGATGAAGTTTATCAGCTCGGGCAGTGTTCAAGATGTTCGAGGTATGATCGAAATAGTCTTTTCTTGGCTTACGTGCGTAAAGTAGCGAAATACGTTAAAGAAAAGTACAATGTCACGCCAATAATTTGGGATGATATGTTACGGCATGTGACTGTCTCTGAAATGAATAAATATGAGATTGGGAAACTTGTTGAGCCAATGGCATGGACATATGTTGAAGATGTCTATTTATTTCTTCCTAATAGTCTATGGGAGAAATACAGTCAAGTGTTTCCATATATGTGGTCAGCCAGCGCTTTTAAAGGGGCTTTTGGGGAAACTCTAACAGTTCCCGATGCGAAACGTCATTTGGAAAATAATAAAGCCTGGTTAGCAGTCATGAATGAATACAACAATGAATTCAGCGGTTTCCGTGGCATTGCTCTTACAGGGTGGCAGAGATATGATCATTTTGCCTCGTTATGTGAGCTTCTGCCGGCAGCATTGCCCTCACTTGTCTTAAACCTCCTAACAGTGTCCCAAGGGCAGTTTAACAAAGAAGTTTTTCCGAAGATGCAAGAACTTTTAGAATGTTCTTCTCGGGCTCATTATCATCTAGATTTGGAACATGATCCGTTCATGTGGAGAGCTCTTGGCGTCTGCTTTTTCCCTGGATCTGCTGTTTTCAGAATCACCCTTCGTCACAACGAGGTTACTAAATCCTTGGACAAGTACATCAATGACATAACCGTTCACAAAGGATGGATGACAGAATACAACCTCAACCATAACTTTTCGAGCCCATTGAGAGTTCAAGAACTTTTGAAGGATTTCAGCTACTATAATTCGTCCTTGAATATGTTGCAAGAAGCAGCCGTGAAGGCACTCAGAGAGATATATGATGATGATACCGTGAGCGAGTGGATCGAGCTCAATATTTATCCGTACGTCAAAGAAATGAAAAGGATTTGGAAGCGAGGGCAAAGGCTCAAGAAATATCAAACTTGGCCACGCAGACCTTTGCCAAGAGTTGTGAATCTACCACCTCCACCAAGCATTGATATGGGTATTGTTGCGTCCTGAAAAACAGCTTTTATTTTGTACTTATGCATGAATGTGATCGGACTTCTAGTCGTTTTGCGTATAATGAAGTCGATCTGAAGTACTAAACTGTCTGTCTTGCATATAACAATGTCAGTAGAGTATAATTTAAAATCTCAACGGATTAATAGTTGCATATAATTTTAAAATGTGTACAACTTCATGAAAGATTAACGCTTGTATTTTTTAAAATTTCCCAGATGTTGCATTTTTGAAAAATGAAATTTTTTCTTTTTGCACGTGAAGATGTTTTTCAGAAGATGAAATTCACAATATGGCAAGAACTTGTCATCATTTTATAATTTATAAAACAACGGATATTTCGTATGAAGATGCACAATATAGGTACATCGGATAGAAGTGAACAAATTGCCAATTTTTATCTAAAAATATGAAACGGAATGAAACTGAAAAGTTAAATAATTTTGCCATAAATTGAAAAAAGGGACCAGACGGAATGCTCTATGAAACTTTCAGCTTTCAAATCAACAACTTAAGACATTGACAAGAAAAAACTTAAGACATTGAGAGTTGTGATGTCCATTTAAAAAGAACTTCAACTGATTAAACGTTTTCAAAAAAATTATTTCAGGGGCCAACTCACAGTTGCTAGCGATTCTTGTAATAAGCTACATTCTAGAAAAGAATTGAGATATCAGATGCTTTTAAAAAGATACTATTTTTGATAAACTTCAAACAAAAATTAAATGGACTCATATATTCCTTCCCCTACAATGTACGATTAAAACACGCATTGACAATATGAGACATATTTCGTGTTCTCCTTTGACAATTATAAATTCGCACAAGTTATTAGATAAATTAGATATTAACCAGAAGATTTAATGTAATCGTATAGATATGCACAAATTTCACAAATTACGGCACACATCGATCGATGAATATACCTTAATAGAATTCTTGTTGATGAAGCTTTAGACGCATTAATGACACAAAATGATACACTTCATCTGAAATTTCAGTATGTTTTGATAAAAAATAAGCATTTTCATGTTATGTTTTCTCACCATTTTATTCCAATAAAAGCATCTCTATCATCTAACAAATATTCACTTTTATTTTGAATTTTATTTCATGTTATTGGGCATCAAAACTGCCTCCTACGACCAAGACTTCCAATGTTTCAAGAAATTTCGATTATATTCTTTTCTGTTCATTTTCCCTTTGATATTTTAAGCTGAAGAAGTCTTCTTTTTCATTCCAATAAAAATAAATTCCTTTTTTCATTCTTGTACTATTAACGATATACAGGGTGTTTCAAAATTTTGAAGCAACTTTAGAAAGTGGTCATTCGCAATCGTTTAAAAATAGAAGGATACGGATTGCACAAAAAAACTTGAAAAAAAATCGAATTACATTCCCTTAGAATCAGAATTTGGTAGCTTTATTTACAATTTACAGAACCAGATGATTCTGCAATTAGTGGAGAGTCCTGACACTGAAGAATTTATAACGCTATATTATATCTTGTAGTGTCGTCTTCAAATCAATAACACAGCTATCAGGCAAGTAACCAAAGTTTTATATCAGTAAGCATCATTACTGT
>JAPMOR010045160.1:94129-124480 GCA_026543865.1 Argiope aurantia | reverse complement strand
TTAAGATGTATATGTGTATGCAGAGACTCACTTGTTTTTGGTATTGGTATTACTTTTGTATTCGATAATCGAAAGCGAATGTTTTAACATTTCCAAAAACTCCTTATTCTAAATATAAATAGGCTACGTTTTTCAAATTAAACTCTGTTAACACTTTTGGAGACGAAAACGTCCAAACGCATTATTATATCACTGACTGAGGAAATAGTGTTATATTACACTGTGCCAGATAATATGCCAGACAATCCGGTAATGAACTTTCAGGCAGACTGCCAACAACCTCAATAGCCTTTCTTAAGTTAAAAGGTTTCTTGTTCAAAAGGTTAAACACAAAAAATCCGAGAAATAAACACAGGCTCTGGTATCGTTCTTATATTACACTCATTCAGTAACGTGCAATTTGAGCAGTTATCATCTCGTCTGGATTCGATCACAACAATAAACACTCCTCCTTCAAAGGAAACCCCTTCTGGGAAAGTATTTAGCAGACCATGGCTTCCTATGGACAATGGGCATATTATCTCCTGCTTACTTCATTCTGTAAAGAACATACACGTTTCCTCTGAGACCAGCAAGATATTTTATTTAAAAAAAATTATATGCATGAATTACACAAGAGCTTATTTATCCCACTATTCCAAAAGACGTTTGCATTTATTTGTCTGGAGAAAAAGAAAGATTTTCTGTGAGAAGTGGATTACCCTTAGAATAAGGCTTCAATGTAAATTCACCGTCGGTTTAGAGTAACAATGTGCATCAAATAGCTCCTTCCCTCTGGGGACTCTAAATACAAGGTGACCGCCTGTAACTCTCCTGCAGATACAATCGCTAAAAGTTTGACAATTGAACTTGAATTCGTATTGCTTTTTAATAACTGTACTGTCAAACTTATCAGCTGCTCTGATATATCTTATCATAACGTTACGTGTCAAATAAAATATTTTATTTATGTAAAATTTCATAATCAATGAGCAGATGCATCTAACTTTCAGTTATATACAGAATATGGCATATCGTTGTATGTGATTTGTGATTGCATTGTCAGTTCCAGCTGAAATTTTGTATCTTTTGCTGTGTATGAATTTGACATTTGATATTTTGATGAAGTAGTGGCATTTATATTGGATTCACCCTTTGAAAAAAAACTGGAAGTCCGATCAGAAAGCTTTCAGATGCTCGTGTTATGACTATAAAGCAAAGAATAGTCTACTTCTTATCCTTATTTTGAATTATAACATTTTAATATAACAGTAATGGTAAGTGATTTTACTGCCAGAGTTTTCACTAAAATATGTCTCACTCACAGCAAGCTATAGAAAAATGCAGTTAATTAACATTTAAATATTTTTTTAAAAAATGCACTTATATAGGCATATTGCAAAGCTGCTTACTATCCGTTAAAAGAGATAATTTAAGTGAGCAGAAAATGTTATATCGAATTTAGATCAGTCAAAGTAATTCTTACAAAACATTTTGTCATGAAGCACAGAAGGTCAAAGCGTATTCTTACAGAAAACACAACCATTCAGCCTCTAATAAAAAAGCATTTATCTGATAAATAATGAAAGATCAACAAATTTCAGTTTTTGCACGTTCTAAAGCAGCTTAATGGAAATAGATTGCTTTTCGCCGAATGGAAAAAACTGCAATTGACAACTTAGTTCTAAGGAGTGATGTTGTCCGATAACGATTCCAGAGGCTCTTCCAAGGTAATCCTTTTTAAACAATGGACTATACTCCAAGAACTGATTTGAAAATATTTTAAGGGAGATTTAATCAGATTTTTATAACATCAGTTTCGTGTATTAGTTTCAAAATGGCACTTAAATTCGATTTTTTTTATTTATTGCACCGTCTTAGTTCCTTCAAGTGAAATTATTACTTTATTAAGAACCAATGTGAACAAATTTCAAATTGATCATAAATAGCTATTTAAAATTCTGCGTTTTTAACACAATAAAAATTATATTATTACTTCATTTAAATGAAATTAATCAGCGAATTTTTATTCAATAAAATATTTCCGAAAACATAGAAAACAGTTAGGCTTAAAGAGATCATAGTTTTAGTTCAAACTAAAGACATATTATGATATTAGCTTTCTAATCTGGTGGGTTCTATCGAAAAAAGAATATGCCTATTCCCAAAACAATTTTCTATCAACATAATTTTTCTATAAATCTTCTGTAAATGTAAAAAAACTTCACGATGCTGTATAACTTAATATGAAATCGTGAAATTATTGTAAATTTACAAAAGGCGGACTTTTAATTTCCGAAATTCTCTCAAGCAGAATGCTTGAACAGATTCTGAACTAGAATCATTTTGATCACGCCATATAAATTATAAACAGAGAATACCAAGTAATTCGTGTTTAATAATTTCGTTCGGTAATAGTAAAATAGAACTCAAGGAAAATACTCATACAGTAAAAGTAATAGATATAAAAAAAACTCTCAATTAATTCTCTAATTCGGCTGTATTCTATCCCAAAAATAATACATGACTACCAAACACAATTTTTTATAAAGTTATGGTGAAATTATACAGCATCAGGACATTTTTGTACATTTACAGAAGGTGGAATTTTAATTTTCGAAATTCTCTCCAACAAAATGCTTGAAACGCTTCTGAACTAGAATAATTTTGATCACATTATATAAATTATAAACTGAGAATCTCGAATAATTCACACTTAGAAATTTCGTCCTGTCACAGTAAAATTTAATTCTGACCAAAATCTTCATTGTTAGATATTTTAGTTCAGGCCAATCCTTTACTGGACAGGATAATCAAGAATTTATGCGGTGAATGTAGAAAGAATTCATACAATAAAAGTAATGATATAAAAAACTCTCAGTTGAAAATAATAAATTTTAATTCCAGGACAAGTCAGTAAATGTGTATAATAGAATGCGCCTTACTATTTTCCTCTAAATGTTACATGTAAATAATTGTATATTCAGTAAAAAATTTACGAAGCAGAAACAATCCATTATTTTGTGTTGTAAAACAACAACAAGCAAACTTGTACAAACTTATACTCGTAAATTTGGATATTGTCATTAATATTTTTATTAAGGGCTCGTAGAATTTTAATAACTGTTTTGAGTTTCTTTGGAATAGATTCAGCCAAATTCACTGTCTCAGAATTAGATGTTGAACTCCAATTTTCCTTAGAAACAATTATTAAATCATTTTTTAAAGGAAATTGATATAGATCAACCATTTTGATTAAGGGCTTCCCATAAATTTTCAATGGGAATTAGGTCGGGCGATTAAAACGGACATTTCATGTCTTCGGAGTGTTATATAACATCCAGAACCGAGAATTTAGATCTACATGCTTGAAGCATGAAAATGTAATTCTTACGAAACCCATTTTTAGGATTAGGCTATAAATGATTTTTCAAAACTATAACTTAAAACTAGTGATTTATAATTCCATTAGCAATGATTAAATTTCTGGCACGAGTAGCAATAAAATAATGACAAACAAACAAGCTTCCACGTCCATTTTCTACTATCGTTAATAAATCCCTCGGCTGCATTTCTGAATTTCGTTACCTCAATACTATACATCTTCCGACCGATCCAAAAATACTGAATTTTCTTTCGTCTACTTAATATAATAAAAAAAATGCTTAATATAATACTTCTCTGGAACTCTAGGCTCTTATTTATTAGTGAAGGATAATCTTAATCTTTGACTGCTTCCACTTACTAAAAATTTTTGACTTGCAACTCAGTCATGGAAACAATGCAATGAAACTTTTCCTATGTTTTTTACATTCTTGCTGTAACCCTTTGTTAGTCCCCAGTGTCTTATAGATGCATGGACTATGGTAAGGCCTCCAAACTAAATTATTTATTAAGCAGTAAATCTTCAAATGGAACAATCCATAAAATTTCAACTTTGCAAACTTAGCTACGAAAATACACAGTAACCTTACGCCAACTTACGAACTTGATTTATCTAGGGTTAGAGAGCATTTTGAGTTAACGGAGGAATAAAGACATTTATTTTTGGATTTTTCCACTAAATATATACGAGAAATCGTTTGTCAATAGATATAAGCAGAGATGGTCGACCAGAACAAGAACTATTTTCTACTGTTTTAGAGGTAATAAACTTTTGAATTAGTGGCCGCATTGTTGAATCTAGTCAGTAGGAGGGATATGAAATTTTATTCTATTAACCCTACAATACATCGTGGGGCCATTTGGCTACAGGTTTTTATTTCCATTCATAAACTTCACACGATTGTTCCAAAACACAACATTGCGTCTTTGGAAATCCTTTTTTAAATACTTTTGATAATCATTTGTAGAAAAGACCAATATATGGCTTGGCTTGGTTTGGTTATATTAACGCCCCATTTGAAGCACCGCTAGGGCTATTTTGGGACGGACCTCGTCATTTTGAACCGCGGTCAGATGACGAGGACGACACCTGAGCTGGCACCCCCCTTTCCACACCACACCAGCAGGAAGACGTTTGGTCATGACGGATTTAACGTGCAACAGATCCCCTTACACGACGGTTCTTCGGTGGAATCGGGTCACGAACCTGAAACCCTCCGGTTCCGAAGCCGAGATCTTACCACCAAGCCACCGAGGCCCTGACCAATATATGGCAAAAGAGGTACTAGAATTAGATTTAAACTGGAAACTTGGAAAAATACCAAGACGGCCGTTGTATGAATAATTCTATCATTAAAAATACTATCAAAATATTTTTTCTGGCTTTGAAAAAAATATATTTCTAAAAAGGAATTTTTATTTTTATTGCAGAATTGTTATAATGTGATTTGTGTCACTAGGATATTCATAATACAGGTATTTCGCACATTTTAATTTTTAAAAATTCACAAAAAGGAATAATTAAAAGAATTTTTAATAATTTTCTTAAATTATATGCAGCTTTTAAAACAAATATATATATTTTTTAATAAAAGAAAATAAAAAATCCATTCTCGGATAAAGAGTCGTCTTTGCAAAGATGTATAATTAGTTCTTTTTCAGAAAAGGTCGGTTTCTTCGAGTTTACAAATGCTATTCAAAATTTTATGTGTTTTATCATATTTGAAATTATAACCGGACATTCTTTATATAAGCTATGAGGTAAGCTATTTTATCATCAAAGAAAAGCTTATTAATATTAATAAGCTTCCTCATATTAAACAATAAAAAAACTACTAAATAATTGTTTTCTTCACCAAACAAATACTTTTTACTCGTCAGTAAATCTCTAATTTTCAGTTATTTACATATTTAGAAATAATTTTCATATTCATTCAAATTTTTGTCAATGCATTCACATTTAGAAAGCAGTATTTTATGACATCGAATCTTTTTTCGAAATTCGATAAAATTAAGCTTTTATCTATCTACCACTGTATCTATCCATTTCTCATCCTTCTTACTTCATATATAAACTGTAACTTTCTCATAACTATGTATACTTCGGATATACTCGGAACATAGTAATAACGTTAATGCGCTTATGAACGATTTAGAGGCTTATATACTTTGGCTTAGAAATACTTTAGCTCCGTCAGCTTATTCTATCTAAAGCTATATTGACAGTTACGATACAAGAATATTCAAGAGAAATAATTCTTATAGATTTAGGGAAACCAAGTATAAATCGTTTTACTAAGGTATGAATTTTCTACTTAATATTCGAAAACCAGAGAGAAAAAAAAAACGAGAAACAAAAATACTCTCTTAGATATTAGAAAATTGTTATTTTAAATTAGAATTTTTTTTAATTCGGTCTTTTCTGATTAAAATATTTTTTTATATTTTCTTTCCCTTTTCTTTTTTTATCACTTCTTATTTTCTAGTCTAAGAAAAAAAATTTAAAAACATTTATTCAACTAATTTTAGTGGTATCATTAGATCAATCTGACTCAGTGACATACTTTAGCAGTTATTTTTCATATTCCTATTGCAGGATAAACTCCTTTTTTTTTTCAGTCATGGTGTATTATAAAATTTTTGATCTTGTGATGATTGCAGAAAATCAGTTCCTTTTATTAGAATAAATTAAGTTGATTAATTATTAATAAATTAACTTATCAAAACTCTTCGCTATGGTTTGTAATAAGAAAATAAATTTGCTAGGTTTTTGTTTTCCCGAAAATTTGGCGAGAAATTTGGCAATCTTCTTTTCAACGTTGGCTGTTACCACATTAGTGTCACACAATAATAATAATTAATAGTTAATTAACTTGATTATTAAAACCCCATTATCTGGTAAAATGCATTTTCTTAAAGAAATTTTGGCGATTTCTGAGCTTATTAAAATATACCAATTATAATAAGAGATTTGTAAAAATAACTTATTATGGACATGCAAAAACTGATAAATTTAGTGACAAGTATGCTGCTCTCTGCTTAGAATATGCTGAATCAATATATATAATTGTCCATAGCCATCTGTATTACTAGGTGAAGTCAAAAAATATCCCTCCCCCCCCTTTTTTTTAAAACTACATCATTATCGAATGCAAAATCCCACTTTATTTTTTTTTATGTTTTTATCGACTGATTTATCGGTGTGCGAATAAAGTTATACATGAATAAATATTAACTGTGGGATCATAAACTTCATATTTTATTTTCATTTTTATGATAGTTTGCAGCAAAGGTTATTGAGCTGAAGTCTGAAATGTTTATGATTTTACATTTCTTTTGATTCATAATATTCTCACTCCGGTTGGAATTTGTTGCTAATCTTTTTAACATTATCTTTATTTTGTATTTGTCACTACATGTTTTTTTTCTGTTTGCAGATGATCACTTATTTCAAATCAATTTTAGTGATTAGTGAATGTTCGTGACATACTATATAGAGAAAATTCCACTGAAAAGACACATAACTTTTAATGTTATTGTATATTTATATCTAATATTTATATATTTCTTAAGCATTTTGTCAATGTGCGCGAGATTTTATACTTCAATTTTCGTTAGTGAATTTCTGAGAATCGTATCCGAGGTATTGTTAATAGGATAACAGCCCTTTTAGAGAAGCGAATCTTCTAATAATAGAATATTCACTGAAGCATAAGAAATACTTGATAGTTTAATTTTAATGTAATCAGACTTTAAGTAGTCAATTGTTCCCTACTTCTTAAAATTCTGTTGAAAATAGCAAATTGTAGGCTAACACACATCACCGCCACATTCTAAATTGCGTATGAATTCGTTCAATACAACAGCAGCTAGTTAAAATCAGGCGGCATTCTGTGAGAAAATCAGTACAAATGCCGAAAGTGAGAAATGGGTTGTCGCACCGTGAAAGAAGCCCTTCACACTCCTTGACCATTGTCCAGCAGTTTCAAGCGCCAGTGATCAGTGAGGCCCTCATTGTCTTTAAACCCCTTCTTCCGCTTCCATGGAACGAGATTCTCTTCAAAAGGAAAGACCTTTTGACTCCACTTGAGAAATCCATGTCTGGCTGGCACTGATTCTTAAGACTTGTGAGCGATTCTGGTGACTAGGGTAGGAAGAGGAGTTTGAAATGTGCTTTGATGCATGGCGCCTAATTCAGGTGAACTATTGCACCAAAATGATAGAACCCTATTTCTATCTAAGATTAGAATAAAACTGAATGTAACATATAAGAGTGCTTAGTTTTAAAAAAAATCTATGAAATGAGAATGTATAGAATGTTATATGTAATCAAAAAATAATGTTAAGCCTTTTTATTTAAGCCTTTAACGGAATGTTCTTTAAAGTTGTAAAAATTTTACAGTCAAATATTTGTAATATTTAAAAAAAATGACATAAAGCAAATTGCTTTTCACGTGAAAATAAATCAGTGTTAATTTTTTTTTATTATATCACGATGATGCGCTATTCTTCAGATATTAAGCAATGCGGTGTTAAAAATTATATTTTTCGAATAAATATAAATTAAATAAACTTTTCCCTTTATTTTTCTCATATTAACTAAAATCTAGTTTTGGCATATGTATCCATATTACATCCAGAACCTTCTAAGTAAAAATCAATATTTCTTACCAATTGATGAATATATTTGATAGTTTATATGTGACGAATTTAATATAGAAAATTCTACTTTTAATTTTCATGTGTGTGTGTGTGTGTTAGCACACTACAGTAAACCAACCATTTTTGACCTTCAGCTACCAAACTTGCCACATTCATACTTTCAAGAGTGGAAATGTTCACCTCGGAATGATTGTTATTATTGTTGTTGTTTTGGAAATTTTCATTAATTAAAAAAATTAAGCAAAATTTTGAAACTTTTCTACCATAACTTCAAGACCCCCCCCCAGGGTCACCTCGAAAAGAGGATGAGATTCTTCGGTATGGTAGTTGGATCTCGCCCTCCTGGAGGGTGCAAAAAAAGGTGGAGAATCTGGCTCCTTCCATCGATGACGGGACGTACTTCCTTCGGGAAGGGTTGTACCGTGGTCGGTGATGGCCCTTAGGACTCAACCACATTTCCCGCCAGTGTTGCAGTTCCGGTGGTCCGGTAATTCTGTTTTCTTTATCCGTGTGCTTTCGGGTGTGTCGGAGAGTCAGTGATATGACTACCATAACTTCCAAAAAAATAGAGCATCACAAATATGATTTTTGCAGAGAGTTTGCAAAATATACAAATTATCTTCAACTATACCAATTTAATACGAACAATATTCATTCATTTAATACGAACAACATTCATTCATTTAATACGAACAACATTCATTCATTTAATACGAACAACATTCATTCAACATTCATTCCAACAATTTCATTGTTGAAAGCTAAGGAGTGAGGATTCTGTTTAATATCTAGGTAGTTAAAATGATGAATAAAAAAAGGAAAGTTGCAATACCGATAAATTTCGAAGATAGATAAATTGCCCAATTACATCATTAAAAGGGGTGAGCGGTATTATGTTGCCACAGAATAATTATTATTAGAAAGATTTCACATAATGAACAGAGTATATACAAGACAGTTTGATGCTTAAAAATAAATTATTGACAAAATCATGAAGTTATGCATAAGAGATTTAGTGAAATTAGATACAACCAATATCCATGGTGAATCAGCTAGTCGCTAAAGGCGACTAGAATTGAATAAAAGAAGATGACATATCATGTCATGCTAATTATTTAATATTCCCTATCATTTTATGCTAATCATTTATCATCATTTTATGACATAATGATACGGATTAGCATAATAATCCGTTTATGATATAATAACCCGCATGACTTTATGACATACCATATTATGCTGATTTCAGAACGCAAATTCCGATATTCTTTCTTGGCGTTAATCATTATAATGCATATTCTTCTATATACAGGGCGTCCTGTAAGGTAGTTTAAAAGCTTTAAGGGCATGCCAAGTATATAGATACAAGTTGCGTTTGAAAAAAAATTAAGACCACAAATGCAAAGGGCAACAGATGTTTTTTGTCGGGGAATTAAGTAAAAGAAAAAATATACCAGCATATACACCATAGGTTTAAAAGAGCACACATTTACTACAGCATTGTTGTCTAAATAAGAATGTTACAAATCGTACGCACCCGGATACACACAGTTTTTTATAGGAAGCAAAATCATGCATGCATATGAACGCGATAACTTCAAAACGCACCGACTTAAATAAATGAAATTTGGCATGTGATATTGTGTGCCAAATTGTGTTTCAATCGATCAAAAAAGACGTTCAAAATGCATACTCGATTTTTCTTCACTATACTATAAAGAATAAAGCGTTCATATGGAGACTTTGAAAATAAAAATCTGAGCACTTGTGGCATTTCCGGCCTCCTCCAACATTCCCAATCTTTATGCGGGAGAGAGGATGAATTATATCCTTATTAGGGAGTAATCACAAACTGACTACTCCGTCCCACCGGAAGACACATGGTAAAACTTGAATGGCAGGACCGCCGCAACAGCAACACTGGCGCGAATTATGGTTGAGCCATTACTGGTCACGGTACAACCCTTCCTGAAGGAGGTACGTCCCGTCATCGATGGGAGGAGCCAGACCCCGACCTTTCCGTGTTCCCACGGTAGGGGGTGAGAACCAATCACCATGATGGAAGCTTCTCATCCTCAATTACGAGGTGCTCTCCTTCCCCATGAGACCTTATTAGAGAGTATCGAGGAGATCGTTTCTACTGGTTTCCAAAGCAAACATTTTGATTCATCCAAATTTCGTGGTCGAATTTATTGGCAATTACAATTTTATAATTACAATCTATAATACAAGCCATATTGGCAATCACGATCTTTTTATACGAGAAAGTTAAAAAAGAATTCGCTTAAAGGTTTCCGCTGAAGTTTTAGTTTAATGTTATAAGAGCTTCATTGTTAAGAATGTGTGACTCTGTTCACAGTTCGTTATTCTCCAAAACAATAGTTATTTTTTAATAATTATTTATCTTTGAATCATCAAATCACTGAATCATTATCCACAGTGTGGCCATAAAATAACTTTCCCTCTTTGGAGGTTTCTACAGCTAAAACGAATGAATGAAAAGAAACGAAATTTTATATACAGACGGTGGAAAGCATGGAAAGATAAATTCTGCAGGAAAAAAAAATGTTCTAAAAGTTGGCGATATGAGAAATATTGGTGCTGCTGTCCCGTACGAACGAGTAAATTTGTATATCGACTTGAATTACGTAAAATTCCTAGTGCGAGCATGAAAACAAAGCCATGCATTCCTTTAAGAAAGGGAAGAGCAAACGACCTGTTAGCAGCTTGTTCTTGACTATTGATATGTTCTGGAGCGTTGTTCGTGATTGACTGTTGATGTGTGCTTAATATGGACTCTGCCTTACCTCAGCATACTTTACTCGTAAAACTTTTCTATACTAGATAGTGTAATGTCGTGACTGCTCTTAAGCAAAGCCATATATTCCTTTAAGAAAGGGAAGAGCAAACGACTTGTTACCAGCTTGTTCTTGACTATTGATATGTTCTGGAGCGTTGTTCGTGATTGACTGTTGATGTGTGCTTAATATGGACTCTGCCTTACCTCAGCCTACTTTACTCGTAAAACATTTCTATACTAGATAGTGTAATGCCGTGACTGCTCTTAAGCAAACCCGCATGTCTTGAAACAGAACATAAGACGGGTTGCTATAAACATCGAACCTGACAGTTTACACGCAGCAGTGGAGAACGTCATATACAATATGTTGTACAAGGGAAAGTCAAGATATTGAAAGTGTTGCACAGTGTACAGGAGACCCTAATGTTGATGAATAAAAGATTATTTTCTGTGATTTTTATGAATCCATTCATAACTGTACTCCCACAGTGCCAGTACTTTTGGTGCTAATTTTTTTTCTTCGAAATTCATTTCCTCATGCCTCCCATAATCTGTATATGAAATGTGGTTTCATTCCGTTCATTCGGTTTAGCCGCAGATGCCTCCAAACAGGGAAAGTTATTTTAGGACCACCCTGTACTAATAATTTTTTGTATATTTATTGTAATTTTAAGACCCTTTATTTTTACATAAAGGAGAAATGCTATCTGAAAGAACAAATAACCCATTAAAGGTTACTTTATTCAATTTAATTAAGAAACTAATTAGCTACCTATTCATTTTTATTAAGTTTTCCAGAAACATAATTTATTATTATTAAATATTTGAAAAGGAAACCTTATATTCAGGTAGGAGCAAAGAACCGTTATTTCTTATTTAATTAAATGATAAAGTTTATGGTCTCAAAACAAACTTTTTGTTATACATAAGCACAAGTATCTTATGAGCATATTTTTATTTTCCGACTTTTAATGGAGCATTCATCTTTAAATTAACTTTAATTGTCAGCAAATTTCAATGCATTTAAAAGTTTTCTTTTTGCAGATCCTTAATAACTAATTAATTTTACTTTCCACGTTGTCAGGTACCCAATTTTTTTTTTCTCTCTTTAAAAGGTAATCCATTATACTGTGTGTCCACAATTTGATATATATATCCAGAATTTTTTTTGTTAAAGCAATATACGAATTTTCATTCACCAGCTTATTCTCTTTTTGAATTATTACGTCAACAGATAGATTTGCTTCCAACCAGTAGAAGTGGTCTTCCCAAAACTTTCTCGCATACTCTCTTATTAACTTGTCATGCGTCGTTTTGCATGACATTGGCGTACACTAATTGCGCAATATTAACTTTTGGCGTGAATTTAGTATTTTCAATCAATCTGTCTTGTCAGCTTTGGCGAGTTTTTTGGCAATTAATCCCTAACATTCGGTTAATAGTATCCGAAAAGTAAATTTGTTCCTTAGGCTCGTTTTTTTTCAATCGATTGAAACAAAGCATTTGATACAAAACTGCACTTGTAGTCACAAAATCCCATACCTAATTTGATATATTTAAATGACTGCGCTACTGAGTTGCATGTTTCTGAAAGTACATACTGACAGACAGGCAACTCGTTGGCGGTTTTGTATCAAACTTTGTCAGGTGTCTACACTATATATATGTTAAATCTTAGTGCCGAATCTTATCTATCTGGCCTTCTTCGTTTTGTAGTTATCGTGCTAACTTATATTCGAACAGTCGGAGAGACAGACTCCCTCTGAACGGATTTTGCTCAACGTTTGATAAAAATCAGCAAATTTGGTGGAAAGATCATATACCAAATTTCAACTGCCTAGCTCAAAGTGTTTATGAGATATTTTCCGAGAATGTGTTTCCGAATTTAGGGAGGTCTAAAATGTGAACATTCGACAATTTTGACGATGTTTCGAATTTTTTGCCGATTACCATGCTACGTATAAAAGAAAGTAAAAATTTTTCTCCGATTCAGAAAGATGCGATATGTAAAAACTAATCAAGATCTTTAAATCAAATTCTCTAAAGATGACAGTATTGTCTTACTTTACATAATAAAATGTTTTTTTAAAAAAAACATAGCTATTAACATCATTATTATAAACATCATTAAAATCAATAATAAAAAAGTTTATATTGAAACTATAAACTGATCTATTAATTAGACAGAAGACAACAGTTCTTTGATATTTATATTTCCCTATTAAATAGTTAATCACTATACAGAATATTACTTTAAAAATTCATATAACAGAATAATTAGATATGTAATAAGATATGTAAGATGTGATATGTAAAAACTAATCAAGATCTTTAGATCAAATTTTCTAAAGATGACAGAATTGTCTTACTTTACATAATAAAATATCTTTTTAAAAAAACATAGCTATTAACATCATTATTATAAACATCATTAAAATTAATAATAAAAAGTTTATATTGAAACTATAAACTGATCTATTAATTAGACAGAAGACAACAGTTCTTTGATATTTATATTTCTCTATTAAATAGTTAATCACTATACAGAATATTACTTTAAAAATTCATATAACAGAATAATAATCAAATTAGTTTCATCATAGTAGTATCATGAAATTTGCATCATTAGGAATCTAATTTTTATCATCATATTATAAACATTATTGAATTTTTATTTGACGTAATGAAGGATGAATTTTAATGACGCACATTTTTTGTCACTCTTTATTTAATTTCCCCGAAAATTTTGAATTATTAAATAGTATTTATTATTGATTCCTCACAATGTTTTAAAATATTGATTTCGAAGCTTCTCCTGGAACCGAAAACTTTACTTTCACACAAACGACAATGCACAGCACCTGAAAGCACATATAATCCATTAAAAGTTCCTTTATATCAATTTCATTAAGAAACTAATTTGATCATTAATCTTTTTTATAAATTTTTCGAGTAACATAATTTATCATGATTAAATATTTAATAGGGAAATTTAATAATCAGTTGGAAAGAAAGAACCGTTGCCTCAAGATAAACTTTTTATTATTAAACTGTTCAGAGATCTTACGAGTTTATTTTTATTTCTTAACGTCCAATAGAACTCGAAATTTTAAACGCTACGAATTTCAAAAGCATAAAAGAGTATATCCTTACTAACCATTTACTCCTTTCACTTTCCATGTTGGTCACTGTCCATATTTTCTCTTCCCCTGTGTATAAAATGTAATCGGTTAGACGGATTTCACCCAAAGGTTCACAATGCGAAAAAATTGCGGATTTCGTGTTATTTATCAGTCGAACACCAAGAATGGAAAGATATGCTGCTTATTTTTTAGTTCAGGAACTAGTTAATATATTCCTTAACCTTTTTAAAGGCCATTTTTTTCTAGTCATGTTAAATCAAAATACTTTTAGGATTGAGATTGGATTAAGAAAAGTGACTCACTTTGTTTATTAGATAAATTTATTTTTATTAATTAATTAATTTGTTTAATTAATAATTAAATTACAAATCAAGACACACCATTTTGTGTGAGATAAGGAACTGAAGAATCTAAGTTTCAGTCTTATTGAAAAATTTGTCAGAACATCAGCCAACTTACATAATTTCATACAAAAATTGATGAGTTTGGTGGGGAGCATACTGCTCATGGCTCTAGAAAGGGTTAAGCTCGCGGTGGCTTGGTGGTAAGGTCTCGCCCTCGGAACCAGAACGTTCGTGACTGGATTCCAACGAAGAGTCGTGTAAGCGGGACAGGAACACGTTAAAACCGTCCAGGCTAAACGCCCTCCAATTGGTGTGGCGTGGTGTGGAGAGGGGAGTGCCAGATCAGGTGTCGTCCTCGTCATCTGACCGGGGTTCAAAATTCAGAGGTCCGTCCCAAAATAGCCCTAGTGTTGCTTTAAAGTGGGATATTAATTTAACTAAATTAAACTAAACTAAATCTTAAGCTATCTGCTAAATTTTTAGTAAATTATTTGTTAAATCTCTAAACTAGAAGATTTTTGCTTTACGCCTCTTTTTAGCCCAAAAGAAAACCTTTTTTTCCAACTTTTAAAGAATTTTTGGCTCTTATCTGGTATACTTTGATTTCACAGATGTTTTTTCAATCTTTTTTTTATACAAATATTCAAAAATATAAGAATTTTGGAACGTTTTTCAAAAAATTCATCCTTAAAGTAGTCACATCTAAGATAGACAAAATTATCAAAATTGTGAATTTGAAAATTTTTACGATGACAATATTTTCTCTCTGTATACCTCCTATAATAAAAAGTTTTTTTAAAGTAGTTGCTGCCAGCTGTTAATGGAAATTTTTGCTTATATTTCTATTTCTTAAAGTTAATAACAATCTGATTATTAAGAATGTATAATTTTAACATTATTTATTTTCCGTGAAAACTGAAAATCATTTATCACTTTTTATAAATAATTTTTCAAAATATTACCAATTATTAATTTTGGTCCATTTATGGGAATTTAAAGCACTTTATTTTTACGCAATTGGGCCATACTACCTGAAAATGAAAATTATCTTTTGAAGATTGCTTTATATCAATTTAATTAAGAAACTAATTAGATTATTAATCTATTTTTATTAATTTTGGTCCATTTTTGGAAATTTAAAACCCTTTACTTTTACTCAAATAAGCCATACTACCTGAAAATGAAAATTATCCTTTGAAGATTATTTTATATCAATTTAATTAAGAAACTAATTTGATTATTAGTCTTTTTTTATGAATTTTTCTAGTAACATAATTTATCATGATTAAATATTTAATAGGGAAATTTAATAATCATTTGGGAAGAAAGAACCGTTATTTTTCATGTAATTAAAAGATGGAGTTTACTGTCTCTAGATAAACTTTTTATTATTGAAATGTACAGATATCTTACGAACACATTTTTCTTCCCCGACTTCTAATGGAGCGTGAATCTTTAAACTAACTTTAAACGATTACTAATTTCAGAGAACAGAAAAGAGAGTTTTCCTTTGCAGCTCCTTAATAGCCATTTAAATTTTTTTTGCAAGCTTTTGCTTTCTACCCTGGCAGCTTTCCAAATTTTCATTTTCCCCCGTAAAAAGAAGAGGAAAAGAAATGTTAATTCATATTAATGGCGTCCTCAAGTTTTATCTTTTGACAAGCAGTCTCAAAGGTTAAAAGAAAATTCAGTTATCCAACTCTTCTTTTAAGAAAGTGTCATTTGTAATTTCATATCTTGTGAGCTACTTCGTGATTTAAAACTATTTAATAACGGTATTCCAGGTAACATCGCCTCGTTATTAAAAGGCGAGATTTTTTTATGCTCGGTTTGTGGAAAAAAAGAAAGTGACACGTTCGCATTTACGAGTTATACCTTTCCTATCACCATCCTCTTAAGAAATGAATGTCGCAATTTATTATTGCAGAATTTCCCGAAAATTTGAAATATGAATATGAAAGAATCATTTTAATTCGTTTTATTGATGATAAATCTTTTAAGCAGCTATAAAACAGTTAAAATCGTTTTCCTGATGAAATTTCTCGGTGAAAGGGGATCTATTTAATTTAAAATTTCTTTGGGTTTTTCCTTTCTTCCAAGTATTTCATTCTTGGGGTTTCTTTTTTGTTTGTCTTTAAGTATATTTCTGAAGAAACTTTATTATGAAAAATATCGTAAAATAAACAAACAGAAGTTTTTATTCAAACATAGAAAATTCTTTTCGCCAATATATGATCATCATTTCCAAATAAATTTCTTTTTCTAATTTCAATCAATTCTGGAAAAATGCAAAATGAATCTCGATTTAAGAAATACACTGTTGTTCCATTAAAAGAAGTCATTATTTTCTAAATCAAATAAAAAGGCATTATTAAAACTGAATTTAACAGGAAAAATATTATTAACATCTTTTCATTTCTTATATACAAAGCCTTGAAGGAAGAAACATTATAATAATAACTCAAAAAAATATATCTCCAACAACACGAAAATAAGCATTTTTGGGATTATGCCTATGCACTGTTTATCTTTCTGTTGATACGATAGCTCAAACACACACCAAAATTGAAAGACGAAATACGTGGCCTTAACAAAATCCGTCTATAAGAAATATGTCTGTACGACCTCATGTGTGCATGTGTGCGTAGTAACACAAAAGTCCAATAGATGAAAGTGACATTTACCTTAATGTTTCATCAAATATTTATAGACATGCATCCAATTTTTAACTAAATACACGAATGTACTGTCTGCTCATTTATGTGAGGAAAGGCAAATTCAAAAACGCTAGAAAGATGTATTTTAGAATGTGAGGCTTACAACAACAATCGCAGATCAATGTCAAATTTGGACCAAATTAGCCAAAGAAAAAATATTATTTTTCCAACTCCTAATTCATTTATCTTCAATATAAAATGACGCGCTATATTGTGGAAGTACATGAAAAAATAGAGGAGAGAAACTCCCATTAAAGAAATTTATTTTAATCGCTTTTTTTATCGCTATAAAACAAAAGAAACGACTGAACATCCAAAACGCAGTATTGTAGAGCTTGTTTGTGATCAACTTTAAATGAAGTTGCCTCCTCGAAATCTTTCTGCAAGCCACTTTTTATTCCAGACATTTATTGATCAACGAAAGTTTTTATTTTTTTATTCGCGAATTTCCGATAGCTGAATTGCTACTTTGGAGAGGATATTCCAAGAACTTTTTTTGAAGAAGAAAAAAAGATAATCGCCATTAAAGTTCATTTCCGCTTTTGTTTTTACAAAAGCTTCCAGTTGTTGTTCTTCACACAAAAAACCCGGGTGTTTTTACAGCAACAGTTGTTAATACAAAATTCAGCAGGCAGCTGCGTAATGTGTATATATATCTTTGTACAATGGAGTTTCCTAAGTAAACAAGTTCTATTTATCGTTTCACATCTAATCTTCTAGAAAAACAATTGCATTATTTTTTGCAATTAATCGGTTAAAGCTCATTGCATTTTTAAGCATTATGACTTTTTAATCTGAAGAGTTTTAATTTCAATAAAACATGTTGTTACCATTGAAAATAAAACGGAACAAAAATGTTTTTCCGGCAATCCGATACTCAACTCCATATTGATTTTTTTTTTCATTTGCTAAGTTTTAAAAACATTTCTTGCAGCTGTGTAGTTTAAATAATTCGCATTGAGTGGTTATTTATATTTTTTTTATGAATAGCTATTTTGGAATACATAAATTACTGTTTCAAGATATTTTAACCCTGGTAATTTGAGATCAATTTTTTTTTCTTGTTAAAGCTATTTTGATGGTTTATGCTCTTTGCAAGATGCAATCTGAGATTAATAAAGCCACTCTGTTGTTTAAAAGTTAGTTTAGATTTTTACTAAAAAAGAGCTTTATTATCCCAAAAAGAAAGCTGAAAAAATATACTAAGAGCTTGACAAGCTGAATAAGTCCGATAAACTTTCTTAAAGATGAAGAAATATGCGAGTGTTTATCTTTCTCCTCAAATGATCGCTCTTATTTATATGTAGTAAGTTTATCTTTTTTTCGTGTAGCTTGTAAGCTGAAGTAATGTTATGCATTATTCATTCTGATAGGGCTTTTAACGCTATTCAGTAATATGCGATGAATCGTCTCAAAGCATTTATGGTTCTTGCATGAATCACAAGAGATTTCATAAATCTAGTTGCAAAGAAATAAAGCCATTAGTGACTGTTATAACGACATGCTTTTAAATCATCAAAATTCAAAAAAATCTTTTGCGTTTAAATTCTTATTCTGCCTTAACTCGTATGATTAATGGGAAATTCAATTTTTGACTACCTTTTATAAAGCCTTTGATTTTTTAATTCTTTTTTTATTCGAATTATTTCAATTAGAAACAAATAAGTTCTCTTCATAAAAACAGTAATGCTGAGCTTTTTTATCAGCTGCTTCCTTTTTTGATTAAAAACTATAGAAACTGATTTTAAAAAAAGTAATAAAAAAAAGGATGGAATCATTTTTACTGTCTATAATACCTTAAAAAAAGTTCCTTTGTAAAGTTTTAATATCAAAAATAAAAATCAAAAGGGAAGACAAAAACACTTTTAAAAAGTCCAAATATTTCTCGCAAGTGTACAGACTCAACGAATATTCGAGTGTAGCTATCCTCAACAAAATTCATCTAAAAATGACTCCCTGGCATTTCCAATACAGCATTAATGTTGATGGATGCATTTCTGAGTTATAAGCATTAATGTGAGTAATGCTTCTTGTAAACGATACTATAAAATAATAATTTCGATTAGATTAGATTTGATTTGATTTCATTTCATTTCTGTCTCTCGTGTTTGTACCTAAAGCTTCACTTCTGTATACAAGGTGTTTCTTTAAGTGAGCTAGATCGCGTCTCAAGATTTGTCCCATAATTTTAAAGTCACTTTATATATCATTTTGTTTTTTCATGAAGATATAATGGATTGTACTTTGGCTTCAGTTTCATATTTTGAATAAGTTTTTTAGTGATTTTTCCATAACACTTATGACCGTCTGGTGTAGCATTTGTGTATAAAATTCAATTACATTAAATTAATTATTTTCCGATATTTTATATCAGGGGTTTCACACTTTTAAACAGTGCAATCCACTTCATCCTAGGCATATAGGATTTTTCCAAAGCCCATAAGGAAAACTTCTATGAAGGAAAACACATTTATTATTAAATATAATTTTATAAAAAATATTTCTAATGTGTGGCGTTATTAAGATTTTAAGGCCACATCACATTTTTGCAAATTGTGGAGAGATACATTTAATTCAAAGTCTTGTTGTGAAACCATCAAAATCGACACGTCACTCGCCGTTTAGGACTTGTTTTATATGATTTGTCTTTTCACTCTTGATTTTTTAAACATATTTACTGTCACGTCGCATGCAGATATATTTATTTTCATTTATAAACAACATTTCTATCCTTTTAGAAATTATGTTTTCCGATTCCCGTTAAAAGAAACAGAAATATCGAAATGAACATCTTTTGAAACAACAGGCAGTAGTAACTGCGATTGAGACCCATATGTGAGCATTTGCAATTATAAGTAGTTCATTGGTTCCTGTTTCCATGACGCCAAATTAAATGAAATCCGTTGGGACAGAAGATTGGTTCACATATTTGCAAGTTGTGGAAAGATACATATAATTCAAAATCTTGCCGTGACCCATCAAAATGGACTCGCTACTCGCTGTTCAGAGATTGTTAGTTTATATGATTTGTGTTTTCACTCTTGAGTTTTGAAACCAATTTATTATCACATCATTTGTCGATATATTTATTTTCCTTAATAAACACCATTTCTCCCCTTCTAGAAATTTCATTTTGGATTCCCCTTAAGTGAAACATATAATGAAATGAACAACTTGGGAAACAGAAACCAGTAGTATCTGTAGTTTTATCATATACGAGCGCATTAGAAAGTGGTAGTCCATTGGTTCCCATTTGCATGACGCCAAATTAAATGAGATCCGTTGGGACAGATTCGTCTGCCCATTCGATCGTTTGTCTCGTGGGAGATCTGTCAACGCCTCGAATGGGCTACTGGGAACGATCTATTGCCTTCTTGGGAACACCTTCTAACTGCGAAAACAATCGCTCAACAGACAACGGATCATATTCTGCGAACTTGACAGATTTATCGTTAAATACGAAGCACGGAACGAATTTTAAATGTGTCCTACTTCTATCTGAATTCATGAATAAATCATCTTCTGAGGAAAATTAAATTTTAAATATTTCTTAATAATGTAGGTTTGTTATTAGATTTGGATAATAAGAGTAATGTATTTTTAAAAAATACGCTTGTGGTATATTACAATATAGAAAATATTTTTTATCAACAATTCAAATGACAAACGAAAATTAAAAAAATTGAAATTCTGATAAAGATATTCTAAGTAAATTGGATTTTTAATCAAATTCATTACATGTTTTAATTTTTACTCGAAGTTCAAAAAAAAAATTCTACCAATATTGTAGTATTATTCATTGTGGCTTAATATTCTTAACATACTGCTTTCAGCTTCTCATGCTTTTACGATTTTGCACCTACAGAATATATTCCTCCTTAATTTTGTAGTGGGCGTGTGTGTAAACATATTTTAGCAGATTCTGGGCCTAGAAGAAGAGACTTGAAATTTTTAACATAGCTTTATTTCATTATGGGAAGCATAATTTATACAGATAAAAAGCTATAAGAAATATGCCAGTCTGCATCGCGACGCAAGAGCAGAAATTTTTCCCTTTAGTGATTTTAATATGAGATTTTGATAGGGGTTTCTTTGTCAGGTGTCGATTTAGAAAAGGGATTATTAGGTATCTTTAAAAGAAATTTATAAGCATTAGAGATTTTTTTCCCTTCTCTCTGAGTGACAGAACATGTTGAATTCAGCAGTTTTATAGAGCGTGGATAGAATTAAATAAAAAAGTGGAAATTGGATCAGAATATAAGAGAGCATTTTAGAATAAAGTTAATGCAGGTTAAATTAAGATGAAATTTAGGAAATTCATTTGAATTTTAATTAGATTAAAAGATATCATTACATATATATATCTTCATTTTAGTATACTTATAAAATCATGCTTTTTAAAAACATTATATACTTTTCTACTTTTTTTGTCTTAAATATATTTCATAACTCGTTATTATTATTACTACTAAGGAATACTGTAATCAGTTTTTCTAAAATTCTTTACTAGATGATGCCTCTTGTATCGAATATTAAAACTAACTGAAATTGAGTGGTTAATTGATAATCGCGTTTTGAAAATATTATAATAATGAGTTTCTATCAAGAACGCATAACTATATAGAATTTCAGAACTCTAGCACATCAGAAAATGAAGGAAAAATCGATTCATCGTAGCAGATAAAATCCGTAAGCAGGAAATAAGTTAACTTAAATAAAAACGTGTAAACGTAAAATTAAATTTTTAATTAACTTAAAAAATATATTTATTTATAGAATATCAGAGGTTTTACAATGTATAAAATTACCGATTCTTATAAAGAAATCCATATCCCAAATAATTTCTCTGGAAATGCAATCAAGCATATTTATGTCAGTTTTACAAATGAATGTGCTATTTGTCTGTTCATCTCCAATTTTTGCAACTTCAGATACCGGTTTAACAATTAATATAAACAAAAGCAGCAACCATTTTATAACATTAATATCTTAATTAGTTTAAAGAAATTTTCTTATTTGGCATGTTTAAATATTTTAGAATGAAGTACAGATTCAGGTATGTAGAAAATCATAGATATTTATCCAGACCGATGAACATTATAAATCATTTTCTGAAATAAAATATATAATTCATGTCTAACTATTTACAAAAGCTTATTATGTTGAAAATGACAGTATTTCAAAAAGAAATTGTTATCTATGAAAATTACATTCTGATATATTCTATGGAAACTGCAATCGATTATATGGATACCAGATTTCAGCACGAAAACATTACTATCTTACTCCATTTCAATATATTTATAGATAGCTGTATATTTACAGATAGCCTATTTTACCTTCCATGGTATAAATTTTCCAGAATGAATAGTATGCATTCAATTGAGGTACATGAAATACTGTTTCTGTAAGCAATTTGTTTTCTCAGATACTTCTAGTCGAGAGCTCCTATTTCTTTTCTCTCGAAAATTTTGATAAGATGTAAAACTCTGTTTCATCGCCTCCACGGACAGAGCTTTAAAAGATATGATGAACGGAATGCGCAAAACAGTCTTCGTAATGAATCGCTCTTCCTGTCAGTGTTTTTGGTTTTCCAGCCGATCATGATGTGATGCAAAAAGGCTTTTTAAGAAAGCAAATAAACCGTATTTCATCTTGCCACTATCTTGTTACCGGTCCCGATGTCCTCGTGCTCTAAACATAATATTCTTTTCATTCATGCCAATCACGTGACTTTCCCGAGGTCGTACAGAACATGCCCATTCCCGCATGAAACAGTAATGAAGGAGAATAAGGAAATCAAATTTTATATTATTTATTAAGCATTTTTAAGTGAAATTATGCAATATTAAAATATTGTATTTGTGAAGCTAGGATAAATAAAATTCAATTTCTTCGAAAGATATTACAACCAACCTTCGTTATTATCCAAAAGAAGGCAAAGCATCATTATTTATATTAATTTCAAAAGTTTTATAATGTAAAAGCAACTGTAACTTAAAGAGAAATATTTATCCCAAATAAAAAGATCACATTCTGTTAAATCCTCATTCTGAAAGAAGACTGAGTTGTATATTAACACGTTATTGTCACAACTGTCCATAATTATTTACAATAAATGAATCAAATAATAAGGAATGCAGCGTTTTAATACCATTAAAATCGACAATTAAGAGATATTTTGATTTTTACAGTTTTCAATTTCTAAAATAAAGTAAATTATACTAAATTGATATTTAGTAATGAAATGTGCCTTTCTCTAACATAAAAGAACCTTACCAGTGAAAAAGTATACTGAAGAAGAACTTTGACGGAATGAAAAAGAATTGGATTACATCACAAAATTGGATTTTTGTTTTTTCGAATCGAAATTCATTATACTTTTTTCCCATAGATTTGTCCCTGTATTCAAGTCATTAAAATGGTTAGGATTGTTACGACTGGAATAACAAGAAACCAATCGATCACATTCTCTCCTTTTTCCTCTAACGTCTGTTGTTAAGGAAGTAATGAAAGAATGTACAAAATTTAAATTGTAAGGAACAGTCTTAGTACTTTTTAGCGTTACCCGAACTAATTTAAATTACAAATTTTACTAATAAAAAACCTACATTTCACTTATTTGCATATAACAACGCGAATGATTTCAAATTCTTAAATTTTATTTTCTTAGAAATATTTATAGAGTTTCCATATTTTTCCTTTCTTGCTATTGAGTCAATAAATGTAATTAATTTTGTCTCTTTTTGCATTTATTTCAGTATTTTCTATTAAATAGATTCATTTTTATTTTCCTTTGGTTATTTTCTCATAAATAAAAACTAAGTAGACAAACATGTATGAATATAGGTTATTTTTTAAAAATCTAAAGCAAGTGTTACAAATTATAAAAAAACCATCAAAATTTCATAAATCAAATTTATTTATTCGACTATAATACATATATCTAATGAATATATAGATGTAATGGTATCTCTTAATCTAATTTAGCCCATGTTAACTTCATTCTAAAATGTTCTCTTATTACCTGATCCAATTCTTACTTTTTATTTAATTAATTGTTTTTTAAAGATACTTATAATTCCCTTGCCTAAATCGACACGCATCAAAGAAATTCCTATCAAAATCTCAGAGTAAAACCACTGAAGGGAAAAATCTTGGTCTCTTTTGCACTTCTATCGTGATGTAAACGGACGTCAGTTTTATCATCGATTCTTGTACATAATATGCTTCCCATGATGAAATAAATCGGTTTTAAAATTTCAAAAACGTCTTCTATTCGACCCTGCAACTGTTAAAATATGTTTACACACAAACATACTATAGATTAATTTGAATAAATTCATCTATCAAATATAGACAGATTAATTTATTGAAATATAGATTTTCGATATGTTGCCAACGAAAGGGTTTATTTCTGTTGACCATTAATGTCTCGGCAATGAGAGTTAGTAAAGAGTGTTTGCAGTAGAGTATTTGATACTAATAAAGATGAACATTTGTCTGTTATTCTGCTGTCGATCTATAGAATAGACTGTTAACCCAACGACTTCCAAATCTGGCACAAATATGTTTTAAAGGTTGTGAATATGCACCTCGGAGCCTTTTATCTTTCAATTTATATTCAAATTTTAATTATTTCAAAATTAAGTCAAAATTCGGCGTATATAACTATTTTTCGTCAATAATTTCAGAAAGAATCAAACAAAAAAAATTTACGATACCATTTAAAGTTCAAATTGTTTTCCAATGATTTAAATTAAATAATGTGCAATGATTAATCTGATTTTGATATTTTTTATTATCGTAATGTGTGATAAAAATCATTCAAGAAAAATGGTTTTGGTAAATTTCACACAAAACTAAAAGGAGAAAATATTCGAAATATATATATTCGAGAAATATTCGAAAATATTCGGATTCGAAAACCCTCCGCGCTTGTGATGCGTTTATTTAGTCAAAATAGCGGTGAGAGGAAAAATGAAAATTTTACATTCTCGAATTTGGAACGCTTATGTACTCTAGATGACAACAAACAACTTTAATATTTTCAGAACTAAAATTATTAGTTAATTCATTTAACCATATTTCGATTCCATATAATGGGTCCCTCCTGCAGTGAATTTAAGATAAATAATTAAAAGATAGAATAATATTTATAACATTGAATTATAATTTAAAGACTAAGATGTAGAAATAATTTTTAAATAAATTCTACATTTAGTAACACTAATAGAAAAGTTTTTAGAAATTGGTTTTATTGAATTTCCATTTTTGCTAAAAAGAAGCAAAAATGGAAAAATAATTTAATAAAATTTATTCTCAAAATGATTTATAATAAAATTTATTCAAATGTTTTAATTTCATTTTAATTTTAATTTTTCGAACTCTATTCAGTTTTCTGCGAAATCTAATGAAAATGTTAAGAATTTTTTTTAAAAAAGTAGTTATTTTGTAACACGTTCAATGCTATGAATTACACCTATGATCGGGACCACTTTCGGACCAATAAAAGGCTTACTTCTTTACTATCGCTTATTTGTAGTAAAGAAGAAAATATTTATTTAGATTCTAGATGTGAATCACAGGTGATTCACACGGTGTAAAACACGTTAGAACAAGCAGATATAAACTAAACATTGCCATTCTCTACTCGAATCAAATTCTACACTGAATGAGAACTTTTACTGTCACTCGAGTGCGGGTGACGTTACGATGAACGAGTTAAATGCAAAATCCATTTCAAATACTTAAACCTTTGCAGTCGGAAAAATAATTCGATTCATAGTTCTTCTCCTTAATACCTATCTTGTTAAGTGCTCCAAAAAATAAATATGTTTGTTTATTTTAAGTTGAATTTCTCCGAAAAAATAATCTACATCATCTTACAGCTCTGTAGGCATTTTTAACAATAAAAATTCAAAAAATAAATAAATAAAATGTCAAAATGATGCCCCGTCTTGAATGATAAGTGAAAGTCACCATCCGAGTACAAAGGGTTAATAAGTTTGCTGTTCAAGAACAAATACATTTTACCAGTTTATGATCCTTTATTGATTGTCCAATTATTATGCTTCTGTTTACTCAAGGTAATAGATATATTTCCTTAAAAATAATAACGTCTACTAAAAGTAACTTTGATTAGATACTTTTAATTCTAATTCTTAATTCTCCATTTAGTTCTCTAAGGAATACAGTGAATATTTCCATCCTTTTTAAATATAGATTCCAAATTTTCTTTCCAACGTGAAGCTATTTATACGATTGCAGAAAACAATAAATCTTATCAGTTTACGAGTATGATTCTATCCCGAGTGATAAACTTATATTTCTTTGTAATCCTATCAACAGATATTTCTTCTCGTTCCTTTAGGAAGTTAAAACAAAAGCCAAATTACATTTCTTTTATAGCTCGCCAACAACTTCATAATTTGTTTTGGCCGGTGTCCAGAATGGTGCTACAGATCTTCTATCAAGAGAAAGCGAGAACTCCCAGAAGTAGGATTTCGCAAGAATTACTTACATTATCTTCTAAAAAATAACACAGAAGGAACAGTTCTCGATATATTGGTCTTGATAAAGACTTGTTGTTCATTGTTATGTGTATAGTAGCTATAAAGTACTGAGAATGAAACTTTGGTCCCTGGAGACAGTAACAATATAGACAGATGGATGGATCCAAAGATTGAACAGGTAGTCTCTAAAGTGAAATTATCGGCTTTCGAAGAGTTGCCATGACTTCCAGTTGGTCTATCAATAGAAAACTTTCTATAGTTAGATAATTTTATATGAAATATGGTATAAGCGAAGTCAAAGATCTCATTTTTTTTTTCCTTATTTCAAGCATCAATAAAGTAGCAGATGATGTACAACTTCTCCAAAATCATTTTTTGTGCCTGTTCTTTTGCTTTTTATATATTTTTATTTGCTTCTAAATCAGATAGATCATTTCACTTGTATTAATAGATATTTTATCAAATGAAATCATATGTCCGGATAGTTGCAGTTCAAACTATCTTAACAGTTATAAATTTAATACATTACTCAATTAATGATCAATTTATTTTGAATGCCGCAGACTTGACATGAATTCTATATTGTATATAAACAGAAAACATTCTGCAGTATTATAATTTTATATGAAATACAGACTAAACAAAGCAAAAGAAATAGTTTTCACATAAATTTTAAATAATGAGGATTAATAATGATATGTTTGTTTTTGAAACTTATTTTTTATATATTTCTTTTCGATTTTTACTCTCGTATACGTAGAAAGTATAGTAATCGCCAAAAAAATTCGAACTCGAGATTCTGATGAATCTCCACATTTTAGACCTCCCTAAGTGCAAAAAATACACTTTTGGAAGTTGTCCGTCTGTCTGTTTGTCACAAAGATAACTCAAAAACGATTTGAGATAGACGGATAAAATTTGGTGCATGGTCAAAAAATTTGTAGGCGTCTGTCAAAAATGCTTTTTCCTTCAAGATTTGAGCTAAATCCATTCAGGAGGAGTCTGGTTGTCTGTCTGTCTGTTCGAATATAAGTTAGCACGCTAACTATACACCGAATAGAGCTAAATAAATAAAATTCGGTACACAGATTTAACATCTGTAGTGTAGACACCAATTAAATCTATACTTATAATAAAGCTCAATGTGTGTGTGTGTGTGTGTGTGTGTGTGTGTGTGTGTGTGTTGGCGCTATACAGGCCAGACCATTCAACTTACAGCTACCAAATTTGGCACGTGTATACCTTGGAGGCCGGAAATGTGCACCTGGGGGTTATTTTTTCGAATTTTTAATTAGAATTTTATTTATTTAAAAATTAAGCGACATTTTGGCGTGTTTCTGCTATAACTTCCGAACATATTACCTCAAAAAACAGATTTTTACATGAAGTTAAAGATCAAAAATATATCTTTCAAATGATACCAATGTTTTAACCTTAAAATTAAATTTCTATTTTTAATGAATTTTTAAATAAATATTTTAACTATATTTTTCAACAATTTTTTTCGTACAAAATAAAAAATAAAATTTAAGCTGTACGAGCACGTTTCGCATTCATGGGAAAAAATTAGCTTTTTTCAAAGTGTTGCCATCACATTGATTAAAGCGCCAATTAAAAATAAATTAAATCTTTTTGGAAATGAAATCTGCAAAAATATAATTTTTGGCACATGTCTGTAGGAAATGAAACAAATATGAAATATTTTTTCTAAAAAATAAATTCAAGAAAAATTATTTTGTGATCTTTTACACCCTCTATATTATTAATCCAATAAATCAGTTTTATTTTAAGGCAAGTTTTGTTTAATATGAACAGGATATCCATTCAAATCAGGGCCACACAGCTAATTTGTAAACCTTTAGTAAGACACAGATCTGCTAAAATGGTCTAAATGGAAAATGATTTTATTTTATGTAACTTGATTCAATAAATGCTCTAATAAATAACGAATTTTTGATTTTACATAAGGCTTCTGCTGTGGAAATCACGATTAACAAAAAGTTCTTGAAACACTAATATTTTAAATAAAAAGAGTTATTTAAATATAAAGAGTTAATATTTTTAATAAAAAGAGTTATTTAAATATAAAGAGTTAATATTTTAAATAAAAAGAGTTTCCAATCAACTAAATCAATCACTTAAACTGACTGATTTATGAAAATTTGAATATCACTATTCAATAAAAAAAGGATAATTTTAGATTTTCCATCAATTGTTTCAAAGAAAATACGCCAATCAGCGAGCAGGTTTCTCAAGATTAATTGGCCTAAGATTATAAAAATGTTAAGTTTTTCTAAATTTTTAACATTCTAAACTCCATAAATAAGTCTTAGTTGATCGTGGAAAATAGAAACATTTATTCATTTATTTAAAATTTGGTGTGTCCAGAATATTTCTCAGAATATGATCCCTTACTGCATTAAATTTAGAATTCATAATTTTTGAAGTATATTTATAGACCGGAATAAAATATTATTATTGATTTCATTTCAATCCTTTTGAAAGCAAAACTATAAACTGAATTTTATGCTGAATCTGAAAATTTTTTGTTGAATTATTCTGTGAGATATTGCATAAATTATAAAAAATATTTTGTAGTTAACATAAGACTTAAATACCGAGTGATTCTGTTTGCAATACTCATATTCAATAATAATAATAAATAAATAACAATAAAGATGATAAATAAAATAAAACGCTTGGTTTTATTAAAAAATATCTTTATATTAATTGCAATTTCATCATTTCCACTTTAAATTAAAGTTGAAGTTTTACCGAAAATGGCAACAAATTAGCAAAATATATATAGTAAATTGCAAGAAACGATCTAAACAACAGTACAAGTTTGGAATGACTATCAAAATTTGAAGATTAAAAATGTTTTGTTTGAGAATCTATTAAGAGACCAATTACTTAAAATATTTAATTGAAAATTGTAGCTAGCAATAATACTAGCGAATCGGCTGGTCGTCAAAGGCGGCTAGTTTTTAATAAAATTCAAGGAGGAGTTGGCCGTCTGTCGGTCTTTATCTTCAGAAACATTTAAACGCGGTAACTCAGAAACGCAATGAATTAAATATATCAAATTCTGTATGGGATTTTGAGACTACGTGCAGTTCTGAGTTAAATTTTTGTTTCAATCGATTGGTAAAAACGCATTTGAAACGCAATTTCGATTTTCGGTTACTATTAACCACAAATCAGGGATTTATTTTTTCAAAAATCGCCAAGGAAGCCACGATATATTCAATAAAAATGTAAAATTCAAGCCAAAGCGTGATATTTCGTAGCTATCGAACGCCAATGCCATGCAAGGCATTTTCTAGGATAATATCTTTATTATAGAATATGCGAAATAGCTTTTGGGAAATCACTCCGGCTGGTTTTAAAAAAACTTTCTTTTAATTGGTTTCTAAATAAGTGTGGCTACAATTTTGGTTTTACTTGTGTTGTATTACTATTAATTTTATTTTTTAAAAAAATATATGGCATGGAAATTTCAACTGAAGTGCACAGGTTCTGAAACATTGTAATTGAGAATGTACTTATTTCTGAGCAACAACGAATTAGTATATTTAAATATTTTACAGCATTACAATATATTTCTTTTTTTTTTCTTATTAAAGCATTAACTTGAAATATATATTAACCATTTTAGATTTTTTTTTTTTTTGAAATATAAGTTTTTATAGACATATCTAAACATTAGCCGAGTTTTTAACACTATGCTATACCTTACATTCTCATTATTTCGTTCTTGCATGATTGTACGTGTGTGTGTGTGTGTGTGTGTGTGTGTGTGTGTGT
>JAPMOR010045160.1:68556-92923 GCA_026543865.1 Argiope aurantia | reverse complement strand
TTTTGTCCTTGCTCTACTTATCTACATAATTAAAAATGATACCATATGAAAAATTGTTAATGCTTTCCAAGATTTCGTTCAAAATGTTTTTCGAAGAATATATCAAACGAATCCTTACAAATGTAAACTTGTTATTTTAGTTTGAATTTTCTTGGAATTTCATATCTTAGAAATGAAATACTATTCAAGTTTTCTTTGCTTTTTTTATCAACAAAGTAAAATGAGTTTCATGTTTTCAAAATGGGTATTAAAATAAATGAAATAAAAATTTTCTATGTCTGTAAAAGTTTTAATATGAATTTTTCTAATGGATTCTTTTTAACGGTTTTTTTTTTCTTAAACTGCTTAGAATACAACTGCCTTTTGTGACATTTCAATCGATTTAAATATAAAAGACGAAACAAAATAGGATGATTTTTTAAAAAAACTATTTTATTTAACTGAAATTCTAAACATTGCAGTGATAAAGTAATTAAGCCACTAAATGATTTTTAATAAATCGGGCTTTTTTCCTCGACAAATTACCAACTTTAGAATTTGAAAAATAATTTATTTTCTCACACAGTTATTAATTTCAAAATAAAATACCAATTGATACATTTAAACATAGGTAACATCCAATGATTTTTTATAAATATCAAACAAGCAGTATAGTCCCAAAATAAAATGAATAATTTAGTTAATACGTTTATGAATTTTTTGATAAGCTGCAAAAGTAGGTTAGCGATTTAATTTTACACGTAACTGAATTGAAACACTGATTGCTATAATCGTGTCAATTGAAATCACAATGCATTTGAGTGCTATAATATTCACGCCAATGAGCCTCTTAAGCAGAAACTTATATGCCAAGGTATCAATAAAGGGTGATTTTAAAAATATGAAACAAACTAAGAGACGGTAATTCAGATAGAAAAAAAATAAACGTTTTTCGTCGTAGCTTTAAGAACAGAAAACTTCAAAGATTTAGAAATTATCTGAGGGATAATAAGCGGCTATTGAGCAAAAACAAAAGAATCATTCTAGTCTTTATTATTTGTTGAAAAATAATATAAAGCTGTTAAGTTTTATCTTGAGAAGTAAAAGAAATATTGTTCAAATCTGTTGCTGGAACTTTGGATGTTGCAGTAGAATTTCACAATATGACTAATATATTCGAGAAATCTTAACACTCGATTCCCATTGAACAACTTAGGTCATTTTTTTAGCTTTTATTCTAATTTATTATCACATAATTTGATATTTTAACATTTAAAACATAATGCTTTCACTAAAACTGCTTTGATCTATCATCTAGCTACTGTTGTCACTTTCCCGTTTTGTTTCTTCCCCGGTATGTTTGTAGTTAATTCTATACTATTCTTTTCTAAACATGTCTGAACGTTCGTTCTATCTACAGGGTGAGTCAAAAGAGATGAGTTAAACTTAAAGAGACCAGCATGTTTCATAATAGTTTGTTGGTTGCAAAAGGAAACTACAGGTGATAGAAACAGCACGATTTTGCACGTACTGGCAAGCGAAAGCTCAAACATAACACTAAAATGATAAATTCACATTTATTAGGTCATATGCTCATGTGTCCAAATGTGCTCAATTAACAAGACGCTTTCAACATGAACAAAAAACAAACATGAAATTTTGTGTAAAATTTGACAAATTTGTCAGAACTGCCACATAATGCATCAAAGCTACAATGCTGTTGCCATGAGTCTTAAGTCGGAATCGCGCTTCAAGAACTGAAAATCCTCACTTAAAGACAATGAAATATCCATTGCAAAGATGCAACAAGAATCGCAGAACATGCATCAGAAAGGAAGCTTCCTGGGCATATTCTAGAAATGGCAAGAATGTTGGGAACGCCGTATTATTGCAATGCAACGAAATTATTTTGAAGATAACATTGTGTCCTCTTTGATAAATAGTTTCTTGGAAATAGTGCTAGTCTCTAAACATTCCAACTGCCCCTCATAAAAATATAATCAAAAGGCCCTTAGTTTTGGTTTAAGATGGGAAGCATAAAGAAAATACACCATTAGAAAGTCAATTCTCATACATACGGAAGTATGAATGAGAACTCATCATATAAGATAGTGAGCTATCCTATATAGTGAAGCAATGAGCTGATCTAAAATTAACAAATTCATTGCAAATCTTTATTGCCTTCATTTCATAATCACGTACCTTTATGATTTTCAGGACAGAACTCTGTAATCAATTTTGTTATTCTCTTCCTGGTGTGCTGGAGAATTTGAAATCTTGTAAACTTGCGTGTTCTCCTGGAAAATACAATATTTTTATATTTTCAAAATTTAATTATCCGTTAATTAAATGAATTAAATTTAGATCTCATACAAGTAGTTTTGCCTGGTAATGAATTTGAAAAAAAGTGATCTCGATACCTCATAATATTTACATTATAATGAACTATAAGAATTCAAATATTTAAAATAATTTACTTAAATACTAACTTTTTACATGTTTAAACAGTTTAAATATTCTTTTTATAAAATTTAAGCTAAAAAATGGGATTTGGGATTAACTTTTTAACGGGGAATACTTATCAATTATGAAGAAGGAGTTGTACATATATTTATATATTATTCTGGTTTATTTTAAATTTAAATACAATTAACAAAAATTAATTTACTATTTAATGGTCACCACAGTACTCAAAAACATATTTTGCATTAAAGGATAACGCCAACACCCATTTACGCATATGCAAACAATTAAATATTTCTGAAATATATATAAAATCGTAAATTCTAACTGATTCTAATTTTGGAGTACAATTTTAAATTTAAATAAAATTAATAAAAATTAATTTGCGATTTAATGGTTAACACAATAATGAAAGCGTATTTTGCATTATTAAAGGAAAACGTTAACAATTACTTACGCATGTACAAACAATATTTTGTTAAATAAATAAATATATAAACTCAAATTTCTAACATTCTAATTTTGGAGTGCAATCTTGTTAAACTGTACCTCGCACACATAGTTTGCGTGATTCAGTAGATACATGGAATTACATTAATTCTATATTTACAATAATTTCGCTTACACCGTTCAATTCGATGAAGGATAATTCAGATTGTGAATTCTAAATTTCTAATTCCGTTGACTGCAGAACTTCCATTTCTATTGGATTACATCCAATTATGATATAAATGCATGCTGAATTAACGAATTCAGCAATCCATCCTCTGACGATTAATAATCTTTTTAATCTTTCTTTCCTGTCATAAATTTAAATACTGTCATCATAATTTACACATAATTAGTACTGTTTTTAATAACTATTTTTACACACAATTATATTTATATTACAAAGTAAAAAAAGTTATTTTATTACGGAAGAATGAGTACAGGTAAAGTATGCTTATTTTTTATTTTCTTCGAAATTGCTAAAAGCTTTTAAAATTCGGATGTTTTGTATCCAATCGATAGTTCAGAATTTTATAATTATTATTATTTCTTGATTTCTCTACTTGATTAAATATTTTTTGCCTGAAATGATTCATAAACAAAAAAAATATTATTCGGTAGTTATTGAGAAATACAAGATGTATCTGAAAAAATCTGACGAAACGAAAAATACCAAAAGTTGCTGGCGCTTTGGAAAGTGAGACGCTTTTTATGAAACTGATAATTCAATATCTTGTAACTAATTTTTCTTCTTCAGGCATATGTCTGGATAAATATTTTTGAAGAAAATAATGTTCCAGACGAAGCTAGAAGCCTCATTTGGAAGCATTTAATTACTAAATAATATCTGAAAGACCAAGCTCCTCTCGGCAGGATTTTTTTTCAGTTATTGTTCTTGCTGTAAAATCGTATTTTTTAGGAGAAATTATTTGTATACGAATCACATATGATTAAAAATGAACATTTTTCAATCTTACCTACATAGGAATTAGTCATTTAAATAAAAAACAAATGCGCATAATTTAAGATGTTATTCGAATTGTTTAACACAATAATTGTTGCTATTGAATATGAGACTAACGTATTCGTATTCAAATAATATCATATACCACCATCTCAAAAACTTTTAAGGTATCAGTAGGTTATTATCCTAGGGCAACAATACAAGTACCACTAAAATTTACGAGATGGCGCTATATTACCCTGTCAGCATGAGAGCAGATAGAAAAAGACTTTAAAAGTTATAAAAAATAGGGGCTTTTTTGTGTGTGTGTGTGTGTGTAAAATCGCGGGTTTTTTTTCCCAAGAATGACACTTCTATAGATAAACTTAAAAACAAAACGTTATCTAAATATAAAATTTGATCCAAATCATTAGAATTGTTTCTGAGATACACGAAATAAATTTATATATAAGAAATGCTCGTTTAAGTTAACAAATATTATTTTATAGTATACAATTATTAAAATATATATCAAACTATACCAAAAGTTGCAAGATTTTCAATAATTGAAGTATTTCGCAAATATTGATAGTACTGTATCTCGTAACTAATATTATTTTTCAAATTATCTGCAATTAAACAAATTTTGCCGATTTAAACGTTATAATTTATGCATATAGTATATAATATAGCATATTTTTGCGTATAATAACCTCAAGCAAAGCAAAAGTACTATTGAAAACATCTGATTGTTTTTTGATTGATCAATAAATACACAAAAGAATTCAACGAAAACTATTATATATATATATATATATATATATATATATATATTATTACTTTTATACACTTTGATTCACTTTTATCGACTTTTTTGAGGCAAATAGTTGCACGTATATTGATATCATTATGTTCCAAAATGTTCTTTGCAGAATTCGTTGGGAGGTAGTTCCTAGCTAAAAGGAATGAACTGGAAACTCGTACGTGTATGTAGGTGAAACAAAATTCTCACCTAAAACGTTTTATCGGTTTTATTTCTCTCGCTCGTTTAACTATCAGACAGTCGAAAACACATTTACCAACTCATTCTCCAGAGTCATTATCCTCAGTTCGTTGAAGCCGTTATCGCCTTCAAACCTCACCATTTCCTCAATGTTACAAGAGTGCACGATAAATTTTCCCCTACATGAAACCCCCAGTGGTACAGAACTGAAGGTAATGCTGAAATGTTTCAATAATTCCGACGATCGATGCCCAAGTCTAATTACTGAACATTTCCGGAACAAGAATACATTTGCAAGTTGCATGTCCGAAGTGTTTTAACGATATTGGATGGATGGAAGCTATTAGGATACGTCAAAAATGCATTAAATGCACTTAGCAAATTTTATATCCTACGTATTCTATGAATCAATGAGCAGTTTATGACTAACAAACCTATTGTTATTCTCAAATGGCATTGTTTTTTTATGGAGTTCTATGGCAAATATGATAAACGCCCATTTTTTTTACTGCAAAAAACAGACCACTAAACGAAAATAAGAAGAGAATTAGTCAGGGGAAATCGTAAAATACCCATACAATTCATTTATGAAATATTATACGAATCAGTTAAATGTGCAATTTCAGACATTCTCAGTAATTTCATGCTTTTATTTGCTACGAACAGAAAAAGAAAATCAACTTTTTATTTTTTTTCAGTATAAGAACTTAATATAAGAGAAACAGATTCAATAAATCTATAATTATGCTAAAATTTCTGTGGTAAACAGGAAACTGAAATCAGAAACTTGTTTTCTTTCAAAACCACAGTGGACCAGAAGAGTTCTATTTCTCACGCATTGGATATTGATTTACATTCCTTGTTTATAAAATATGACATTTTCAAAACTGTTTTGTGATTGATATTTGATCTAATTTCTTAGCAATATAATGGCGACTTATGTCGCAATGTTAGCTCCCTAAATTTCGTCGACTTCTTCATCGACTGATTGACCAGAACAGGATGCCCATTTGATATCAGTTTCCAGATTGAATGTATTTGAACTAGCTTCAAGCCATTTTACTGAATTTGCGTTATATCCGTAAGAAACAAATATTTATACCAAATTATAATCAAATTCTTCCTTCATTTCTATTTTTGTATTAAAAAAATTTATATATATGTAGGTTGTTTGCGGGCGCTTTAAAACATAAAGGATGAGATGGCCAACTGATGATAAAATGACTATATTTTGAATTTAGTTACATTAATGGATGATGGACGGAACAGGAACAATACAAACACTGAAGTAAACAAAGTTATTAAGGTATTATTTTACGTCGTCTTCTTTCAAGTTGTAGAACGTTACGGCTATCGTCTACAGTGGCATCGTCAAAACACGTCTTCTTTCTAGCTATGCAACGAACGTCTTCCGTTGCAAAACGTCTTTCACCGCGGCCTACTCTGAACTGGCAGCTACAGTACTTTTGCCGCTTGAGGCGCTGGTTTTGGCGCGCTGTCATGACGGCACCACATATATGTATATGGAATATTGATATATGGAATTTCTTCCTAAATTTCCTTCATTTTGATATCGCTATTACTTATAGCTAAATGATTTATATATACAGAGTGTTGCCAAATTCAACCCACAAATTCAGAGGACCGATAGTAGGTATCAAGAGAATAAAGAATCACCATACAACATGGGATACCAAACGACATTTAGGGTTTGAAAATCGCAAAAAAGATAGGGAGTCGGAGAACAGTTGGAAACTGTAAAAAATGAATTTAAAAAAATTCAAATGGCGTTTTAACGATGAATGTTTTTTAAGTGAAAGCACCTTCTTAAAGGCTATTTTTCATGTACGTAACATGCCTATTTGATGAACCAGGGGATCTTAAATTATTGGAAACGAAAATGTAGTTTAGAAGCCTTATCTGCAAAAATATTAAAACTTAAAGAAAAATAAAAGCTTGAAAATATATGGAATTTCATACTCTTTAATTTGGTATAAGTCCGTAGTGTGAAAACTGAGGAGGTTTTAAAATATTCAAGAAAAACTAAAATGTCTACCGGGAAACATCGCTGCAATATCGGCACCGATTTTTACAGAAGGTATTGCAAAATTCTACCGAAAAATTCCGAGGAGTTGTAGTAGGCATCAATGCGATAAGAATTTCCAAAGAAATATGAAGTCGCAAACGACGGTGAAAATTTATTTGGTGGAATACAGATACAGCATACATTTACAGCACAGACATTTTAACGTAAGAAAGGAGACGATGAGAAACTTTTATAAAAATTGTTCAATGTTGCGGCCGCGAAGGTCATTACACACCGACGTTTAAAGGACCGCCGGACGAGCTCAAACATAACAGGTGTGTTTGCAATTTCTCCAGCAGCGACTACAATCCGTGCTATGAGATCTTCCACTGTATTCAAAGGTGTCTGATAAACACGAGATTTCATGTGGCCCCAGAAGAAATTCAAGGGATTGAAGACCTGGGAACTTGGAGGCCAATCAACGGGTCTGCCGCATCCAATCCACCTCTCAGGATATGTATCCTAGGTAATTACGCTCAGAATTCGAAAAAGTGCACCATGTAGTGCACCACCACGCATTAACCACATGTTCTGGCGTTCAATGGCCGGTATTCCCTGCAGTAAATCCGGAAGGACGTGCTGCAAGAAAACAAGGTACTTTGCGCCACTGAAGCTTTCGGGCGTAAGATACGGTCCCAACAGATGATCTCCGGGAATTCCTGCCCAGATGTTAATACTAAATTTGGGTTGCACATTCGACAAGATAGTGATATGGGGATTTTCGGATGACCTACTATGTGCATTGTGCGTGGTAAGGATGCCTTTTCTAGTAAAGCAGGCTTCCATCTGTAAATAAAATTCTTGCAGGAAAGAGTGCATCTTCCTGTGTGGCACCAAGCATCCAGCGTGTGAACTCTATCCGACGTGGGAAATCGTCATCGCATAAGAGTTGGACTTTCTGCAAGTGGAAGGGGTACATGTTTTCAGCATGCTTGACTTTCAACACCATTTTGTGCTGAGTACCCAATTCAGCTGCAACTGATAGCGTGCTTGTCGATGGGGTATCGGCAAAGCGCTGCAAAACTCGGTTTTCTGTTTCAGATGTGCGCACATTGCGTTCTTGCCCTGCATTTTGACCTCATTATTTTGAAGACTCCTGTCGCCTGTAATCGTCTATCAATATTTGCAAACGTGTTTTGGTGTGGACGACACCTACTTGGATATTTCTCTTGGTATATTCTTTATGCTAGGTATCCATTACCATCCGCTCGGCTGTAAATTAAATGCATATCTACATATTCGTCATTCGTGAAATCTGTCATAGACCCCATCGACAAGTTTGCGAATGAAATTTATCGACTATCAATTCTCTCAATGATGTATGAGCTATGTATCACTTGAATGAATACAAGCTGCTCTTATACTCCTCGAACCATCAATTCTGCAATGCTCGCTGCCTTTATATTCTTCGAACGCCTGGGAAATTTACATACGAGAAGGCTTCTCTTTCTCGACTACCTTGTTCAAATCCTTGTATTCATTGGACCATTTTCTTCGCCAGGCTAATTGTCTCTTCGATGTCTCTTCTTGAGATTGTCACAAAATAAACGTCTCCTGTGACCCAATGTTTTATGATAATCTTTCATCTCCTTAATGCCTATTATCACTTCTCTAAATTTACCTTTCGAATTTGGCAACACCCTCTGTAAACATCGGTACCGATGTTGCAGCGATGTTTCCTAGCAAACATTTTAGTTTTTCTTGAATATTTTAAAACCTCTGAGTTTTCACACGACAGACTTGTATCAAATCAAAGAGTATAAAATTCTTTATATTTTCAAGCTTTTATTTTTCTTAAAGTTTTAATATTGTTGCAGATAAGGGTTCTAAACTACTTTTTTGTTTTCAATAATTTACGACCCCCTGGCTCATTAAATTGGCATGTTAATTACATGAAAAATATTTTTTTAAGAATGTGCTTTCACTTTAAAAAAATCATAGTTGAAACACCATTTGTTATTTTTTTATTCATTTTTTACAGTTTCAACAGTTTTCCGACTCCCTATATTTCTGCGATTTTCACCCCCTAAAAATGGTTTGGGACCCTGTTGCATGGTGATTCTTTATCATCTGGATGCCTATTATCACTCCTCTGAATTTGTCAGTCGAATTCGGCAATACCCTGTGTACATATATATAACCGAACTTCATATTTGTTAGCTCCAAACGATGTTTACATTACCAATGCGACGAATATTACGACTATATATGGCTAGGCGTATTTATATACGACTATCTGACTTCCCATTCGATATATGACTATATATATATTTCTTTCAACAAAATGCGATAAAAATTTTCCCAGTGCAATATTTTCCAAAATTTTACTCTTGCATATATTTTCTAAAATATAGTATGCAACATTTAAAATTATCGTGTAATATTATTTTAAAAATGTGTCGCTTTGATAACTTAGTAAACTTATTTGTCGACATTTGGGGTGGGATTTAGAATTCATTTCATAATAGGAATCATATGTGGAAGTAAATATTTACTAGATTATGAATTTAAAATTGTTTTATTCTTTGACACAATAATTTCTTTTTTGGTGAAGTTCTTTTTAATAGAAAATTTTTCAACTCCACATCACTTGACAACTGAACAGATGTTACCAGAGCATCTCCCTTTTTAATAAACTAAAGTAAACAGCAGACAGTTGCAATTCAATTTTTGTTATGAATATATAACACTTTCCTGATGAAAATTTAAAAAGTTCCGGAAACTCTGCGATTTTATATATACGTGTAAATAGAAACAGAAAATATATTCTCGAAGAGAAAATTTCCTACTTTTTTTTCGTGCTTATTTTCAGGTGTAAAGGGTTTAGGATACAAAATAAATTTTCAGAGGATCGGAAAAAAGCATAAATGAAATATTTATGAAATTGAGTTTTCGAAACCCATCTATACTCGATCAATATTTTAAATAAATTAGGCACGGGTATCATTCTTAAATTTGTAAAACATGTTCTTAAAATCAGAACTACACAAAAAATATTTTTTCAGTATTGCTCTTGATATTTAACTTATTAACTGATATTCTAATACGGTTTAGGACTGGATATGAATATCTCTGCGAAACGTGATTTTTTTTAAAGGACATGCTTTTAAATATTAATGTTATGTTATTCATATATATATATAGATAGATATAGATATATGTATTGATATAAAAATTTATGTATATATAAATATTAATATTATGTTATTCATATATTAAATATATTATATATAGTGATACTTGTAAAAATCGATAGTGCTTATCTTCATGCAACATTTGCATTTCCCTACTTGATTTTTTAAAAATTACATAAATTTATGAATTAGTTCTGCACCAAAATTAAACAATAAAAATTGAACGAAAAAGTTATTTTCTATTTTAATAAATCGTTTCTGTGTGAAAATTAAGGAATAATTTCAAAAATTCAATGCACTAAAAGCAATTATTTTGTAGATAGAAAAAAAAAAAGATATACATATAATTCTCCAGGTACAGAAAAGTATAAAAATTAGGAATTTTGAAAATAGGAGCACAAAAAAAAATTTTACACAAGTGCTGAAAGGCAAAACTAATTCTTCTTCCACTTACTGAAGTCTATACAGAATGAATATGACAAAATCTTCGAAATGAAAATGGTTTATAGAAGTAGATCATAAGACACTATGACAATTCTGTCCTCTCTCTTACCATTTGCAAGTCAAGATGGATAAAATATGCTACCTATCAGAAAAAATTTCTAATGGATATATACATAAAAGAGTATGATAAATCCTATGTGACACCATTTTCCTCAGGATACCTGAATTTAAAGCGGAGTTAGAAGGGCTGAAACGTTGGCAAAATGTAAAATAGAATTGTTGCCAAAATCGTTACTACTCGATATTACAAATACTGTTCTAGCTGCAATATGTCAAATTTACCAAAACTTTCATTATTCTATCAGTTCTGGAATAGACCTACAATAAACCATAGGCTCACTCGATGAAATAAACATTTTTTTTTTAATTTGACATGTTTTAGCTAGAACGATATTTGTGGCTTACAACGTTAAAAGATTCAGGAGACAATTTGATTTTTTCTTTTTGGCAAGGTTTAGGTGCTTGTAACTTGGTTTTAAATATATCCTGATGCAAATGGTGTCATGGTGTAGGAATTTTCCTGTTCTTTCAAAATAAATGCTTATTTTATGAGTAGATTTATTAGAAACGTAATTTATAAAGTTTTTTTTAATAAATAGCATAATCAGTTTATCCTCCATAATTTACAAACGGTGAGAAATAGGAGAGGATCGCCTATTTATAGGGGTCCTCTATTCCCTTTTTTCGTTTGGCAGAATAGGTTACACATCCTGTATATTGGATAATTTCTCTACATTCAAACCACATTGATTCATAAAGATAACCAATTAAAAAATCGAAACGAAAAGTTCTCAATAAGTTTAAAAATTGACGAATCTTTTTTAAATAAACTTAACTTGACATCTTGAATAGCTGATTTGGTAAGACGGAATCTATTAACGAATTATTTGATTTTCTGCTGAAAAAAGTGCAGTACCGTTTGGGGAGGATAAAAACCTCGAAGCAAGAGATTTCTGATATTCAAATTCATGATTTTGATACTTTTGATGCAAAATAATGAGGGATGTATAATTTCAACATGATTAGTTTAATACAAAATCCGTCGATCATCAAAGAGTTGAAAATTACTAACACTTTTTTCGGGGAAACGGGTAAGTTTTGAAGATGGGCTTAATATCTTTAAAATGTATGAATTAATGGCGTTAAAATAAAACTGTGCAAAATCAGTTCAGATTTAGTTATATTAACGTCCCGTTTTAAAGCACCACTTGGGCTATATTGGAACGGACCTCTTAGTTTTGAACCTCAGTCAGATGTCGAGGACGACACCTGAGTTGGCAACCCCCTCTCCAAACTCCACACCACACCAGTGGGAGGACGCTTGACCCCGGCAGATTTAATGTGTACCTCATCCGCTTACACGACGGTTCTTTAGTGGAATCCGGTTGCGAACCCGAAACCCTCCTGTTCCGAAGCCGAGACCTTACCACCAGGCCACTGCGGCCCCACTTCACTTTAGAATCTTAAGAGAGAGAACAGTAATGATTTTAATAAGCTGAGTAAATATACAGGTGATTTATTTTCGGATCAGAATTTAACTGGAAAATTACGTGCTATAAAATGCATGTCATTTAGAATCGCAATGAAAATTGGTGCTGTTGCATTCACATCCGCGAACTGTTAACATATCAAAATGCAATGTTAAAAATAATATAATTAATTATTACATCATTTTGTGTAAATTTAATCATTAAAATCAGTCATATCCTTATTGTAATGATTAATGCATTCAAGCCTTCTGTCACAAGGCTAATTGGAGATCTCTTGTATTGAAGCGAAATGAGCTTAAAATTTTTAATCAATCAAATAATAAAAAAATAATTATTTTAAAATTAATGTTTAATTGACTTCTAAAGTTAATTACACATTATGTATTAGTGTACCAAAAAGTACAAAACAGATTTTTTTTAAAAATTGAAGCAAAATGAAAACTTGTAAATAATTTTTGAAACACATGAATGTGAATTTCAAATTGAAATTTATGTCGTATTTACGGGATATTTTTATTTAGGGTTAACAATAATTTTTCGAAATTTAATCTGGCTTAATTATCTTATAGTATTGTTGTCGGCACCTAAAGCGTTAATGTATTGTTTCGATTTCCAGAATTTTCATAAAACAATTATAACTATTTAGTACGCTAACAAAACCATGCTTTTTGTTACTGATTCTACTTCCTTTCCTTAAATACTTTTTATAGTTTTCATACAAGTATATTTCTTAATTCATTATTATAAATATTATGGAATCCTATACTCAATTTCAAATTCGTCACTAGATGGGGCAACGAGCATGAAATCAAAATTTAATTGGTTTAATTGATGATAAAGTTCTGAAAAGCTGTTAATATAATATTAAATTACCATCCAGAATGTATGCACATCTGTATTAAATTTCAGAATTCTAGTGCATTAGGAAGTGAATAAAATATCAATTTTCATTTCCCTTAAAACAAAGCAATACGAATACTGTATTAAAGAAGAAATATCACTATTTTTGAGTTTAATTATAAGAAATTCCCGTTATGGAGTTACATTATTTCTCTAATGTAAAAAATGTGGATTTCAATTAATCTGTCATTCATCAAAACTAAATTAAGCGAGCAAATTAATTAACAAAAATTATTATTGGACCTTATTCAATTTTGCTCTATCTTTCTTATTTAAATTCTTTTTCAGTTTCCTTTATTCTATTAAATGCTTTTATGAAAGCGCTCTTTTGAACTTATTCTTTACGAAAACACATTTCAAACAACGATTGAGTTCCAAGAAATGGAGCTTATGGGATGAACAGAAATTTCTAAGAATCAATTCGAAAATGAAATGAAACAAATGTTAGAATAAATGCTCTTTAGATTTTTTTTTTCATATTTTATTCCTAGAATCCATGTTTGATATTTCGAATTAAAAATTTTCTACGAAAGAAGGAATCTATGATAAATATTTTTTTAATTATACCAGTTTAGAAGTGTAAATATTCTGGGAAAGATTACCTTTCCTTCAACTGTCATTCGAAGAACAAAAATGTCTACACTGTAAATAGAGTTCGAAAAAATTCCGGATTTCACGCTTCAAGATTTTTCTACTTTTCTAAGCTCTAAGTATAATATTCTTTTTCTTTCGTTCAATTCTTTTGTTCCTATACTTTCGGAAGAGGGATTTCTTGAATTCTGTTTTCCCCTCTTAAGTGTTTACCTTCGCTGAGGTGTTATCTATTCAATTCTTCAACGCTTCGTAGTTTGTCCAATTCTTAACACTCAGCAGACATGAATCAATAGAAGCATATTCAACACCCAAAACCTTAACGTGAATAATAAAAGAATAATATTTTAACTTTTTTCTATCTTGCTTGGGAAGAATGGAAAATAAAATTGAACATTGACGCAATATATTTTAATGGCGAAATATAAAATTCTTTATAAATCTTCAAAAACTATTTTTTTAAATAATTTTTTTTAATATATAAACTTTTATTTAAATTTTTTGATTTTTGAAGCTGTATAAAATTTATTTCTCCAGATCATATCATTAAATTAGTAAAATAACCAGTGCTAATTAATTTAGCTACTTGATACCCTTCATTTAATTTTCCAAGTTTAAAAAGAGGGAAGAGAAATTGAATTTTTGAATCTAATATTGAAATTAAAAAAAATTTCAATATTGATGTGAAGATTTTTATATATGGTAAACAAATAGTCTCGTGTTTATGCCATAAATGAAAAAAATTCGAAATATTCTTTGTTGGTAGAAAAAAAAATCATTTTTTTTCTTCCTGATCTTATAAAAATTTGAATATTGATATAAGTGGCGTTTTTTGCTAAGCAACGACACTGTTTATACTGTTAAGTGCAATTAATTTCAGAGCAGTGGTGCCCTAATGATAAGGTGTCTGCTTCTGAAAAGGAGGATTCCAAATTCTAAACCCTCTTCCATTGAAGAACTGCCGTATAAGAGAGTGAGAGAAGTCTTCTGGTTCAGTGTAGAATTTTAGAAAAGTGATACCAGCTCAAGTATCAGGCTCGTCATCTGATCGCAGGACGGAATTACAATGTTCGTTCCAAAATAGCCCTTGGTGTTGCATCAAAATGAGACTTAACATAGCTAAACTAGTGCCATCAATTAATGTCCACGTGATAAAAGCTAAATGCTTCATCCAATTTGATTCTGAAAGTTACTGCGCATATTGCATGAGAAAAATAAAAGAATATAACAAGGAGTTAGATATTGCATGACATGCACAGCTATTTATGTAATGGTTATTGTTTAATTCTATTTAAATGCCGTTTTCAAACATGAGACCTACATTAAGACAAACCTCGGAATTTTGAGTCGTTGAGAGATAACGAGGACGGTACCTGTGCAGGCATCCCTTACGTTTGGTACTCGATTTGGCGGCCACGTACATGGTGGAATTTAGTTGAATATAAAACCCTGCGATTTTGAACCCGAGAATTTTACCAAGTCACCGAAACAAATACATGCCTTTGAAGATGCATGAACTGATTTCGTTGTAATTTTACTTTACAAAATCTTAATTCCTGCAGCAATAATCAAGATGCTGAAAAATAACATGATAAACATTTTAAAAGGTTAAAAATAAAAAGAAAGCCCAAGCTGTTGAAAAAGGCTTACATAACTTTTCTTCATAAGATATAATTTTAAACTTTAAGTCGAGCTCTTGAACTTTCTTAGAATGGTTTTTACTTTTTTCGCTTCATGGTTGCACATGCAAAATGACTCATTAGCATAACCCGTGTAAGTCTCAGGGTTCTCAGTAGCTCAAATCTAAAAATTTAATGAAAGATACTTTAAGCTAAGGATGAATTTTATCGTTCAGAAGAATGTTTTTGGACAGGCGACTTTCTGCCCCGTCTAAGTTAAGAACAGATGTCGTGCCTCTTAACAAGTTAATCATCTTCATTTAATAATCCTCTCAAGACATTTCTTAATAACTTCCTCACAAGTTAATTACAATATGACGCGCGGAGTGTAATAGAATAAAAGTGCTTGCAAAACAAAACTTTTGAAATTCTTAATAAGTCTTGCACAACTGTCACCATCCCAGTGTCGTGTTTATTACGTTATTTAGATTATATTCGTAGCATATTTACTTTTTTCAGAGTGGTAACAATTATTTTTGGTTGTTTTAGTTAATTAAAATACTTTTATGAAACTTGACCTGTTTTATATTTGTAAAGAGGGAATTTTGCAATAGACGTTCCCTTCACTTCCTAATATGTTAGAAGATTCAAATTTAATTCATTTGTGTGTTGTCGATGAAAATATTCTTTTAACATTTTCAGAATTATTATTTAATCATTAATTAATCTGAATTTTGATTCCATACTATAGACCCTTTTGATTTTTGAATTTTAGAAACAACATATTATAAGAAAAAAGCTTAAAAAATAATTAAATTTAAAAAAAAAAATCCGTTTTGTTTTGCTAATAAAAGTTCGTTTTGAAAAGAAATAATTAAATTTAGTTTTGTTCTGAAAATATAAAGAGCAACTGAAATATTATAGGTTACTTTTAAGTACTAGCGGCTTTGTTTGATTGGAATTTTTTTCTTGTTGTTAAATAAAATTACCATTGATCTTGAGTAACAGAAAATTAGTTTCAATAATTCGAATTTTGATCCCATATTAGAGAGGCCTTTTTTTTATTGAATTTTAGAAGCAAACAGATTTTAAGAATGAAGCGTAAAAAAATTAAATTAAAAAAAGAAGTCTGCTGTTTTATTTTACTAATAAAAAAGTGCGTTTTGAAAAAAATTAAATTTATTTTTATACTGAAAATATAAAAAATAACCAAAATGTTATTGATTACCCTTAATTACTAGTGATTTTGTTTGATTGGAGCTCTTTTCTTGTTGCTAAATTACTATTTATCATGATTATCAGTAAATTAGTCTCAATTATTTTATATAAGTTGATGGACAATACTAGCTTAAATTTGCATGTAAATAATTACTGACTTCGACTCAAAAGTATTTGGATTTAACCTACAACATTGCACAAAAATTTCGATTAAAAGTAGCGCATGAAAAAAAAGGCCTTAAAAAAGCAAAAATTGCCCGAAATGAATAAATGGTTAAAAGCTCGTAGAAATGTTCAGCCATTTTTCTTCGCACAGTATTTTTGGGATGCTTCTGTATGAAAAAATAACCATATGGAAAATCTGCATTTCATTTCTTGATTTATTTGATTGAAATTTTCATTTTATTTTTATTTTTAAAAAGAAAATTCTGAAAAGAAGATTACAAATTACGGTTACTATTAACCGACAGAAAGAAGCGAATTTGGAACATCAAATCCGACAGATTGTAGAATGATAATTTTAGAATTATCTCATCTGCCTTGTTTTCGCCGGACTTGATTGCATCAGCCATTGCATTCTATGCATAATGATTTTTCGAATCATTTTAAGGATTTAGCATTAGATTGCAGAATGAATGTCGACTTAACAACTTTAGCATGTTAATACAATCGAAATTGAAAATTATTTCAGATTAATGCCCCCAAAAAATATAATTTGTTCGTGTTTAAGGAGTTTTACGAAATTGAAGATTTATTTGTTCAGTTTAGAAATCGTGCAAAAATTATTTTTGTAAGAAAATATGATTAGAAGCTAGTAAAGGAAAACATTAAAACTTCAATTAATCAATTAAAAGTAATTAAAATTTTGAAAAATCTTTCATATTGAACACCTACTAGACTAAGAAATAACCACGTGCCAAATTTGGTAACTCTAGCTCCAATAGAAAATTGAATTATGCTCATAACAATTTTTGCATCAAACAATATATGGACAAGAAACCAGCTAAATAGATTATCATTTAATTCTGATGCAGTATGATGGTACAAAATTTTAATATTTTCATACTATGCAATTGATTGGAAATCATAAATTAACATTTTTATTAAATTTACGCTTTCAATTTTTTCTAAGAAATATCATTGCGCAAATACACATGAAATAAATACAAATTAATAAAGGTATTTTAAATATTTGTATTTAATTTTAGAAATTACGTGAATGCAATCCTTTATTGTCAATAAAATGAGCATTCTCTCATTTTAACGAAGTATAAAATCGTTACTCTCATTTGAATGATTTAAACTTGCCACAGACGAACAGCACTTACCGCTATATTTTCGTATTCAAATATCTCATTCCTATGGAAATCCGATTACTTCTAGTACGATGAATTTTAAATTGGATAAATAAATCTTCAAATTCGTTTGGAAACTCTATAATTACGCAGAATCAGTTACTAGTACTTGGGAAACAAGCTTCGTTCGACAGTTGTTTTACAAACAAAAATGAGTGGAGGTGTTTTTTTTTGGGGGGGGGAGGGGAAGGAATATTTAGATACGAATCACATACTTACATGAGAACTGGTCATTTAAAATAAAAAAATCATGAATACACTTAGTTTAACATTTATTCGAATTGGTTAACACAATAAATGCATTGCTGCTATTGGATGCGAGATGAACGTATACGTATTCGGATAATGTCATATAGCGCCATCTCGCAAAAATTTTGAAATACCAGTAGGTTATCCTATGGCAACAATGGCAAGCCACAAAAATTCACGGAATGGCGCTATATGACACTGTCAGCATGAGAGTAAATAGAAAAAGGCTTTAATAGTTTGTTATAAAAAAATATTTTTGTATGTAAAATCGCGTTTTTTCAGGAAAGTCACCTAGATAGATAAACGTAAAAAGCAAAACCTTATCTAAATATAAAATCTGACCCAAATCGTTGGAACCGTCTCCGAGGTACCCGAAATAAATCTTTATATATATAAATGTAATGATATCTCTAAATATAAATTAAATCTTACTTAATTTCCTAATTTATATTTTAATTTAGCCCCTATTGCGTACCTTCATTCTAAAATGCTCTCTTATTTTCTTATCTAATTCCGCCTTTTTTTTATTTTAATTAATGCTACAAGGAGCTCTAAAAATGCTTAAATCGGTAGTTCCCACCCTCCGAATGAAGGGGAAAGAATTGTCAACATCTTGTAGAAGAGACTTATAATTAATTAATTAATCGATATTATAATCAATTAATCGACACGTGTAAAGAAATCCCTATCGGAATATCATAATATATAATGACCGGGGATAAATATTTGTCTCTTTCACTCTTTTCGCTCTTGTGTTATGATGCAGATTGACGTACCTCGTCGCTTCTTGCTTATACATAAATTATGTTTGGCGGGATGGAATAAAAGCGAAGTCTAAAAATTCAAAAGTGTCTTCTCTCTCTTCGGCCATATTATATATACATACAAGAATTGCTCCTTTAAAGTTATAAGAAAAATTTTATGATTATATAATTCTTTGTTTACCGATAAAGAAGAAAATTTTATTATGGAAACGTACAAGAACTAAGCATACCAATAGTATATCCGCCATTTTGAATGTTTTTTGCTACAGAAGTCGGCACTGTTTATTTCGTAATCTGAATATCATTTATCAATAGCACTTCAATACGTTAGATACTGCTAACGCCATCTATGATTCACACCCGCTATATAATTACAAATTGTCCTAAAGTCCGATTCAAAGACGGGAGTCATGGCATTGAATATGTTAAAGAAGTAAATTAAAATCTTAGTTCGGAAACGAAGAAATTTCGAAAGCAGGAGATAGTGATCTTAGCTACGTGCTAAACATCATCAATAGTTGTACCTGTGTCCAAAAATAGGATTTTGTAGTTATAAGTTCAATAATGCGGAAAATTGCGTTCTCCAATTGCAAGATTTTTTTAATCGGGATTCACATGCAACGCTTGCAGATTCGTCCAAATATTTTTGTAACAAAGGGATGATTAGGTTATTTATATGCAGCTCTACTGCTCATTTTAAAATCATGAGAAACTTTAAGGACAGGATAGGCATACAGGAACAAACCATTTTCGCCAAAAACACAGGGTCTCAAAAATAAAAATAGAGTATCTGCGGTGAATTATTTAAACGAATCCTTTTAAGGTCGAAGTATTCGCAGTGAATTACATAAAGGAAATCTTATAATATCGAAGTATTTGAAGTGAATTACTTAAAGGAAATCGTTGAACACCCAGATAAAGTTTACAATGCAGAATTAGGTGAATACAAATTTACAATAGTTCAACAATACAGTATGCGAAGTGTATATAACTTCCTATGGCAAAACCATTGAACACTCTGTTTAAGTACTCCAAAGGCAAGTTGGTGCTTCTGCATCGCACACGCTATTATCACTGTGCAATTAAAAATATGCATAGCATGAAACCTGTACTGTATAATTTATATGATATATATCCTTTACTTATTTCACTGACAAACAATTCCCTCTAATCATCGCCTCTTTTGTTCATATCTTTAAAGTTAGTCCAGTGATTTTAGAATCACCCTGCATAATAATATAATTCAAGCTATAAAAATTAAAGAAATATATTGTAACTCAGGAATAGGGAGGTGCAATTAAAAATAATCTAATTCTAACTTATATAAATAGCGAGATATGCAGATGGGGGTTTAAATAATGAATTGAAATATAGGTGTTACTGATATACTGAATTTAATTCTGAAATAGACAATTTTAATGATTAAAACTTTAAATAGCCTGGAAAACCCGTCATTATAAACGATTAGCCACCATGTTCTGTTACGATTTAAACGTGAAATTTACGATTTTCCCAAACTTAATATTCTGGAAACTAAATATGTTTCTATCGTTCCGATTTCTATATTATACAAAGATCGGTGAGTTCATGTGGATGAATAAACCTTGAATTACTTGGAACATAGGTTATCATAGCAAATTACTCTCTAGCAATTCCATTATGATCAAAATGCGAAAATTCTTAATGCCTTATCTTTGTCAAAATGGCTACACCGTTCTGGGAACTAAACATGATTTTTCTTCCATAACAATTTCTTCCTAATAAACCATTGTGCAGATACTTAAAACTCAGTCTTTTATGTCTTGCCGCGTCGCGCGAGCTGAAATGGGGCACTTTAAATTACTCCAAATAACGATTTTAACGAGCCTTAACGGAAAACTTTCCACATTTTATCTAATCACGATCCTTTATCTAAGAACTAATGGATAATTATGATAAGATGCTTAATTTACGAAGAAGCATGTTGCCGAGTTAAAGTACCCTTAAGAACTCCAATTTAATCACTAGTCATAGAAGTAATAGGAATATGATGAAGACTAGATTGCTGCTCTTTCGCTTAAGTACTTCCTACGTTTCAATACGCCAGATGGCACACGTCGAAATATTAGTCGCAATTATCAGCATAATGTGGTCCCATTTACCAACATCTTTCACTTGCTAGCACATTTTGGCATCGGGCCATAGCCATTTGGTTAAGATGCGCGGAGATGGAATGTAGTTCATGATCTCACTGAAGGATATGTGGAGTTCGGCAAATCATAAGCTAAAAAATAAATAATCTATCATCTTCTATTTCAAAATGATTGCTTTGTATATCGCTTAAGAAATGTAAGAATTTACCGATTTTAAGGAAAAGAATATGCTTTACTTTCACTATAGTTAAAAATAACTTTAAGGTATGTGACTACATTCGAGATTAATTTTTTGAAAAATGTTCGAAAATAGTTATATTTTCGAATATTTGCACAAAAAAAAAAGATTGAAAAAACATCTGTGAAACCGAAATATACCACTTAAGTGCCAAAAGATTTATAAAAATTAGAGAAAATGGGCGCTTTTTTATCTAAAAAGAGATGTAAAGCAAAAATATTCTAGTTTAGAGGTTTATCAAAAATATTATATTAAAATTTTGCCGATAGCTTAAGAAATATATTATCTGGTTCTTTAACTAAAAAAATAAGCTGTATTTCTATCCACATTTTCTTAAAACATTGGGGTTCGACTGATAAATAACATGAAATTTTTAATTTTTTTCACATTTTGAAGCATAAAAGCAACTATAAAATATTTCTAAATAGATTACTTATTCTCTAGTTCAGGGACTGCAGAACATTGAGATATTATTATACCAAATTTGAACAAAAGATCTGCTTTAGATTTTAATTTATGAAGTTTTGCGTTAAAAAATGCTATCAGAGATTAGAATTTGAGAAAATAGCATTCAAACATGTAAAATAACATTAAAACGTTCGTAAATGCAAATATAAAAATCAGCATAACTTCCCAAAAAATAGACTTAGAAACAAAATTTTAGCGGTTCTATAAAGAAACCTGTTCAAACATTAAAAACCTTAAATAAAAGAAATTTTCATAATTTCTCAAAAACTCGACTTTTCAATAAAATAAATCTAAATCTATATAAATCGACTTCTTATATAAAATTTTTGAAACTACAAGATTTATAGCCGATTGTATTGATACCTCATATTACTTAAAAAGTTTTTCAAAAACTGTAAATATTTCGAAATATTTTTCAACCACAACTACTGTATTCACTCTATTTTTAGAACGAAAGTAATCTTTTTAGATCTTATAGTACACTAAAACTTAAATAAAATATTATAAAATATTTACTTATAGATCTCTACATGACAAAATTCTTCGAAAATTATTTTATACCAAAATAAAAATTATTATTTTTACCATTTGAATATATTCCATGTTTCGCGAATACTAAATAATAATGCTACTCAAGTTTCATACAAAACATGTAAATGTGTTCTCCCCACAAAAGTCTCATACATTTACATGATCCTAAATGATGATGATTCTCGAGGGTGATACAAAACCTGTAAATGTGTTCTCCCCACATAGGTCTCGTACATTTACATGATCCTAAATGATGATTCTCGAGGGTCATGCAAAACCTGTAGGAGTGTTCTCTCTTCAAAATTCTCATACATTTACATAATACTATTTGGTGATAATTCTCGAAGGTTATATAAAACATACAGAAGTGTTCTGCCCTCAAAGTTCTCGTACATATACACGATACAAAATGTTTTGTGTTCACCTTCGTAGGATAATCAAAAGATTAAATTATGCATTTCGTATCGTTGTCTTTCCATCGATTTGATATAAAACTATAATTTTGGGGTAAAGATTGCATATATAATTTCATTTTTATAGCTAATAACATGTTTATACGATTGTATTGATATAAACCTAAAAGATTGATAAACATCGAAACCAAAATTATTCGTCAAGTTTCATTTAGTTTAGTTTAATCATGTTAACGTCCCGTTTTTAAAGCAACTCTAGGGCTATTTGGGGAGGGAGCATATAATTTTGAACCGTGGTCAGATGACGAAGATGACACCTGAGCTTACATGTATTTTTGAAAAAACATACGGAAGTATCATAACGAGCAAGCGAAATCACTGATGAATATAGCAAATCATCATTAGCTTTCTGTAAAAGAGTATACTCAAATATTTTTTAATCAATTTCTGCTCGGTTCTCGTGGCCCAGTTTTATTGTAAAACGCGAGTTCAAAAGTGTTTTTTATATGACTGAAGTTATAGAAAAATTCGTTAAGGCTTTCGGAAAATATTCGAAAAAATGTTCAGTTCTAAAGATTTTCCTAATTCATTGTATATAAAAAAAAGTATATATAAACGAGTAACATTTTTGCTGCTTCTATAGTACTACAAAAATAAGCAGAATACAAACAAGCACTTAGCTGTTTGGAATTTTTTTTTCCACTCAATTTTTTTCTTAATTTTCTAACAATTAATATACGATGTGTAAATGAAATACTTTCTCCTTAATATGTATTATTTAATTTTATCTTTATACGTTTTTTTATAAATCATTCATTTAAATAACGTGAAATAATTCAATAACATTTAACAATTTTTAATTGACATTGCAGTAAGAATCATGCACCAATAGAAAATGAAAGATAACAAATTTTGTATGGGCATATTTCAATTCTTGCGAAGTGTTTCTTTGTCTTATGTTCCTCAAAAATGAAGAATCTTATTCAGAATATTCATAATGTAGAATATATTAAGTATGCATGTTAAATTTTTAATAGTTACATTCGTATTGGTATTATATCATAAATTGAGTGCATCAAAAGATTTAGGATCAATTTTCTATGAATATTCACCATATAAAAATTGTACTGTCTCAAAATACAAAAGTTGTTATGAAGCTACATACGACCTTTTCCAGTCTGATTATATACGTCGAAGTTACAATTATCGCAATCTTCTCCAAGCCATGGGGATTTCCCTGCATTTATGAAGCACTAAACTGATCGCTATAAACTAAATTTCTTGATTCGACATCTGTCCCTGACATGTGACATCAAGCAGTTTGTCATTTCAAAGCCAAGCTTAATTTAAGCTCTCAGTATTAACTTTTCAGATTGAAATGACCATAAGTCATCTGGATTGATATTAAGCCGAGGAAGAATTTGTCTCGGAGCACAACTCTCAGAGAGTAGTAAGTATTGGCTAAACATATTTCTCATCTGTCATTGCAGTAAGTGTAAAACGGCTCTATGATTATGTGAACTCGTTTGAAAACTTCTATTTACCAATAATTTTTTTACATACCTGAAATTAATTAATGTTAAAAGGTATTTATCCACTTAGATTTTAGCTTTCTCTACGATCTCATACTTCTTTTCTGTCTAAAGACATATTCTGCATTAAGAATGTGCTACTGTATTCATACAAATAAGAATTCATAGAACACGGTTTATGGATTCTAATTCCAATTTTTGTATGGAATTACCACTTCTATGAAGGACTTCCCTCGCTAGTTATGGAATTATCACTTCCATGAAGG
>JAPMOR010045160.1:4258-65351 GCA_026543865.1 Argiope aurantia | reverse complement strand
TACTTTTTCATGCAGTTTCACTCTCCCTCTCTCGTACCCCTTACAGTAAATAAAAATTGTGTTAAAGTATTTTATTCTGAATTAGTATCTTTTTCCTACAATATTACGAGTTATCCGCAATTTTTATACCTCCTTAGTTTGCATATAATCCGAATTCACCTTATTTTTAAATGTAAACATCTTCTCCTTTGACTAAATAAACGCATGTGCAAAAACGCGAAGGGTTTTCGAATCCGAAAATGAACAATAAATTTGTTGTACAAAATAAAGTAATTTTTAAATTGAAAGTGGAGTTTTTCCCGCGCCTTATTGTAAAGGATTTAATTAAAAGAAAATTATACACCATACAAAAAGTACAACACATAGTAGTACAAATACAATTTGTGTACATACAAATTGACAAATTGCACAAAAAGAATAACAATGTGTAACATGATAAGTGAATGGTAATACAATGTACAATGAATGAATCTGAATAACAACACGAGAAGCACATATAGCTTTAAATAGGGAGACCTTTCAACACTTAAAATCCGCAATTTTGTTGTTCAAAGTGTACCTTTCGTGCTGTTGTATCTTTCATATTCGCGAAACTGTGATACTGTGCTTTTGTAAATTTGTATTCCATTAAATACATAAGTGTTTTATTTCCAAACTGTATAAACTGTTTCTTATATTTAACCTGTTAACTGGATATGACGAAATATTTCAATGCGAAACGATTTAAATATAGGTTAATTTCCCGGTTAAGAAGTTAATTCACTGATTTCACCCATCGATTCACTGGTTCTGAATCGATGGACCCTTTGTGCTTGCGATTTTATATAAAATTTGTTCTGTAATCTTGACCTACCCCTAAATATTACAGTGGCTTTTTAGGATATTCTATATAACAGCCTGGTGAGCTTAAATTTGACTTCAAAGTTCTTCTGCTAGTGTTTCGTGGAAGTTGGAGATGGGGCTGGGGGCTCTAATGCCGTTTTTGTCATCTGAACATGGCTCAAAATGAAGAGCTCTAAAATAGCCCTCGTTTTCATTCAAAATACAGAGAAAATATAATAAAATTAAATTGACGCTTTGTCTCTAAATATCTTAGATCCTGAAAATTACTCTCGAGTATGAAATTTCTCGTCTGCAGTTTGTGGCCCATATTTCTACAGAATCGCATCTTTTCTTGTCAATTTGAAGCACCCGAAATGATTAATTATGGAAGATAATTTTTCACTAATGAAGCATGTAGTGCGAAGAAAAAGAAAAGGATCGAATGAAAATTTCAATTTTAAGCTTTTACGTGTGAAGTATTTTACGAGATTTGACAAATTAATTGCATGGGTAACTCTGTTCAGAATTTTTCGATTGGATTGGAATCGATTCCAACGAGCTGATAATCTCACAAAGCACCTTAATGGATGACTTAATTACAATTAATTCGCTTCAAAATATTCTTTGTTGAGACTTAATCGATATTCATTAATGAAATGCATTATATTTGATTGCTTAGTTAATTGTCTAGGCCTCCTCTTTGTATACAAAAAGCAATATTTTTACAATTTAATATAAAAAAAATTATTTCCCGTCCTATCGTTTTCCAATGCTTTTTCTTGCATTTCATTATTTGTATTTCAAAAACTGCAATTCAATATTAGAATACGTATTCTATTACTTAATTTGAGTTTTTTTTTCCATACTCCATGGTTTAATATGGGTTAATTGCTTCTGAAATAACAGGATGTTATTTATGTCTCATAATTTAAAAAAAAAATTCATGATACAAATAATCGAAGATTTTTTTTATCTTGTATAATAATAAGGTATCAGACTATAATAATAAAATCAAAAAAGGTTTTAAAAGCATGCTTTTATCAGTACATTAAAAATGTAATATTCTTAAATCAAAAATGTATAGTTGGAGATATTTCATAATAGTGCGAGATGCTATTACGATACTGTAATAAATTCGGCACTTTAATTACATTTGTAAAATATTTTTATTTTAATAAATGTTGAGGAATTTTATTTTTTGATATTCTTTGAAGCTTATATATAATATTGTTTTCAGTACCTCAGACATCTACCATTTTGTGGTGGCGTTTATATTTCCGTTTAAAAAGTTTTCTTGATACATTTAATGATTCCGTGTTTTCGAAAACTATGTTGTTATTATTTTAATCTTTAACATCTAATATATAAAAATGAATGTTTGTTCGTATTTTATGCTCTGCCGTACCGTTCATTCGAGTGGGATTAAACATTGCCAACTTATGGCTTGCACTTGCGTCCAGGTTATAGACACGGTACCTTTATTATATCTAAAGTTAAAAAAATAGAATAAATATTATTTAAACTTCTCCTTTATATATAATTCAATTTCTATAAATGAATTCATTGTTGATAAGAAAATAAATATTCTTTCTATCTTTCCTAATTAAAGAAGATAGCCATTTCAGATTTCAAAAGACATTTTCAAAATTTCTTCTGCTGTAGCAACGCGCCGGGTACCAGCTGATAGTTAATAATTCATTATTATAAACTTTAAGGAATCTTAAAAATCAATTTTTCTCAACCTCTTTACAAAATGGCACTTCTCAGATTGAAAAAAAAATTCAGTTAAATCCTATGAATTGACTGTTAATTAAATTATGAGAATATTAAAACAATGTATTGCCATCGGTAACACACAACTGTGGTAAATTTGAAATCTCGAATACATCAAGAAATGAGTCAAAAATCAATTACGAAAATCTCTCTTTACAACCATATAGTAAGCCAATTTAAGTAAAAATAAATAAAGTGGGGAAAATATTATTTACTCACAATGCGCTAATTTCATTTACTTTGTAAATCTAATATAAATCCTTGAAAATATTAGGATCAAAATCGCATTTCTTTTTGGAAAAACGATTTGCTACTCAGGCTCATGGATAAAGAGCATTTAACATTGATAAATAAATAGTAATTGGTAATTGGAAAACAGGACATGAATTAGGATCATTTATGGGTAATTGTGGAACTCCTTCAACTTGAGTATTCAACTGCTGTTGCAAATTCTACATTAATTATGATTTAGCAAAAAACTATTTTTTTTAAAGACTGAAATAAATTCTAAATTTTCAAGAATTAGTCTCGAAAAGGATTGAATAATATTTTGGAAGAATATGAAATAATTCCTTTCCATTTACGAATAATGAATTATTCAGAAGTAACATTAACAAATAATTTTTGTCGCTTTAATTTCCATAAATTTTTGTTTATCATAAATTCTTTCATCAAATGGCAATTGGTGTAAAATCAAGAAAAGTGTCCTTTGTAAATGGATCTTCCCAAATTGTTATGTGGCAAATGACCTTATTAAAGCACCTCATAACTGTGGATCCCTGTTCTAAATTCCTCAATGAAATAATGTTATCCTTGCGTTAATTAATTGGTATTGCTCCTTCATCTAAGTTGTAAAACACAATGGATCCCTGTCAATTGGGAGAATCTTTCAGGACTGCTCGCTATACAGAGCATTGAAGAAAGGATCTATGTTCGGTCTTGAAAAATGCATAATAGAGGATAACACCCTTCCGCTGAAGCCATATGTGAAGAAGCCGTATAAACATAATCCATAGAGCACTGGGGAAAAGAAATGTCAATTATAAGTTAAGTCGGGCCAGGGGGTGGATGGCCGAAATGCTTTTGATATTTTGGTTAGCTGCTTCAGAAATTTGATAGCGAAAAAGTGAATGCCAAACTAGAGATAAAATGAAAAAAATTTCTGCTAAAAAATTTCGACTAAGTAAGACTTCATCGAAACTTTGTTTTCCTCAGAGGTCTAAAAAATAAAGTAATTGGCGAGGTTGTCCCTAGTCGATGGAGATAAAAAAAAATAACTGAATTGTACTGCATTCAAGATATCTTTGGTCACAGTCGTAAGGAAACTAAGCTTGCAAAACTATACGGGAATAATCTTAACTCGTATTTTAACCCTTTGCCCTCGAATGGCGACTCAAATCCCCATTCAAGACGGTGCATCATTTTGACCTTTTATTTATTTAATTTTGATTGTTAAAAATACCTGCAGAGTAATAAGAAGATACAAATTAAACGGCAGAAATAAACTTGAAACAATTTTATTTATTTTTCTGAGCAAATAACCAAGTATTTGTATCAGGTGAAAAATTATGCATCCAATTATTTTTCCGATTGCAAAGGGTTCATTACTGTCCAATGGCAGCTTATGAAGATTCTTGAACTGAATACATTAAGTAAAAACTTCATTATTGTTTTAATTTTTTGTATTACTGTTCAATGTTATTTCATTTTAACAAAAATTATTTCTTGTATTCTTTATGTGTGGCACAGTGATAATCAAGATAATTTTGTTTTCATTATAATTTATAGATGCTATTATGTTCTCATTATTTTGCATTTTTAAACATTAATCCATATAATTAACTCCACAAGATGGGTGCACAAAATGTATTATTTCTTATGGGGATAGTATATATAACTTGATTATCGGTTATTTCATTTTTCAAGAATTTTTTAGCAAGTAAACTTTATTAAAATAGATGAATGTTTGAAAATTGTTATTCGAGTGGTTTTTTAAATATCTTACATTCGAAATGTTTTGTAGCCAGAATTATAAAAAAAAAATTTCGTAATAAACTTTTGTTCAAAAATAATTATTATTTTTGAAATTGGGGGAATAAATATAATTTGTAAAGATTTCTATCAATTCGCTTTTGTACGTCTGTGATAATAGAAGTTTTATATTTCAACAAATTTTTCTACTTATAAATGCTTTTGCGTGTTTCACAGTTGTATATTTTGTATGTGCATGAATAATTTAGATATTTACCATGATTTTATCAGCGCGTTTCATTAAAAAGTGAATTCTCTTACTTTTAGCGAAAAATATTCATAATAACTTCTAAATTTTTTTCATGTTGCAACAATATAAAATTTTAAAATGAAGCGTAAGTAAGAAGAGTATGTCAAATTTCAATAAATATTTCATAACTGAATATTTACTCGTGAATACTCAATTGGGTTATAAATAATGTTAAACAAGCACAAAGATTAAGATACGTATTTTTTTTTATTTTTTTTAGAAAAATTATTGAACAATCGTTAAATTGTTTAAAAAGTTTTTCAGAAACTTTTACAATATAATAAAATATCAAAAAAAGATTACCTTTGGGTTCCCGGCAATACTTCGAGAGTAAATCGATGTAAAAAATAAACTTGAAAACAGATGATATTTTGACTTCAAAATCTGGCTAATTAGATGTATATATCAGTTCAATTTCGCCCATAAATTAGGGACTTGCGATATAAAGCAAAAAAGAAACAATGGAGTGTAACGACTTTGGTCACGAAAAAGAAATTTCAGCTGTCTTCAGATTTCACCGTTTGATTTTGTCTGTCATTAACGATTTAAAGATAATTCAATGCAAGCAAAACGCAACACACTATTTAACATGAATAAGTCTAAGCCAAAAATTTCAATTTTTTTTTCACTTTTATTAATTTACATGGATGATATACTTAGACATTCTTAGTTTAAGAACCGAAAAGCTCACAAGATGGCGACCAAAGAAGACTAATAACTGATAGATATCAATCTATTATAATAATCGATTATAATTATTATGGATATCAATCGATATTTTTATAATATCGATTGTGAAAAAAATTCAAAAAATAATATAAGATAAAAATTCAAAATTTATTTGAAAATTCACAAAAAGAATCCTTTTTATGGGTATCAGCTCCTGTTGATTTTTCCCTTCCCATTTTAATAAATCTTTTAAATAGTTTTAGATATTTTTATAACATTTTTAAAAAAATAGAAAGACAATTTTGTTGTTGCTATGAATATTTATTCAAGGACTTTCCATCATTATTAATAAATTAAATAGAGAGATTTTGCTGAATTTTTTCGTGTTGAGTGGGTTAATTTTCATTTTCTTTTATAAAGGGGAAGGAACACCCGCTCACTTTATCGATGGGTTTGATTTAGTTTAGTTTAGTTATATTAAAGTCCCGTTAAAAAGCAACAATGGGCTATTTTGGGAAGGACCTCGTCATTTTGAACCGCGGTCAGATGACGAGGACGACATCTGATTTGGCACCCTCCTCTCCACATCAAATCAGCGGGAGGACGTTTTTCCCTGACGTATTTAGCGTGCAACAGACTTTATCAATGGAATAATTTCATTAAAAATAAAGGTTAGAATTTATAAAAGCTATGCGCAAGAAGTAGCTATCGCCGGAAAAACGGATCATTAACTAAAAATGCCATTAATTAATTTGTAAAGGATAAATGATCGTGAAAAGTTTCCTTTGCTAGTAATTTGTTTCCAATTTTTTGAATATTTAAATTTAGTTGTGTAGTACAAATTCACTCTTTTCAATTTTAAATTTTATTCTGAAATTTCGAAACACTGATTCAACTCCCTTAATGTGTAAAAATGAATACCAACCAAATTATTATATTTGTATGTCACAAAAAATTTTATAAAATAATAATTCTTAGTTTGTTATTAAATTTTTCAAATCTGTATGCGATTAACACTGTATTCTTGTTGAACCCGAATAAACAATACGGGCCTGAGAAGGAGCTAAAAATTGTATCCTGCAGATAAAAGGTATATATACATATATATGACGTAACAACTCTCCTTGCATATAACCGTTTGGTTTGGTTTTGGTTATATTAACGTCCTGTTTGAAGCAACACTAGGGCTATTTTGGGACGGACCTCGTAATTTTGAACCACGGTCAGATGACGAGGACGACACCTGAGCTGGCACCCCCCTCTCCACACCACACCACATCAACGGGAGGACGTTTGGTCATGACGGATTTAATGTGCAACAGACCCCCTTACACGACGGGTTTTCGGTGGAATCGGGTCACGAACCTGAAACCCTCCGGTTCCAAAGCCGAGAACTTACCACCAGGCCACAGCGGCCCTCCTTGCATATAACCGATGTAGAGATCAAACAATAAATTTATGAAAGTTTGGATTTCAATTTTTTTGGAGCACAGTTACAAATAAAGTAAACAAATGCTACAAACTGCAAAAAATAGAAAAGTGGTTTTCTTCCTGTACCTTAATCTTAATCAAAGAACTGCCTATCTAATTAACCAAGACCTTACCAGTGCTCATTTAAATCACCATTCCCAATTACTCCTCTTGACTCTACTTAATTCTTTGTCCTATAATTTATCCCAACTCTTAATTATATGAAGATCTTATTGGAGACATTCATTGTTGTTTCAATTTATATCGGAATTTAATTGAGATCTTCTTATGCTTACGAGTGACCAAGATTTTTTTTTTGTCTTTTAAATCAGTTGTTACTTTGACTTAATTACAGGTATAAATATTAAAAAAAAAAATTCTGCAATTCGAAGCACGAGTCGGACACGTCGTCACTAATAAGGTTAGAGGGCTGTTAAATTGACATTAGATACCCTAATACATTGCTGTCGAAAAACGGGGTTTTTTCCGGCCCCCCCCCCCCCCTCCCCCTCCAATTGTTATGGATGAATTACAAGAGTATTCATGTTTTCTGTGAACCGTTCTTTAGTGATCTGATGTAACTACTTGAACTATTCTAGAGTTTGCTTCAATAACCAATGTATTAAACTCGCTTTCTCATTCCTTTCGATTATTTACCAGTTTTTATATTTAGAAGAACCTTTTATACCCGGCTCTGCTAGGATAACTTAGGAAAAAAATGCCCATTGATAGTTTAAGAAAATGCACAAGTCATATCACTGATTCTCCGACCCGCCCGAAGGCACATGAATTAAGAAAATTGAATGATCTGACCGTCGCAACAGCAACATTGGCAGGAACTGTGGTTGAGTCCTAAGGGTCATCACCTTTCCCTAAGAAGTAGGCTCCGTCATCGATGGGAAGAGCCAGACCTTCACCTATTTATGTAGCACCCACGGTGGCGAGATCCAACCACCATCCCGAAAGCATATGATCCTTTATTCGAGGTCCCCCTTAAGGAAATTCATAAAAAGAGCATCGTAGAGAATACAATATTAAAACATTAGACTAGAACTGTATTTTATCAAAGACTAAAGACTTTCTTATACAGTATAGCCTGAAGCATCCCGAACTAAAACTACGTACTGAAATTCAGAAAAATAAAACCCATGAAATGCTGAAATATGATCACAATTAGAAGCAATTATTATTTTAGTACTATTTGGTGAAATCAATTAGCTCAGGTGTTCCCAAACTTTTAAACACTGTGACCCTACTTTTTAGTAACCGAATCTAAAATTTTCCATTGAATTTTTCCAGGGACAACCAGTCCATATTCTTTCTAGAAAAAGTTTTATGAGACCCAAAGGAACTTTAGCATCGAAAAAAATCATGTATTATTAAATATAATTTAAAAAAATAATTTTAATGTGTGGCTTAATGAAGATTTTAAACCCATATCACTTTCTTGCAAATCGTAGAAAGATTTCGTATACTAACATGATCCTATGATAATCTACAAATTGAGTACCTATGGAATAGCTTATTCGTTGCATGCAATATTGCTGTTTTAGAAGCAAAAATAATATTTTAATCCTAACATCTTTTGACAAATGACATTCCTGATATTTAAATTTGTCTACAGAAACAGATTTTTAGTGTTTACGTTTTGTTCAAAATTCCTATTAGGATTCACGCTCAATATGGTGCAACAAGGGACTGATATGCTACAAAGTTATTTTCTGAATGCATACAATCGTATATTCCGTATTTCATGTTGATATGCTTTCTCGTCTTTTTACCTACTTCTTTACAAAAAATAGCAACAGAAAAAACGTTATAATCATCACAAAATTCGATTTCGAAATTTTGATAAATTTTTACGTTTTAGACCTCTGTGTTAAAAATCATCTCTGTTATTGTTTCTGGCTATTTGTGAAAAAGATGTTCACATGTTTTCATCATCGGAATTGCCACCCACAAAATATCTAATCTATCTGACAGTCTGTCGATTTACCTGTTTATGTACATGGGAACGCAATAGCTCAAAAATACAACAAATTAGAACAGAATTGCGTTTAATTTTGGACTAGATCGAGAAGGATGGACCATCCAACTGTTTATCTCCTAGTGTATATATAAACCTTACAGTTTTAAAACGCAAGTTACTAGATAAATAATGCTTAGTATGCAGTCTTTGCAGCAAAAATATATATCTGTATCACTTTTTGAAATAAAAATATATATTCGACACTCTTCACTATGAAACTAAACGCAATACGCTACATATTGTAGAATTTACGAGGAAATCGAATTAAAGAACTACCAATGGTTATCCAAAAGTTTCCTTTTTTATAAACATGTACAATCAACCCAAAATATTAATAAAATAAAAAGTTCATAAACGAAAATAGTAAAAAAATCAGTTTTAATTAAGTAAATTAATTTTAAAATAACACTTTTTAATTTATTTTTAAATGGGAAGCCTTGCCGTATTTTGCGAAAAAAGATATTCAGATTTTAAATACTTCTGTGCATTATTAGTTTGATAAATATTTGTTCCTTCATCTAATGGGATTTGTTGGCATATTTGCATAATGGTCCGATTCAACAGACATGTTTGTTACATTTTATCTAATAGGATTAGTTGGTACATTTACTGAATCCTCTGTTGCATAAGACAAAAAAGACAGAATAACCATTCAGTGACTTGAACTTGCAGGTCTCGAAATGATGTAGTATTTCACGATGTATTGAATTTCTGGAACAGTGCTTGATGTATATATGTCTGCAAAAGTCCCGTAAATACACCAGTACATAAAAAACGCAAGACCACTTTTCCCGAATCATTTGAACTCTGAATCTTTGTCTACAACCGATTTGTCCTGTGACTTCAGTGATCCAAACATCCACGCTGACAGCATAATAAATTATGTTCTAAAAGAAACAGATGAAACGACAGCTGTTCTTGCTCAAAGCTCAACCAGTCGAATCTCGCCAAACGATTTCGAACTGATCAACAGTACAAATCAACTCAGTTTCTCTCTCTAGTTCCGAAAAATATCGGAAAAAGAATCGTGCTTGTGCTCTTGTTTTGGATTAAATGGAGCGTAATATTCAATGCAAATTGAATAATACAATGGTTTTTCTTTTATCTTGGTTCCGTCTATTTGTAGATAGTATTGATTTTGTAACATATTGTAAAATTGCAGCATTAAAACAATTTTTGTGACATTTTTTTTTTCTTCTTTTCAACGTATCATAAAAGTTCTAGCGAATCATTCGTTTGTTTTTGTAAGATAATATTTTTAAGAGGCCTTGCATAAAGGATAAATTGAAAGGAAATTATTTTCGTTCAACTCATTCTTTAATTTCAATACATTTTTCGAATTTAATTTTAGACATAATATGTAACAATGCTTCTTATTGACATAATGAAATTCAAAACAAATTTATTTTTTTCATCAAATATTTCTCTCGCATTCATTTATCAATACGTAATAACGTTTCCTGAGATTGGAAATGTAATGTAAGATTTTATAATACATTTTAACTCTCACAAAAATACGTGACTTCATATTAATTTTCTGGGTTTTATTTCGTGATTTTAGACTATAGTGCTGATTTGGACTGCAAAGCTAAAATTAGCGCTTGTGGTATAAGATTATCTGAGCAATTTAATTAAACAACTAGTACATATTGAAAAAAATTCACAAAACATGTTTCAAATATTTGTTGCTATTCCCCCTTTCTTTCAGTTGACGAATCCTTGAAAGAAAATAGTTCATTTAATTTTAAATTTTTCAACGCATTTTTGTTTTTAATCATTATTAATATATAACAGTTGCTAGGAAGTGAATTGCTATTAGTGTGCAAATTTGTAACACTGTAATTTATCATCTCAATGATCGTGCCTGTATGTCATACTTGCAACGAATAATCGCTTCTTAAACTAATTATCTAAAATTATTTAAAGATGCTGCATTTTGATATAAAAATTGCATACAATTCAAACACTTCAAGTATTCCGAAGATTATTAATTAAATCAGTAAGGCATTCCCGAAGCGGAAGGTGTCATCTAGTTAGATAGTAGTGAAAAAAGAATAGTTATGGGATTAAAATTGATCTAAAGCAACATAGCCAGCGAAATTGTATGGAAAAAATCTGGGCGTGAAATTTACACCGTCCAATAAAAAGATCAATCTCTCAGTATACTAGAATAACTTTGTGAAATGATTAGATGATGAAGTTACTTTAGTTATTTAACAAGTTTTGTAAAATTTATTCCAAAAAAAGTTTGGATGACTTGTTTTATTAAAATACTTGATAATAAACCCTATATAGTGAGAAATGAAGGTTTCAACTAAATATGTATATCTCCAGTGAAACAACCTAGCTTATTTTCTTGTCGCTACTATTACTTCTATGTAAGTCAAATCTCAATCTAAAACTCGCCTCCAAAATGTCTTTTAATGAGTCAATTAGGAAAAAAAATTTACCTCGTGATATTAATGTTTGATCGAAAATTTCAGACTCGTCAAAATATAGCAAGAGATTAACCCCTTCGCATACAAAGACGAGTCTGAATCGTGCATCGAATTACTGAATTTTTACTTTTAAATCTGTAACTCAATGAAATTATTAATTTAAAATGCAAAAAATCACTTAAAAATGCTTCGATATCTCAAATGCTCTTATATTATTATAGAAATTAAAATAATAATAAATATCCCAAATAGGATGTATCATCGAATTAAGAAGTTAAGCCAATGATGAATTCTAGAAAGCTCTGCTAAAGACGAAAATTTAAATGAATATCTTGTTTATGATATCATTTTAATTGTTTTTTTATACTTGTCTTCTAGTAAATTAATTTCATGTCTTCTCTTTAATATTTTTCAGACTTTCCTACCACACATTTTTAATCTATATTTATTGACACTTATCAACTTAAAAAGACAGGATCCAAAAAGTAAAAGCAATTTTTTAAGCCGAATGACACAAAACTAACGTCCAGATTCATGTCAGCCTAATGTGACCTTGTCAGTAAAACTATCAAGGAATGAAAATAATTTTTTTAAAAAAAGTTGCTGAAATCTCTTTCTTTTGTCTAGCTATTAACAGTTTGGGCACGTACAAAAAAAAACTATTATGACTACTCAACCTTTTTTTTTCAGTTCCATTTTTTGTTGCAATGATAGAAAAAAAAGGTAGGGAGAAGCATGACATTTCAGCTTGACTAAAACTTAATGAAACATTTAATGAATGATCAAAATAATGGAAGTTTATTTTCCGAAGTAGTGAATTAACTTAGAGAAAATAATAATCTTCCGAACGTGATGAACTTAAAAGAAAATTCAATCGGGATTTTTCTAAGGATTATATATTATATATTGATTGTTGAAACGACAATTTGAAAAATGGAAGAACCGACGTAGAACGTTTTTAAGAGGAAAAAAAAATCGGAACATATTTTTTCAGTACACTACAGTAGTAATAGATTATCAATATTAAATTCCTTCATGAGGTTATACGGCAATTTTAGATCAAAAAGGTAATAAAAAAAGTAACGGCCTGATGATTTTAAGTAATATATGTAATAAATGATCCATTAAGATGTAATTATGCTTTCAGTGATCGGTAGTTCTCTTATTTTTCTCTAACTACTGAAAGTTTCATATATTACGAGAAATTTTTATGTCCATAATCTGTAATATGGTTAACTACTCTTTCGCTAAACAGAATATTAATTTTGACAAAATTCCAACATAAAATTAACATAATAAAAGCGTTGCATAATTTTGCAATAAAAGAATATTTATTAAATTTCAATGCTTCACAGCTTTATTATATTTAGAAGGTTAAACTATTGATTTAGTTTCTCTGTCTCACTCCTTAATGAAAATATTAATAAACTTAACATCTTTATAAAATAAATTTATCGTTAAATTAGGCGTTTCTTTTCCGTCAGTGAAATGCAATAGTCAAAAAATTCTATTTATTATAATAAACCAAGAATTATCAGAACACTACCTATTGTGAATATGTCAATTCCATGTACTTGGGTAAATGGTAAAACAATTCATAATTCCTTATTTTGAACTTTCCCTAATAAAATTATAACAGGAAGTCCGATCTGAAATTAGAAAAATACACCTACCCTCTTCATATTTTCGATCGTGCTTTATTATTTCGGCTGAGCAGCTGAAAGGAAGCACTACAGCTGGTTACGGCGTTCTTTAATCGTGTGCTTCTCAGTAACGGGCATATTAATCGCTCACATTTTTAATTCTTAATTTAAAATGTACAAGGCTCTAAAGAAAACATTGAACTTTAATATATAAATTCATTCGTTTTTCTTCTTATTGATATTATCAAATTATTATTTATCTTGCGGTATTTGATTTTAGATCCATGTCTTGCGTTGCCTTTTTTGGTAAGTCAATCTGCTTGGCTTCATGAATAATTTTAAACTGTAAACTAATTAGATATTTTTAGTATTTATTCGGTAATCATTTAGGTATGTTCAATTATTTATATGGAATGCGTTGCATATTGAATAAATTTCGAGCAGTTATATATTCAATATCAAAATATTTTCGTTTTCCATGGTGCTATAAATCAGTGAACAGATCTCTGAAACCAATCTCAGAAAATAAAAAGAATGCTTATTCTTGGAGTCCACATAAATGGGAATGAAAATCATTAATTCTCTTTGTTGATTTATATTTGTCTAATTTGACGTTTGCTAAAAATTTGAAATATATATGGAAAAAGAAATTGATATAGTTGGTTAATTTCTCAAACAGCTAGAAGTAGCATCTTCTTTTGATTACCAATAGTTTTCACAAATTGTATTTGATAGTTATCGCAGTCTTTGATTATAGTTAGTTACTGAAATATAGTTAGCTTATTATTACAAAAGAACGTGGTATACATTGTCTTGTAATAATCAGCAGAAACTGAATTCTGTCTCATTGATCTCCAACAGATGTTACTGGAAGAATATTAGAAAAAGCAGTGTGGCAAGAATTTGTTTCTAGTTATGATGAAGTAGATTATCGGTTATATCTTCGGGATAAAGAATAAACTGGTAAGAATTTATTTTCTTTTGTTTGCTTGGATTTTGTAACCTTAGTAAAACAGATACTGCTAAAAAAGGGGAGGGAATGATATAAATTCTTGATCTAACCATGGTCGCGCCATAAATTGTCATACGTTGGTAGTTGCTGAAGTGTAAAACTGGCAGATATAAAATAAAAATGAGATCTCATAAATATTACATAATACTATTTTACCTTTTCTTGTTGAATTGGACTTAAATGCTTAGCTCCTGTGTCACTTTTGCAAATACAGAAATAGAAAAGCTTTTTGATTTTCGTGCCTGATAAAATAGTCACAAATATGTTTTATCGGCATATCCACAGACACAAAACGAGTCCAGCTTTCATGATTGCAGTAAATAGTAAATTTTAAAGAAAAATCTCCACGACATTTCCAGGATGTATGAATATTAAATGTGCATCTTATTCACTTTCACGTATATGTAATATAAAGTATTGTAATCTTCAAAAAATTTTAACTCGAAATTTTGACGCATCTCCATGTTTTGGACCACCCTGAGTTCGAAAACCCATTTTTGGGAAATGTTCGTCTGTCTATCTCTGACAAAGATAATTCAGAAACGCTTTGAGCTAGAAGGATGAAATTTGGCATACGGTCTTGATATCAAATTTGTATATTCCTATCAAATTTTTAGCACACTCCGTTCAGAAAAAGTCTTCTATCCGGCTGTTCGAATATAATTTAAGATGAAAACTACAAGAAAGCTAGATAGATAAAATTCAGTACATGGAATTAACCTCTATAGTGTAGACACCTTTCAAATTTTGGACCAAATCCAGCCAGATGTTTATTGTCTGTCGGTTTGTACTTTCAGAAACATGTAAACGCGATAACTCAAAAACGCAATGAATTAAATATATCGACTTTGTTATGGGTTTTTTTTGTGACTACAAGTAGAGTTTTGTGTCAAATTTCTGTTTCAATCGATTGAGAAAAACGAGTTTAAAACACAAGTTCGTTTTTCGGATACTATTAAACGCATGTCTGACGTTAATCGCAAACAAATCGCCAAGGATTCTATTGCAGGTTCAGTAAAAATGCTAAATTCATACCGAATGTTAATATTTTGTAACTATTGTATGTCATTGTCATGCAAGGCGTTTTCTGGGTTAGCATCTTTATTAGAGAATATGCGAGAAAGTTTTGAAGAAAACCACTCATACTAGTTACTTTTCTTATATACAAAGTTTGGAAAATACCGCAATCATCAAAAAGCGCTTGTTTGTGAGCATGTTAGCTCATAACCAGAAATGGCTAAACAAATGAAATTTTGTGCGAATCTTCACTTGTGCACAACAACCTGAAGGAAAGAATTTCGATGAGTGAACTTGACATTACATTTTTTCATCTGTTTAAAATTTCATCAAACATAACAAAGAAAAATCTCTCTGACCAACCGAGAGTGTGTGAAAACTTGAAATCAAAAAAGCAATGAGGTATGTAAGTGAAATTTAGTATATACTGTTGTATACCAAAACTATCAAATTTTTGAGTTGTGAAAAAATAATTCCAAACTGCATACACGATTCTTTTCATAATTCATAAAAGCTAAACGCCGAAAGGGGTAAATGGTAGAAATATATGAAAAGTTAGTAGGGAGAATATTCCAGGTAGGTTCAATAGGGAATGATTCGAAGTACTATGATGTCAATGTCTTAAGATCGAGCTTGTGCTATTTATTAAAAAATCATGAAATTGTAAAATGATTAACCCCTTAACAGTCACGCCTGTGCGTCACGGGGCATCGAATTATCACTTCTCGAATTTATAAGCTGAGACTAAATCATTCAAATGCTCTATAATTCGATATATAAAATTCACACATAATCCACACAAAATTCAAATATTTTATGGATTCTAAATTGAATCAGTAAGGCAGCAAATTCCAGAAACTGAAGAGTAGGAAACAGAACATTTAATGGGATAACAGAGAAAAGCAAATGGTTAAGTTGTCAAAGGATGTAAAAAAAAAAAAAAAATATTTCAAATCATTGCAAAAAGAAAAAAAAATGTATGTGTGTACTGTTCATTTCACTTTTCAATAATTCTGCCTTGTTAAGAGATGAGACGTGGAAGAATGAGTGCATTTCCGGAATTCTTCGTCATTCTTTGACCTTGATTTCCACCCCATTAGATATTTTTTCTTTCATTTTTTTCCCACGTGCACGTGAGTGTCGTGTCGTTTCTGGTTCTTACTCTTTTAACTCAAATTTATGTATTGATTGATTATATGGTTAGTTCAAATGGCAAATAGCTTTCAAGAGTGGCACAGAAATCATTAAATGGGACCGAGATTATCTACACTTGTTAATTTTAAAATGTTATCAAAAATTTCAATAAAAAAATGAAAAGAAATTGCTTTACCGCAAAAAAAATTATTTTGTAAAAAAGCGAATTATCAAATTTTAAGAGCAGAAATCTTTCATTCATTTATCACAATTTAGAATTTAAACTTATTACTGCAAATAAAAAAAGTTCTTAAGTATTTTAATGTGTTTTAGAATCATTTTCCTATAATATTACGTGTCATCTGCCATTTTTTTCACTTTCTAATTCCGCGAATAATCAGAGTTCACTTTATCGTTAAATATAAACATCTCCTCTTTTCAACTTTCCTCTCATCCCCTATTTTGACTAAATAAATGCATCTTGAGACGCATGCGCAAAAGCGTGGATGATTTTCGTATCCATGAATGTGTAGTATATATACTGTTGCGAAATTTCTTTACCGGGGTTCGTTTGGATAGTGGGAGTGATATGGTGTGGAGAACGCTCAATCAGTAGGCAGAAGTAGAATAAAAACAACGAAGTTTATTTACACGAAGACACACAGGACAGCACAAAAGCGACAACTATATACAGCACAGAAGACGATTACCTTCACCCGAGACGTGTAGCATACAACAGCATACACAGCAGCATACAACCAGAATCTACTGCAGACAGTAGCGCACAGCTCAGTTCAGCACTAGCTTGACTCAGTCGCTTCCGATTCCTCGGTCTTCTACTTCTCCGACTCTGGCTCGGAATACTGACCTCGTCGACTCGACTCCGCTGCTCTCGAACTCGGACTACTCCGTCGTCTCTCCGACTACTGGCTTCGTCCTCTCCCCGTCCGACTTGACTTGCCTGCTCTGGCAGCTGTGGACCCTTTTATAGGTCTGAGGAGGCGGGGCTAGAAGCCTCTCAACCAATCAGGAACGTTCCAGGCGTATCTCGGTTCCTACTGGATGGATCGGGAAAATTCTCGAAGTTTCGGGTATAATCTATTTTGGCGCCAAAGTCGCCAAATTCTTCGCCAAGTTTGTCGCCAAGCTCTGGGACCTTCGACGCGCCACCTGGACGCCGTCCAGTACCGATGACTTTAAAACTTTCTTTCCGACAATGGAACCAACTATGCTGGGAAGCCGAATTGCAGGTTTGTAACAATATCATTTTTAACACTTCAGGCAAAATTTCATACATTACTTACCATTGTTCAATATTCAAAACATATCGGGAACATTCTCTGTCATTTCCAAAAACTTCACCTGAAATAGAAAGATTTTAAAATATATTTATAATTCCATCTAAAAATATCATATGTATGTTTATATCAAAGGGCATAACTATAATTAAAAGAAGATCCAGACGCTCCTGTTAGACATTTGTTCTGAAGACCGAGTTATAAGTCGAGGTTTAAATTGTCTTCACAATCACCATACTTAACTTCGGCATTTTTTTTTTTTATGGGAGATACTTGCGTGTGTATATGGATTTTTGCAGGGGATAAGTTTTGTGTGCACCGAAGCTCCCCTGCCATTTTGGTGGAATTGAAAGATATCATTCGACGCCGACATATTACATTCAGCTGTCATAAGCGTATTAATGCATTCACTTTCTTAACGTCTTGTGATTGTAGTCATGTTGATCGACTTGAATACTAAATTGCCCAATGAAGTCATTTTGATTGCTTATTAATTTCGGTTAGAAAAAAATTATATGTGAATGGTACGATTTTTTAGATTTTGGGACTTCCTATACAAAATGTAAGTGCATTTATTGAAAATTATTGAAATCTTAGTTTCTGGTATATGTAAGTGTTATACCTATATTTCCCCAAAGCAATTTTTTTTGACTGCTTGGGAAATCTAATTTAATTAAATGAATTTTATTATTGATTTTCTTAAATTTTATATAGAAATAACGGTACTTAGCAGTTATATTTTCGAGAGAATGCTGTTTCCCATCTTCATGTGCGCAAACATCGCACATCGCGTGAAAGAAATATTAATATAAATTAATACCTTAAAATTTGAAGTTGATATGACTGCTCAAATGGTCAGAAAATGCACGGTGAAAGCTTCTTTTCGTATATGACAGCTCCATATACTTTACAATGTTTTAGATTTGATTACAGTAACTGATTGGATCTTATATATATATATAAAAAAAAACCGACAGGAATGCAGGCCATCCTAACGAACATATTATTTGCCAGTTACGATTTTGCCATAATAACAAAATAAATAATATTAGCGAAGAATATAAAATGAATGTTTGCGGAAAACGACCACAAAAAAGAATTCTCAGATTTATTTGCGAATAAAATTGTATAAATAATACTGAATAAAGCATCTTTTTATTTTCTAAATCAGTTTTCTCTATAATATACAATAAAATTAAAAATTAATTTTAAATACATTACTTTATGCATTGGTTATTCTTACTAAATTTCAGTCTTTCTGGTGTTCAAATAAATATAGAGTGTCATTTTATTGTGATCTGTTTGTGTTTGCCGATTTGCATAAAATGTCTCGGTATGATGTGTGAGCGCCCTCTTCCGTTTACTTTTGGAATCATTTATTATACACGGGAAAAAAATCCAATGTCTTTCTGATCCATTTCGCGCAAACCGAAATTTATTCCACGTTTTTTCTTTTTTTTTATTTTGTATTTGTTCCAGGCTTTATTTATGACCCTGTATATATATATAAAGAGTGTGCAAGAGAGAAATGTATCTATAAACATAAAATTTATTTATTTATTTTGTAATCCTTACTCGTTTAAGTAGAATTTTACAATTTTTATTGAAAAGTGAAAGAATTGAGCAGGGTAAAGTTAACAATGCACTGCAAACTCTTTATTAAATACAGATTCTTTTGTAACCACATTACGAAAACTTAATTTGACTTCACTTTTCGTCACTGTAATAACAAAATGTCGTATGCCAGAAATGACACACACGAAATTTTGTTATATTAGCTGAATTTTGCATTTTGTGATAACATAACAATAATTCCATAAGAACAGATGTATTTAATGTATACAAATGTTTTGCAACAATAATTCCATAAGAACAGATGTATTTAATGTATACAAATGTTTTGCATCAATAAAATATTTTGATTTTTTTTTTTTGTTAATGAATATTTCAAGCGTTTTATATTAATATGCTACACATTTTTTTTTTTTTTTGCAAATAAAAATTTCAAGCGTTTTATATTATTATACTATTTTATATTATTATATATTTTTTCCTATTTTTTATCGAAATTCGAAAGTAATTTTCATTATAGAGTACCATTTTATTCATGACAATAGAATACGATGACTTCTAAAAACTTTAACCAGTTCACTGTTTCGACCTCTTCAGAAAATGCATGTTTAAATTGTCATAAACATATATATATATATATATATATATATATATATATATATATATATTATATAAATATAATAATTGTCATTGAATAAACTCGTCATAACGCAAAATGTTGTACTTTTTCCATGACGACTATACGCGTCAAAAACAGTTAACTGGTTAATATCTATAATGACTTTTAAGGAGGATTGGGCGAAGAGTCGGTTTTGTTTCTTCAAAAACTGTATCGTGAAAAAATTAAAAAATGTCTGACCTTCAGTTATAAATTTTTAATTTTGCCATGTTACTTTGGTAAAATTACAATGTAAGTCGCATATTTCATTATTTCTCTGTTTATCATCGTATTAATTAAAATTAAATTTTCAATATAGTGAAGTTTTTAATGTAAACTTTTGCTTACCGCATTAGAAAGAAATTCGGAGTTACTTACATTAATTCGATTAATCCTTTCTTTTAAGATTTTTTTCCCCTTTCGTGTTTTTGTTGAAGATTTGCTTTCAAAATAAATTGAAATGTTTCAGCTCATGAACATTTTGAAATATTTTAATTACTTTTGGTCTCACAGGAGAAACTTTTTGTAGTGCTTGTTCGTGTACTTCTCTCCAACTGTTTTCCCAAAAGAATTAAGACTTTTTCTTCCAGGGGTATTACTTTTTAAATAAAAAATGAACCAAGAAGGAGTCTACTTACATTCTAATTAAATCGGCTTGTATTGTTAATGTAACTTATTTTAAATTAGAGAAGTGGTTTTGCGAAACAAAAGATATTTCAATTAGTAATAAGAAAGTAATGGAATTGTTTAACAATGACTTTTTGTTATAATATGATATTCTGGAAATAATAGGAAATACTTTCGAATTACCTAAGCCACTATTTAAAAGCCAACTTTTTACAGCAAGTACCATGTTTACAGAAAAGAATCTTTGGATTTATTTAATGGTATGAATTCTTTTCATTTTATTAGATAATCTGCGTTAATCCTTGAAACTCTTACCGAGCCACGGTGGCCTGGTGATAAGATCTCGGCTTCGGAACCGGAGGGTTTCAAGTTCGAGACCCGATTTCACCGAAGAACAGTCGTGTAAGCGGGTCTGGTGCACATTTAAGGGGTGTCGGAACCCCAAAATCTTCATAAAAAACGTGATTTGAGATTTTTGGATTTTTAAAATCTTTTTCTTCTTTCTAAAAATATATTACTTTAATCTCTACGATAATTAGAAGCATCAAAAATCTAAGTGAAAGTTGAAAACGAAACAGGGCCACGCCCCTTTTAAAGAGACAAAAATGTAAACAAATTGGTTTACTTCCGTTTCACAGGTCAATGTGCGACGGGAAATGAAACATTTTCTTTGCACTATAAGGTAAGCCTTCCTTTAATTTTCTCTAGCTGATAAGAAGAGTTTCTATTTTTGAATCTGGCAGATTTAAAGCGTTGTTTATACTTGCGAAAGCACGTTTTATTTTATTCTTTGTACCGTTGTGTTCTATACTACTTGTGAGTTCATAAAAGGTTCTTGTCCCTGATATTTATAATTTTGATTATTAATCATGCCTAGATCATCTTCAAATGTTTTTAAAAAACGGAAGGGAGGCTTTAATGAAAAAGCAAGTCAGCGAACATCTGAAGAAAGATATGCCAACAATAGAAATGTTTCAACTGAAAATGTTGTGGAAGAAAATTCTTTCAACACTGTAAACCTTTCTAGCGATAGTGTGAATATATCGTCTAGTGAAAAGGAACTTTTGAATGAGAACATTGGTTATTCATATAGTTTTTCTGGATATAAAAATGTTATTGTTGACATCAATATTTTAGCAGGGGTGTTTTTTGAAGCAGTGAAATGCTTGAATGTGGAAACGCTGCCCTTCATTTAAAATTAAATGAAAATAATTGGGGAGCAGCTGAGCAGTTCCATTTAGAATGTGTACATTGTAATTATGAGTACTCATTTTTCAGTTCTAAGCAAGATGAAGGTGAATTTCCCACTTTTGAAATAAACAATAGGTTAGCGTATGCCATGAGATGCATTGGAAAAGGTGCAGAATCTGCTAGAATGTTTTGTGGTGTTATGAATTTGCCTCCACCCACCCACCCCTAAATTTGCTAAATATAATGCTCTCATGATGAAAGCAGTAAAAGAAGTGTGTGAAGATAACATGAAGCTTCATGGAAAAACTCAAAATCCAAATGAGAGCGTGAATAATATAATATGGTCACGCATTCCCAAGAAAACTTTTGTCCATATAGAAGTTCTTTCTCTGGAAACATATGATGCCAAATGTTCATTCAATGTTGGAAACAGCACCAAACTCCAAATTTTAAAAAAACTGAACATAGAGCCTGGTGATTATAAGGTTGAGGCTATGAAACGCTTTGTCGATTGGAGACTGTCCAAAGCAAAATATGGCAATTTAATGAAAACAAAAGAGGTTAGCAAAAATAAAAGACTAAAAAGAAAGAGAGAAGAGGATGATATTAATAATAAAGTGGATAAAGTGGAATATGGTGCTGGAGAATTTTAATGGGGAAGTAATTTTACATTAAAATGCATTTTTCTCAAAACGTTAGTTTTTCATGTTCGATGTACCTTTTCTCAGAAACTACTGCATATATGTATGTAATTTTTTCATGAAATGTGTATTGTGTGTGCTAGTATATTTTAAATGTAGCTTTTTTAAAAAAAACTCAAAACTTTAATTTTTATAAATTTTTTTATGTCAAAATAGGGTAAAATTTTACTATGTCAACTTAGAAAATTTATAAACTTATAAAAAATAAGAAATTTAAAAAAGCTACATTTAAAATAATAAGAAAGGTGTACTTTACTTGTATAAAAAATTTCAAATTTATATCTATGATAGATTTTGAAAAAAGGTACATCGAAAAAGGCCAATTTAACATTGTCGGTATAGGGGGTTCCGTCTCCCCTTAACCCATCGGGCCAACCATCCTCCCGATAGTGTGGTGTGGAAGTTTGGAGAGGGGGTGCCAGCTCAGTGTTGTCCTCGTAATTTGACCGCGATTCAAAACTACGAGGTCCGCCTCACAATATCCCTAGTGTTGTTTTAAAACAGAACGGTAATATAACTAAACTAAATTTGAGTTTCTTACCTGTCATAGCGATTTCTTGAGACGAATATTTACAGTTAAAGGCAAACTCCACGGTTCATAGGTCCCCACCAAGCGATAACCACTATGCAGATAAGTTGCTGGTGTTAGCGCCAGAAATAGCGTCCATGGGGTAAGCATTGTTAAATTGTGAAATAGCCCCCGCCCTCCAACAAAGCTTGCCCAAGGAAGCTAACCAGACATAGTCTAGAACTATCCTACAATTTATTGTACTGGTAGTAGGCGGGGTGGTTGTTGCTCGATATAGCACAAGGTACCCATTCTTCAGGTGCCTCTTATTAATCTATAAATTAACCTAACGCAACTGATTTGGAATTATTATTTTCGATATGCCTCTCCTTCTAGATATTGTACATATAGGGTTAAAAACAGAAAACTACCATTACTATTGCATATGATTTTGACTTGAATTTTCTTTTAGTGGATACGTAATAATGAAGTGATGAACTTTGGTCCAAGGTTTAAATTTAATTAAAGAATAAACTTTCTCAATTTTTTATCATATCAATGTTTGGAAATTGAGTGTTAGTTCAAACGCACAAAAATATCATCTCACCTGGAAATAGTTTAAGATTCACGTTTATTATCAAATTTTACAGTTTTAAACCTGGAAACTCACCTTGCGAATTAAAAGAAAAAGTAATTTTTGTTCTTGATTCCATTTTTACCAATACATTTCCAAATTGTTGAATTATTTCCAGATTAGTTTATTCAATATTATTATTTTGAAGGTTTTTTTTAATTGTGGCTTTGATAATTATTAGTGTCAACTTTCACATGAATCTAAATTTTAAATTGATAGAATTCAGTAGAAAAAATGTGCGTATTACTCATATCAGTATGTAGTTGAAGTGTACATTCATAGTAGTTGCCGTTAATAGCGAAGCTTTTTTTTTTTTTTTTTTTTTCCTGTCTTCAAATTCTTGAATGATCTATAATGCTTTCATTCATCTAGTAAACGGTTTTGGTAAAAGCGTGACCTGAAATATGAGTTCTCCCCTTTAACTTCCTTTAATGCAGAAAATCAAAATTAAATCTTGAACACTACCTAAAATAAAGTCGTAACCTAGAATTTAAGAGACCATGATCTAAGGCATTTGAAAGTAATACCACCAGTGCTTTTAAGATATCTATTTGGCAATTTCAGCTTTAGTTTAAATTTTTGCCGAAAAAAGACTGTTCTCTTGAAAAGAAAACTAGCTTGTTAGTTTGGTTATAATAACATCACGTTTTAATGCAATACTAGAGATCATAGTTTCGAGCCGCGTTTGGATGACGAAAACGGTACCTGCGTTGGTACCCTATCTTAAAACTTCCGCAACACACCTGTGAGAGGGCATTTTGTTCTGATAAATTTAACGTGCGCTAGACACACTTACACGGTGGTTCTTCGGTAGAATCGGATCTCGAACATGGAGACCTCCTGTCCCTCACCCAAGACCTTACTACCAGGAAAAACCGCAGCCTTCAGATGGGAATTCATAAGATGCTACAGCAGTGTGCCTAGTTGTGTTAATCGGATAACCTTTTCTATGGATGAAAAATCTGTTTTACGCCCCTCCCCCCCCCAAAGATGTGGTTCTTATTTCCATCTCGTAAGCCAACACTTTTTATTTTCTCGTAGATAAAGTATACAGGGAAAAAGTATTGAAAAAATCAAAAAATTCGAAATCGATGTTTTGATTCCTCCCTTAATTCGAAAGTCACATTTTTGGAATTACATCTGTCTATCTCGGAGTCTGTGATCATGATAACTCAAAAATAGTTTGATTTTGATGGATGAAATTTGGTATATGAATTTAACAGCATATTTGTACATATCTATCAAATTTTGAACGAAATTCATCTGAAGGAAGTTTGTCTGCCTGGCTTTTCGATTACTATTAAAAACGATAACTAGAAAAAGAAAAGAGCTATATGAATAAAACTTGGTGCACTGATTAAACATCTAAAATGTAGTTTCATTTCAAATTTGGAATCAAATCTGTCAAGGAATTGACCTTCTTTTCTTTCAGAACATGTAAATGCAATGATTAAAATTTAGTAAGCGATCTTGTGACTATATTTGTAGTTCTTTGTCAAATTACGTTTCAACTGAACGGAAACAAGAGGTCCGAAATGCATGTTCGATTTTCTGGAACTTTGGTAATTAATCGCTGATATGCGTCTAATATGCAATATCGCACGCTAGATTTGTGCCACATATCAATCATTCGTAATTATTGTTAGCCAGTGCATACAATTAAGTATTTTACACATATATATGAAGCACACGACTGTCTTGTGTGGGAGTCTGAAATTAATTATTTTGAGCACTTATGGCATTAATTTATCAAAAATTCCAAGAGAGCCGCGGTGGCCTTGCAATAAAATATCGGCCTCGGGACTGGGAGACTTCAGGTTCGAAACCCGATTCTACTAAAACTCCGTCGTGCATGCGGGTTTGGAGCTCATAAAATCTGACATCACGGGTCAAACGTCCTCCCGTTGGTGTGGAAACTTAGAGGGAGGTGCCAGCTTAAGTATCATATGACTGGGATTCAAAATTACAAAATTCGTTCCAAAATAGCCCCAGTATTGCTTTGAAATGGGACGTTAAAGTAACTAAAATTAAATAATCCCAACCGCTACGCAGATTGAACCTCGTTCCATTAGATTTCTTTCACTGAGACTGCTTCAAGTAACAGGTTTTAGAGACCACTTCGACAAGTTTGTAAGACTTTCAATATCGCATAGCTATTATTGGTGCCATTGTGTCACTTTGTATGCTACAAAATATCCGGCAAGAGATTTAAGCAAGAAATAATAGAAATTACAGGCAAATACTTTTTATTTTAATTTGTACCACAAATTACAGCAATAATGTAAATGAAAGCTTCGTATGAAATTTGTTATGTTAAACTGAACTAACTCCACGATGCAGTTTAGGAAAATGAATAGTTTCGGAAAAATGCAGAATTAAAAAAAAAAAAATCACAGTACTTTGCAGAATGTATGAGTCCTGTAATGTATTCAAAATGTGAAATTCCAAATTGACCCTCAAATACAAAATTGCATCCATTTGTGGACATTTAAGAATAGTTATTAAATACAAGGCATTTCTTCTATTTTACAAAAAGATGTACGCACTAATATTTCATGATGGACAAATATGGTTGCCTTGCTTACAGGAGTGACACCAATGGGAGATCCGAAAATCCTGACACTCCTGTCAAGAATACCGTGTCCTTCCCACATCGGAGCAAAAAAATAAATAAATAGTCGGTAAAATTTTCATTTAGTAGAATTCTGCGACTTTTTCACTATTGGAATTTTTCTTTACTGTACCAAAATCATTTCAAGAATTAACACTGCGTAAATGGATAGAGGAGTGCCGGACGTTCTAATGCAAAAAAAAAAAAAAAAAAAAAAAAAAAAAAAACTTGCTATTATAAGAAGCTATTGTAAGCTTGCTATTATATATTTGAAGACAGAAAATATCGTTATTTTTTGTCATATATATTGCAGTAAATCACAAGATTTTGAAGTCAAACTGGAGAATATTCCTTGTGTTTTTGCGAAGAAGCAAGATGCATATAAATCGCATTCATTATTACAAGTGCAACATTACATTTCTCGAGTTTCTGACGAATTTTACAAAATGAATAGATAAAAATTGCATGCTCTGTACTGGCATCAACATGTAAATGAGAAAAAATTGATAATTCATTGCGAGTTATTAAAAATTATATGCTGTCTATCATTGTTCAGAATAAGCTTCAAAGCCTCATGATCGTATGAGTGTGCATTGGCAGGAAGAGGGAGAAAAAAAAGAAGAAGAAAACAGATTTGCATTATATAGTAAAAAAGTTTGATAAATTATATCCAAAATGCTGAATTCATTTGCACTAATGCCATTAAGATAGATTGTCGCTCTGTTTATCATGTTTTCCAATAAAGTATAATTAATTTGTCTTTTGTGCTTATACTTGTTTTGTAATATATTTATTGTCACTTAAAAGTTGTATTTTTTAATGCGAAATATAACATTGGATATTTGAGAATGGACGATAAATTTAAATATCTATAAATATTTAAATTAAATGCTTTTCTCGTGTTTGAATATATCGCATATGTTCTAATATTATTGCATTTGAACCCTTATGATAAATGTTGCAAGAAACATTTTAAATGTTTAGAAAAAATTGATGAAGTTAAAATAAACAACATCTCAAATAAAAGTTTGCTTTAAATAATTCTAATGTGTGATTTATTAATTGAAACAGAGAAACTAATTGAAAATTTGAACCGAAATAAATTCTGTTTACAAATACAAATGAGGATGAATGATGTTAGCGCCAGTAAATGCTTCGATCTGCTTTCCTTCAGCACTAGGCGTGGCTTAAAGGGAGGGGGAAACCGTTAGACTTAAGCCGCTCATTGGTAAAGAAATGTGACGTCATGGATGTATGAAAATATTGTTGCTAGATTTGGCGCCTATATCTTACTTTTTGTTCTTTACAGAAGGAATTCATCTGCTGCATCTTTTCTCAATCCGCTTTCTGGGTTCTTGCAAACGAAGTTAACGCTGTTAAGTTTTCTAAAAACACTGATTTGGAAACAGGATGTTTAAATAAATTTTCTCTGAAACAAACTTATTATATTTTTTCAGGCATAGATAATTCATATATTGTTTTCCCTTTAAATGGACATCAGAAATTCATTAATTTATGGAAATTAAAATATTTATACATTAAACATTTTCATTAAATAAATATATTGATGATATGTTTCTCTGAGATGAGTGATGATTTGCAGCAAAAATTTTCTATTTCATTCTCTTTTCTTCATTTTCATTACAATTATTATCTCAACCGCTTAAAAACCGAATTATTCTTTATTGCCGTAGATGTACATTTGAGCATAGAATGACTTACTCCGAGTTAAATGACGCCCTTTTTTTTGTACAGGAATCAGTAGAAAAATTTCGGCTTAGTTTCGCATATTTTTTTTATTTTATTGTAATCTACTTTGCTTTATTTCTTTGAAATTTTTTTACAGCTTACTTTCTTACTTTTCTGATAATTTTGATAGTTTTATAGTTAAAGAGTAATTAGGAATTCCACTACTAATCTCTGAAAGTTTTATTTTTAGCTGTTATATGCATTTACTTGATCCATCGGATGCTGAATTGGAATCTACTTTAGAAAGAATCTAGCTTAACAAAAAGTAGCTGATTAGTTTATTACAATCAGAATGTATGTAATAAATACATATAATTCAAGAATTTATACATTAATGTATAATTGCATTTATATAAATGTAAAAAAAAGTATAAATGCATTTTAATGTATTAATGTATATAAATTACATAATATTGAAGAATCTGTATAGACTATCTTTGTTACAAAGAACACGTAAGACGCAGCACAAAAATTGATTACTGAATTTAAAATAATATAAGTAAAATAAGTCTAAAATTTTTAAAAATATTTTTTCAGTTTAATTGAAAAATGTTTTTTTCAAATAAAGTGTTGGGCTGTTTATTTTTGACTTGAAGGTGTTTACATAGGCTGTTCGAAAAAAACAACCTGGTAAAATTTTGATGTTTGTAAATTCAACAAATCAACTACCATGAATTAAAAAGTTTAATACGCATGCGCAAAAAAGTTTTTTTTTAGTTAGATATTTTTGAAAAAAAAAAATTTTAAATAAGAATTAGAATTTTAGCATAAAAATGAAGTACATTTTATACGCCTATGTGGAAGGGAATAAATAAATAAATAAAAATAAAAATTAACGCCTCGTTTGTAAAACCAGATGAGACATAGAAATCAGGAGCAGCCTGATCCTTTTATTCTTTTAAAAATATATACATTTTTAAAAAAGAAAAAAAATAACGCAATAAAATATCAAAATAGTTGTTCTTTCCACTGCTACAATAAAAGACCTTTTATACAAAAATGATATATTTCTGATAAAATATGAAACTCTTTTTATGAGCATAACAATTTCTTGTCTTTCAAGAGATTGGTATGATTCCAGCGTTGCGCCTCATCATAAAATACAACTTGATTTTTTTACTTCGTCATTTTGAAGTCTTTCTAGTATATTATCTAAAAAATAAAACTCTCAATACTAAATATCGCCTCCAGCAAAATATAAAAAATAATGCTAGAAATATTAATCTTTATTGTGGGAATGCATAAAGTATTGATTTAAGAAATGGCAGCTTTACAATGAGAATTATACTTTTGCAGTTGAATTTCAGACTAACACATTCACGGACAATATGGTTATGATAATCAAATGTTTATCACGTTGGTAAATATAAATGACGGCTTTACTTCAATAAAAAGAAAATTACGAAAAGGTGTCTTTTTAATTACCACTAGGATATTGTTCTATAAATATTTTTTTAAAGTCATTTCAATCCAGAAGATGAAAATATGACATTGCTAGTTCTACGTACATTGAAAAAATATCCGCGAATATATTAATCGAAGTAATTTCATGCGATGACACAGTCACATGATAAGCATAGCAGAGAATGAATGCCATAACATTGTCTTACAACGTCCTGTGATGTTTATCCTTTACAAAATGAGCAATGGATTTAAAAATTAAATCGGTGTGGCGTATCTGGTTTATTTCACATGATCCTGGATTCATTGCATTCCATCGAAGTAGAAGACATTTCTCTCAGATTTTATCATTGTTTTATAACATCCCTTGGAAAAAATAAATCAAAATCGCATCACAGACATAAGGCAAAAAAAAAAAAAAAAAAAAAAAAAAACCTGCTGGGAAAAATGCGTTTATCACACACAAAAAAAATCTGCAACTTTTGGATTATTTTCATAAATTAAGCATAGCAAAAAATTAAACATCAATCCGTAAGTTTTCAGAGTATTATTACGAATATTATTACAAAATATAATTAATGAAATAAATCTTCGATGCAAAAACAATATAATTTTTTAGAATCGTTTTAATCCATTATATGCTCTAACTCTAAAATTTTACTTTTACAAAAGCAAAAAAGTACTGAAAAAATGTACTTGTAAAAAATTAAGTTAAAAAAATCAGTCTACTAGCTTTATCAGGTATACAATCCTATGCTTGGCGCCGAACTTTTCGCCTGTTGACAGAAACATTATGTGGCAACCATACAGTAAGATACACCTCTTTCTCTGGCATCTTCTAGTGCGGATCAATAGTCTCTCTCAATAACGACTCGCTTTCAAAACATTTTCAGCGACATCGAAACTTTATATCGGTGTATGCGTGTTTCTAGTCGAATAAAAGCCATTATATATCAGGATTCTCAGCTCCTTCAACTCGCCCTCCAAATAAAATACTTTCTTAGTATACTAACCATGAAATTCGGTATATAATTTTGAATTATAATTGATAAATTTTAAATTCTTCAATTATAATTTATTTTATAAATTAAAATTGTGATGAATTAATTTTGACATACAATTTTAAGTTATATACCAAATTTGATATTTAATTTTTAGATGTCCATTGTAGGATTATTTAACTGCTTTGAATTACTGTTAATATTTCATAACTTCAGAAAGTGCAAAAAACAAGTAATATATATAAACATTTTAATTCAATTTCTACTTAGGTCAGCAAAGAAAAATTTTAGTTTAGTTACTTTTTATTAAATAATTATCATAAAAATTATTAAGTATCAAAAAATTATTGATTTTCGGAAGGATCGAACTCGTATTCTTCACCTTCACGTGAAAAATACTGAAATCCTTGCATTTTACCGATTGAGCCCCTGCCTGTTGATTTCAATTTTCATTACACACTGTTAAAACTCTATTTAAAATATTAAAAACTAATTAAATTTAATTAATGGATTAATATTTGAAAAAAACTGTATTAACATCAAGTGTCATCCACTACAAGTTTAAAAAAAAATTATTTGAACTTGAGTGGATGAATAAAAAGTATTTTATTAACGATTGAAAATTTGAACAAGATATATAAATATATATAGTGAGAGTGTGAACTAACAGTAGGAATTGAAAAAAAATTAATAAATGAATTGACCATATATTTTAATTAATATTAACAAACAAATTCATTATCAGTTATTTGAGCTAGTAATTTGTCAACGCCTGACTACTTTTGAAGCAACAATTCACTTATATTTCAATTACCTATCTCTCTCAAAGTGTAATGAAGTGTGTTTTTAATTAACTATTAATTAATTTTATTCTGATAAGCTAATGAATTTCTTAAGTTAATCTTAATTATTTTTTAATATGAAAGGTGTCCCAGCACAATGATGCCCAATCATTAATTTCTAAATCATAAGAGGTAAGTATATACTTCGAACTGAAAAAATGTTCTAAACGACCTAACGAATTACTTTATTTATAAATAAATGTTCCACAGTAAATATTTCAAGAATCTAAATTTTTATACAGTTCATATTTAGTAAAATTTTCTCCACACACTAAAATTTTAAGCAAAGAAAAAACACAAATATTCTTTGATGGAAAAACTTAGTTATGATTCTTTGAATATGACTATAAGATCTGCCTCCATAAAGATCTGTCAATCAACAGGTGCCACTTTTTTCAAGATGGCGGTTAATTAACTTAAAATTATGAAATTCAAAGCTTCATAATCAAATCAATTTTCATACTAGAAAAGTGAAACTTTCTTTACATATGTTAGTGTGTAAAGAATATTTAACTAAATATGACTAACAGAGCCGTGAGACTGTTATTTAGACTGTTTTAGGTGTATATTTATTGGAGACTGTTTTAGGTGTATATTTATTGGTTGAAACATAAAATAAATACTTACTCAAACAGTTGAAAAATTATTAGTAAAAAGATGGTCTGTTTAAAGGTTAAATTAACTAGTCATGAATATTCCATTTCACAACAAGATAATATTAATAAGATTTAAGATTTAATAAGAATTTTCTCTTCGATTTAATTTCATAAATCTTTATTATCATTAGAGGATTTAGATTTCATTTATGCATGCAAAATCCAATTTTAAACTAATCATAAATTTATTAACAATTAATTAAATATCCTGATCTCATATAGAGTTATGTAAATTCAAGAAAGATAAGAATCATATGCTGTCTGTGGATTATTTGTAATGTCTATATCAATTAACATTTGATTGCATAAAATAAGTTTGCTACTTTAAAGGAATTTTGTAATTTATTTTAACCATTTGATTGGGTATAAGTTTAATAAAAAAAAAGTTCAAAAAAACACTTATTAGTGTACTAAAAATATAAATGTTTTTAATTTAATTGCCCTCTACATTTATTCTTCAATTTATATTACATTATAACTATTATGGAAACTTGTAATCGATTTCTATCACTCACGTGGTGCCACACGTATGAAATCAAAATTATATGGTAATTAAGGTTCGAAAATATTAAAGCAGTGTATTAATTTCTGAAACATACAACTAGAAATTTCAAAACTAGCACATTAATAGGTAAATGAAAAATACAGTGCAACATTCCACCTGTTGCTATTGGGCGATAGGCGAGGATCGAACTCGCAACCTTATGGTTCGTAGCCGCGTAACATGACCACAAAACAAAAGAAATTTCTCATGTCTCATAGCTGTTATCTGGCTTATAAAGCGTCACCACACACCCTTGTGAGCATGGAACAAATAACAGAAAAGAGTGTTAATTTTTTTTTTTAATTTACCATGTCAATGTCGGGAATTCCATTTACGATGACTTAAAAATAGATAGGGCAAGTGCAAAATTTTTATACAAAAATATTTTAGGCATTGGGAAAAATAAATTAAAATTTAAGTGAAGCAGCAAGAATCGCTCATACTTATGAGATGGACTAAACTAAATGCATAAAACTTGAAAACTTTATTATTTATGAACAAGAATATTGTAAAGAAACTAAGTATTCACATCAAGATTCAAATCAAGCAATTCAAAAATGAAAATAATTGATAAATATTAGCAAACTTACTGATTTCAAAGTGTGAAATACTTTATCTGTATGATCCCTGTGTCTGTAAATTTGAAAATCTTATTACTTTTCAAGAAAATATTACTGCGAGGCAAGGAACTTTAAATATAATTATTAGAAAAATTCAATTTTTATGGGAGGAGACAATAATTTACACTTTAAAGATAGTGTATCAGTATTTTGTTTTTAATAAAAACACTTTTCAAAATGTTTATTTTACTTTCTCCAAGATTATAAGCATGCTGATCATAAATTTAATAGGCTTCTTAAATTTTTATCTCTTGAAACTGACTTAAAGTGATGTTTTATTTCTTCCCTTCCTCCTCAATTAAATTAATTAGAGAAATCTTGCTTGTTATTCAGACCAAATAAGATTATTTCAAAGTTTTTCTTGAAAGATAGTCCAGAATTTTTTTTAAAAATGGTGCCGTTTTTGATCATATTAAAGTGAGTTCCATAGTCTTGGAAGTAATTTTTGCACTTTTAAATGTAATCAAACATTTTCTACATTTAAATTAAAGATCTTGTACCAATACCTTTCTGTATATAGTATAAAGTAAAAATTTTATTCTGTAAAAGAGAAGCGAAATTAATCTTCCTTATACAAAAATAATTGGTTCAGTTAATTCATAAACTATTCCAAATGTCTCAAATTTCATACTGGATTTTTCATTACTAAATGCACACTGAACAGTTTGGTGAGGCATGCAGTAGTAATTGGTGATTTCGGATGTCAACTGTTCATTGACTAAACTTCATTACTAACTCAAAAAGAATCAATGTAGAAAATTTTACTGCGATCTTCTTTAAGACCATGTAAATCGTAATTTCTATACTATAAATTCCTAGTAAGTAAACGAAGTTTTGTTTGCATTCCATACACACATGCATGTAAACAGAAATTAACTATCTTAATGGTCTTTTTTAACAGCAAAAAAAATAGTTATAATTTATTTATAATAATTTAGAAGTATAATTCGATTCAGTAAGAGGAAATCAATGCCCAGTCTTCGGCTATGATAATTTAGATTTACCTTATGGAAAAATTTCTTGATCAGAAATAAAATCGAAGCTTTATATCATTCATTATAGCCAGGTTATCAATACCATGGAATTATTCATCTCACAATATTACTATTCAGAAATGTTTAGGGAATAAATATATTCACAAATTAAGCAATAAAGATCAATTATATCATCCATTATTGCAGTGATACTTTGATAACTAATAATTTTACAAATATAAAAGTAAGTATATATAATCATCTAAGTGTAATATTCTGTTTTACATCATTAGATTCAAGAACGATAGAACAGCATGCGATTAATCAGTAAACAGTTTTTCTTCTCTCCAAAATGCAAATCATAGCCAAGTCATGTGATACTGATAATAGACTAAGTAAACAAGTAAAGCTTGATTGATCTATTTTTGACATCATAATCTTTTAAGCAGCTCCTTCAATATGAATTGCCTCTATATTGGAAACAAATGAAACATGCTATACTATTCTTGTTTCCTGGTGTCTTTCTTGAGAAAATGAGAAATATTTAAAATATTTGTTCATTAATTTAGAAAGCTATATTTTATACCTGCATTAAATAATAGCAGGAAAGAAGAAAAGAACTCTGAAAGCCTTCATTACATGCAAATAGAATTCATAGGGACCTACCATATGTATAACTTTCTATAAAAATGTGTTCCTTATTTCCAAAATAAATATTTTTACAAATTGACCAGCAATTTCATTAGTCAAGTTCACAATCAACACAAAGCTTTAAGATTACAAACCCAACAAAAGATATGTATTAGTTGACTACTGACCAAGTTCATTGCAGTAAATAAGACAAAACAAATTTTTTTCAATGAATTTGAATTCATAAATATTTATTTATAATACATCATATCACAAGCCTCCAAATATATTTCAAACATCACAGACATAAATAACATTATATTATATGAAGTAAACCCATACTTCAAGAGAAATTTCATGACTGATTCAAGTCAATGAACTTTGTCACATGACTTTCATCTATACAAAAACAATGATAAATGGCTTTCAAAAGTTAAATAATATAAAAAAATTCCAACACTTTGCCAATGCACTCAACATATATTTACCACAAAGCAAAAATCTGTAGTCATTGCTGCAGACATAAAAGCATATATAATTGCACTAAAAACGAGGAAACAATAAGTAGTGTTAACATAATCGCCTAAATAAATATCTAGAAATTGGAAAATATTTTAGCCATGTACATACAAAAGCATGCACACCTAAATTTGACTAGAGCAGTTTTGCTGCCATTTATAATTCAACAGCATACTTCACTTTAATAAATAATCCGTTTTGAGGAAAATGTTAAATAATGAAAGGAACAAAAAATTGTCATTATTATGAAAAATTAAAATTAACACACAGAAAACAATTTTTTCACTTCAATGATGTTCAAAATTAACTCTAAAATTTTTTTTATATCCATGTGAAATTGAAATAAGCATCTAACAACTTAATATTTAAATTTCTTATTTTCCACAAAGAACTAGCAACATTAAAAAGATAAATAATGCATTGAAAACAAAAACAAGAAATTGCATTTTCTACCTAACAAACAATTTCCGATTATTATTATTATTTTTTTTTTTCCTCCCAGAAATGAATAACACTAATAACTTTCGACTCGAAATTCAAATACGATTTAAGATTTCTCTTCAAATAATACCTTAAATGAAATGGTGAATACTATTTTTCTTGTTATTCTAAAAAATTGGGGGGAAAAAAACAAGGAGTATAAAGGAAAATATAGATTACATATGCACGAGATTGATTTATGGTACTGTACATGGGCAATGCTCACATTTTTTTAATTTGTTACAAAATCTCCCATGATTTAATCGTCTTTTCACTCTCTCACTCTCTTCTATAAATCTGTAGATAATCAATATAATGCCTGCAAAATTAAATATATTTGTTTCACCTTGTAAGGAAATGCTTGACTGGAAAATGTTGCTTTGTCAATTTAACAAATCAATAACTTTATACTTTGATTTCCAGTGGTAACATTAATATTTTGCTTTCTGTGACTTCTAAAAAAGTCTGCAGTAATGTGTTAAAAATTAAAACATGCCTAAAATCTGATGTCCATTCTCGCTATTTCAATCAAAATGTTTCTCTCTCAGACTCATCAATTTTTTTTAGATGTAAGCAGAAGCTCTGTTCTTGTGAGTTAATATTGAAAAAAGAAATCAGATTAATGTTACAACTTTGTGAAATCTTAATTTTTTTCTATTTAGTTTCTTTTTATATTTTTTATCTACACAGGTGAAAAAAAATTTGTTTCCTACTTAGCTTTTCAGTTTTAAAAAAGGATATATACCGGACTGCAAATAATAAGGAATTTTCCAAACATTCAAGAATTAAGAATAATAAATTTTTTTAAAATTCATCTTTATAAAATAATAAAAAAATATTTGCAAATCATTCTAACTTTTTAAAACAAAATTTAGTTTATGGATCTATTTTTTCAAGCATAATAAGTACCCAAGATTTGTTTAATATTGTGCACTTCCTTTAATATTAAAGGTACAGTGTACATTTATCAGCTGAAAAAATTGTGAATATTTCACACAATCAATTTCTGTCATTTCAAGGATGGTAATTTCTTAACTGCTAAATTTTATGTAAACCATTTATAGAAATCAGTGGATATTCCCTTTTTGGGTGAAATTCTTTAATTTCTAATATTTAAAAAAAACGAGAATGTGAACAGAAAAATTAGTATGAATATTTCATTATTTTGGGCTATTATTATTAATTCCTTTTTACTGATAAATATCATCAATGCAGATTTGTAAATGTTTAGAACACTTTTTTTCAAAAACTAAATAAAGACAATAGATTAATTTATATAACATTTTAGTATATTTTGTTTTCAATGCAATAAATTACATCAGACACTTTATCATTTACTATGCTGGAATTTAGCAAAAAGATTAATTTTTTTTCCATGTTATATTCTTAATTGCAAAATGAGAATTTCACAATTTAAAATGTGGGGGGAAATACCACATACTTAAAAATGAGGAATCTAGAATTCTAACTTCCACGAGTATTACATATAAATATGTATCTTCTTCCACAGTAAATAGTTGCTAAGATTTTTCCAAGTTTAAATCTTCAAATCCACACACACAAAAAAAATTACTAATCTGCATAAGAACACTACAAATGTCACAATGAACAATAGGAACCAAATAATTGCTTGAATACAATGGTACATACAATGTTTTGGAGAAATTAATCAAGCTCATTTAATGACAAACCCAAAAACTGCACTTGGTCAGTGTGAACTGTCCACAGTTCACTGATGAAAACACAGTTAAATACATTTCATATGAATGAAAAAAGAATAAAATAAAATGATGAATCAATGATAGTAAATGAAATGAACCATAATACATAATAAATAAACTCAAAATACAACAGTATTTTGAACTTAAGGATTATCAGGCCTAGGAGGCAAAGGTCGGGATTTAAATGGAGGCCTCAGAGAGGAATTTAAAGAAGGGTTGGGTTTTAAGTTGCCCTGCTTTTCAAACTTTTGAGCTAATGAAGCAACAACAGAGTTTGAATTTTCATTTGTCCTTACACCTTGAGGTAACACTTTGCAGACGTTATCTTTTTGTGTATTCGCTGTTATGGAATTATTTGTTCTAGTACCAGGTTTATGAAGAAAACTTGACTTTTCTGTAGTCAGGTTATTGTTCGACTTACGATATACTACATCACAGTTATTATTCTCCTTCGAATTGTTTTCAACTGGTTTATTTACAAATGCCAAAGGTGTATCAGAAAAATCTAAAGTTTGACAATCGTCGTAATAAGATGAATTAGGAGTAACAGAACGCTCGTTTTCATTGGATTTTGATAAATCTTCATAGTTAGCTGAAGAATCTTGTTGTAACAATGATGGTGAGTTGGTTTTGGGAGGTGGTGGGCGCGGTGGAGGACAATTAGGTCTAAAGGTAGATGCACTTAGAGGCCTGTTTCCACCAGAACTTTCAGATGGACTTCTAAGGCTGGATGTTCGCGAAATAGTCGGAGGAACAACAGCTGTAGCTGGAGTCCACGATGGTATCCTCTTAGGAGCGTTATTTGGTCTTGGTGGAGCAGGTCTTAAAGGAATAAATTTATTAGCTTGCATGTTGTTAGAAGAGCTCTGAGGAATGGGAGGAGATATTTGAACTTGACATAAATTAGATGTATCATGAGTATTTTTATTTGTTCGATTAGGCAGTGTTGAAGCAGCATTAGCTGATGCAGGCGGAAGAATTTGTATTGGCCCAGATATTTCAAGAGTACGCAAACTGTTCCTATCAAAGTTAAATTTTGAAGGTGGTTGTGCTTTCCTTTGAGTTGTAGTTTTTGTTCTTGACCTGAAATAAAAATTTCAAGTTAGACAGGTAAAAGTTAATGAGTTCAGATTAAATATATCTCATTTTAAAATATTTCCTGATAAATCTGTATTAAGTAAAAGTTGTCAAAATATGCCTTTTAATTATTTTTACGGGCACATTAAAAAAATCCTAGTAATTTTTTTTTAATACAAGAGAATATCAAAGTCACTTAAAACAGTTTCTCACATCAAAACGTTTTTTACTTAGGTCACTAAAGAAATTACCTACTTCTTGTTCATTCAAAATTTAACTTTTCATTTCTTTCCTTTTAAGGTACAATACATATTTGCTGCATTCACATGCATCAAATCAGTGGTTCAAGCTTTTTGGAATTATTATCATTACCCTTGATAAAAATAATAGCGTTCGTAAACCAAACATCTCATAGTATTAAACAGACTCAGGATAAACAATTTTGAAATAAAATTCAAGCTAAATAATAAATAAATAGAATTTAACGAAATATCCTGAAGTGCATGGATCAATAACAAGCCAGTGAACATGTTTCTTGCATAAATAATGAATAATTCATGATTTATTAATACTTGTAAAATATATTATAAAATAGGCCGGCATAGAATTTTGAATAAAATATTTTTTTTTTAATTTTATCCACTTACATTAGGCAGTTATAGTTAAACATTAAATCTTAAATTTCTATATATTAACAGCATTGAAAAAATGTCAAGCAACTGAATTTTTTAAAGTTGTATGACATACAGGAGACCTGATATATTACAAAAAACAAATCAACTATGTTAATAGTTGATTTGTTTTATATTTTTTACTTTTTAGCGCTATTACTAAATAAAAATAAATAAATGAATGAAAAAAATGAATAAATAAATAAATGAAGTTTGAACAAAGACTTTCTCCTAACATGCAGTCAAAGAGAAAACTAATGCATTTATTCTTTCTCTGAAATCCAGAAGACATTGCTTAAAACTGTCATAATAAAAAATTTATCTAAGGAGTTATTAAATCTGAAAGAATTATATCTCATCAATGAAATTAAATAGATCTTATATTATAGATTGAATGAAAAATGCAAGATTTAAGAAAAATGCAACTTTGCAAGATTTATTCTTATTTCATTGAAACCACACAAAAATTAGTAATTTGGTAAGGGAAACCATGAGAAAGACATTTTCAATAAAAAAATAATAAGCCAAAATAGTACTTAACGAAAAAGAACCAGACTTACTTTATATTAGCTTTATGAGCCTTTTTGGACCACCAAGTTTTGAGATGACTGCGATAATAATATATTGCAGCAGCTGCCAGAACTATCAGTGGTAACAAACCAAGGAAAATGATGTACATGATCACCATTACAAAATAGCCTAAAAATAAAATGAAAGTTTTTAATAAATAAAACGATATGCGAGAAAGTTTATTTCCTATAAGTAACAAAAATATCTTGCATGCATAAATATATAATAAAGAAAATAACTAGTTATACTAGCAAAGTGTAACTGGTTTGAATTCTGAAAGTACAATTATATGTAACACATCAGGTGACAATTTCGCACTGGCGTACGGAAAATATTCAAATCGCCACAAAATATGATTTTTTTTTTTTTAATTTTGAAAGACAAAGCTGTCAAAATGATACTATATCACTTTTTTATTGCAGCAGCACAGAAAGTAATGTGTGTAAAGAAAATGGGTCCAGAGATTTAACAATAAACTAAATATATTACCAACTGAAAAGCAATTCTGGGAAGAGAAAAAAAGGAATGTTGAAGTTTCTTGGAACAGATTTAAAAATAAATTATTTATTATCATAATAACGATAGCGCTAACTTGGCTTTTACAGCAAAATAAGATAAGGTGAAGGGGGGAATCAAACATGTGCCTTTCTGTAGAAATAAATATTTTGCAGAACTCGAATCTATAGTAATAAGTACTAGCATTTTTTTTTTTTTTGAATTTAGAACATAAAAATTGAATACAATTACTGAAGATATATTACATATTGTTCATAGAAAAACCATTAACATGCTATTTAAGAAAAAAGTTTTAAAAAAATTAACTTACTGCTCGGATCTGATGCAGGTCCACTATGTATACTACCTCCAGGTCCAGGAGAATCGCAATATGGAGGAGCATAACCAATATCACAGTGGCAACTACCTCTGTTATTGCACACCTATATGAAAGAAGAAAAAAAACGGTTATCTCAGAATGATAATTAAGAACATTTCATTGCAAAAAATAATGGGAAAATGTCAGGAAAGTAAATTCTTTAGTTAATAAAAAAATAATTATGGTAATATTTTAAGGGAAACGCAATGATCTTTTTTTTCTTCAAATAAATGGAATTATTCCATAATTTTTAACTCAAATACAAAAATAAATTAATGCGTTTTATTCCCTTTTAATAATATTCAGTGCATAATATTTATTGTTACTTTAAATAATCAGTGAATCCAAGATAAATAGAAACTCAATATGAATTTGATAATATATGAGGTAATCACAATGCACCTATATTAATGAACATTACATAAAACATTAGATCTACATTCACCGATATGATAGAAGGAGTTAACTAGCTTGTGGTAGTGAATCACAATTATTCTATCTGAAAAAGTTCTTTTATATAAATTTTTACTCAATGTTAAAAAGACTATAAAAATAAGAGCATAATGTAAGAACAATGATTTGTATATACATTACATATCGACATATTATTGAATTAAAAATGTATATTTTACTTACCCCATTGCCACTACATTCATAAGGACATTCCGTTTTCTTAATGGCACTCAAAGGCAAACACTTTTGATTTAAACATGCCTTCAAATTAAGAAGATAGTATAAGATAATGCAGTAAAAAAATTTATTAAGAAATCATTTAGAAACGACTAATTTTATATAATATATTCCTTAAATATACAATTAAATAAATATATTGAATTTAATTTGAGACTGTTTGATTTGTTTCTAGTTCATAGTATTGATATTATGAATTTATTAACTAGTTATACACAGGAAAAAAAAATTTTAAGAACTAATGAAAGATACTGGGATTCTTAGGTTAGTTCTTAAAATTCATGTCAATCAACACTTCAAATCAATATTTATTAATATTTAGATCCACTGAGTACTGCAGATTCTAAAATGTTTATTTAAAATCTAGAAAGGTGTTTAGAAATACAATATGGAACAAATTCTTACTACTGAAGTGTAGAAAAGAAAACGTTTACAATCTGAATGCAAGTGCTATTAAAGTGGAATATGATAATTTATCTGATATTCACGAAGCCAATGAAATGTTTCTTATTTATTAATTTTTGTATAACATTGACTAAGTTAATTTTAAAGCAGTTATGGTATAAATGTTCATATATATAATTAAATTAATGATGTTATATTGAGAATTATTACCTTTCCATCTCCACATTTAGCACCATTTGGAGCCAAGCCTGGATCAGTGTTAAATAACCCAAGATCAACAATAGCTGATCTACAAGTATACACTTTTCCTTTAACGTTAATAAAGGAACGAGCAAGAATAGCTGCCGATTCCATTCCAAATTCCAATTTTTCATTTAAATGCGTGCAATGAAGCATACCACATAAAATATCCCTATAAAAAGTTGAAAACAGATTTAAATCAAGGAAGATAGCAAGAGAGTATTCACAAGATAATAAAATGTCACATCTCAGAGTAATTAAATATATAACAGTTCTGAAATCTTTAACTGCTTCACCATTACTGTTAGGAAGTGGAAATATTTAACATTGTATATATGAATACAGTATATGCATTAAATTGTATCACTTAATGTTGGAAACATTCAATTAAAGAAAAAATCTGGTCATCATATTTTAATGAAAGTGAACAATATATTCACCAAAAACTGCAATTATGCATTATTTAAAGCTACAAATACACATAATTTACATCTGTCTTCTACTGACAGCTTCTGCATTCAGTATTCATGTAAAACTCTTAAAACCCTGAAGGACATGATGTCAAAAATTGTCAGTTTTTTACCAACTATTTGAGAGTTTGTAGATAATGAAGAAGGACAGTAATTGACCACTTTGTGGCCAATTACCTCGAAGAGAATGTCAGTTTGACAAATCGGTCAATGCAAGGATGGACAATGCTAAAGATAGCAGTTGGCCACAACAAATCCTGTCGATACTGCTACGTTCAGTGGTGGCGGGGTGGTCGGCTGTACGCAAGAAGACAAGAAGTATTCATGTAAAACTATTTTCAACAAATTAATTAATTTAACCACTTTTATTAATACTAAAATGCACCATTAACAGTCCGAGATTATGTTGTCACTTTCCAAACAAACCAATAACTAAATCTTTCATGAGATACTTGGGAGAGCAAAGAATTTTAGAGGCACTGAGTTTTGCATGCTATTTTTTCATTCATTCACTAAAACTGAGAAAATACATTTCCTTTCAAACACAAGCTGAAGGCATGTACGCTCAGCCAATACAATTCGAAACTGTAAAATAATTCCACTCTTGCCTGTCATTTTTGTGAGGTGGAGAGGGACAATTAAAATTGCATAAGCTGAGTAAGTGTCGAAGGTGCCATTACAGGAGATAAAAAACTGAAGAACCAGTTAACTGCATTTCAGAGAAAAGACGATTCCACTCATCTCTACTCTCAAATTTTTAAAATATAAAATAATTGCAATTCAATTAAGTCTGGGTGAGCATAAAGAATATAGACTTTTTTCATAACCTCGGAACTTACTGAATCTAAGTTTCTGAAAATAAAATAACAAAGAGTATTAAGTTGCAGAGGCAGATCTCTCGGAAAAATGGCGCTGTGGTAAGGAAATCAAGAGATTAAGAAAAGAGTGAAAGTGTGAACAATAAATGGCCAATTTATTTCCTCACCCTGTACCAGTTTTCCTCGTTTGCAAAAAGTACCAGTTTTCCTAGTGAATCGTATTTCTCAACAGAGCTACATGTGTGCAAAGCAATCACAAATGAAGTTGCCGTCAAAGACTAGATCAGATCGAATTAAGAGATCTCGTAAGATTTAGACAGCTTCGTTATAAATGTTATTTCTTTAGTAACTTGAGTATACTTCAGACTCAAAGATGGCTGAGTAGTGTGTCGTAACGCAGTTTACTACTAAAAGTACATTCATCATCTCTTAGCACCCATGAACTTGGATTAGGTAATCTACTTTTCAATCTACGCCAATAGTCAATTTCCGAATAATAAAAGCTTATGAGAGTTAAAAATTACATTTAATAAGAAATTATGCCCCTGGATCGCCAGTTTATCAAAACAGTCATAGCCACGGGCAGGCAAGTCCTAGAAAGTCCTTCGTTCCGAATTTAAGGCAAGCCCTTCTTTCCGAATTTTCTAACATAAAGTGAAAGAAAAGAACGCAAACTTGAAAGGGAAGGAAAAAAAAAAAAAAAAAAACCGAGGATTCAAAATTTTTGTAACTTCTAAAACTCTATTTTTAAATGATGTCCGACATTTTTATAGCTTTAATTTTAGAGAAATCTGTCTGTACAGAATTTCGTCTTTTTCTATTATCATTGCAAAAATAAATTTGTATGGAAAAAATGTTTTTTGAAAGTTAATCTAGCCAGAACACAAGATCAAACCAGGACATACGATCAAGCTGTAGAAAGGTCTGTATGTTTTAATTTTTTCCAAGTTTAGTAAGGTAAAAATTAGAGAAAAAAAATGCTTCAAAAATTCTCAGAATTTTAAGATGACGAAAATATTTTTTTCCAAATTCTTTATAGTTTAGAGCCTCTTGCAAAGGCACCCAGACCACATGTCTAATCTACCCCACCCAATTTACGCCACCGACCCAAGAGTAGGTTCAGTAAGTTCACTAAACCAAAAGTAGGAAGTAAACATACAGAGACGTTTGGTATATACACCAATAATTCAAAATGGATCAGCAACGAAGTAATGTCTACAGTCAAAATGCCAACTAAACACTTTGTAACAGAATAACTGATTTTGAAAGCTTTACAGAAAAAGTTTTTAAGCGTTTTTTTAAGAAAACGGTTTAATCAAATTCTCCAAACATGAATAAAGTCCTTTTTAAAAACATTTTATCAGATTGATTTCAGTAATCTACGGAAAGGGTCAGAATATTTAGTAAAGAGAACATAAAAGGAAAATACGCTTCACTTATAACTCAAAAACAAATCCTAAATTAAACATGCGACATTTGAAATTACATCTGAATTATAAACATCTTAGAAACTGAATTCAAATGGCATACTCTTTCCGACAAGCTTTGTATGTTTGATTGATTCTATTGTATCCACAATTTCCATTCACATTTCCTTTATAATTTTGTTCAAAACATCTTAAGTCCGACATCTTTCCAGTTTGGCCCCAAAGAAGCTTACATTGATCAGCATGTGACTGACACTGAGCATCAAAGCAGTATGCCTAAAAGAAATAAAGTAATAAATTTAAATTGCATAATTTACTTTTTAATGATATGCTTAAAAAAAGAATTACAGGAATTAGAAGGAAAAAGCTACAAACCTTCCCATTACCACATTCTTCACCATTTTGAAGAAAAGTGTCAGGCGGGCAAAATTCAGAGCTACCATCACAGTATTCTGGTAAATCACATTCAGATGCAGATTCTCTACAAACAGTAGCAACTTTTTTTACCTAAAGAAAAAAAAATACATAACCTCAATTACGTCAGCTTTGATATAACATTTTAGTAAAAATTTCAATACATCACGTATATTTAAAAAAATAAACATTTAAAAAATATTTCACATGTTGAAAGTAGTGAAGCTGGGGAAAGAATGTAACAGCAGTTATAATTGTAGCATATTGTAAAGTTAATTAATGAAATACTTTGAATGAAAAACAACTGATTTAGAAATAAATATTTATAATTTAATTTGATAAATACCTGACAAGTATCAATATCGCAGCATGCACCAGTTGCACAGGTTGCATTTTCATATAATTGACATGAAGTTGCATTACAACATTTATTATCACAGAACTGTAAAAAAAAAAAAAAGCATATATGAACTCTAACAAATATTTTTAATTATAACATTGAAAATTTCTTAAAAGCTTTACGATTCTATTACTAATAAAATTGTACACTTTGGATTATTGTTTTAATCTTATTTTAAATTTTTTTGAATCTATTCTTTATTTTAAAATATATGAAGCATTTCTGAAATACATAAAAACATATATGGAATAATTTTTATGAAACATTTTATTAAATGGATTGGAGTATATGTATTAAAACAGTCATGACACAACTGAAAAGACAATCTTTCGTATTTCAATGAAGCACGAAACCATAAAAATTTTGTTACCATTACAATTAAGCAGATTTGTTCAATTTCAAATATATATAATTTGTATAAAAAATACATTTCTTACTTCTTTTAAACCACAATCACATTCTTCGCCTTCCTCAAGAAAGCCATTTCCACAAACTGGGCCAATAATAGCAGTTGGACGATTCTTTAAGCAATAGTCCATACCTTGAGAATAAGCTAAATCTAAGTACTCTAACGAGCAAGAAGACCAATGCCGAGGACTTGTTGAACTAGTGAAACCAAATAAATAAAAGGGAATGTTAATATAAATATTTACATGATAAAATTAGAAGAATTTCCGAAACAATTACAGAACATTACTCTTAATATTGATGACAAAAGAAGGTAAATGAAGGGATATTTCCTTCACCTACTGACTATTTCAAATAATGAAATTAATGTAACTAGTAACTGTAGTAGGTATTCAAATAATGATAAAGATTTCCATATCAAATGAAAATAAAACTTCTGAAAATATTTCATGTAGATAGATGTAATTCTAAAAAAAAAAAAAAAAAAGGCTTAATAATGTTTTAGATTAACATTCATTAAAAAATTCTTTAATTACTTAAGCAGAATAATGATGATATAGTATAAAATTTACTGCTTTTTTTCAGTACTGTGTATTAGTATTACAATATTTTTAATTGCGAATATTTTTACCTTGACGATGGAGCCATGATGCATTTCTCATCAGGGCACTGGCATTCGTCAGTATCATGCTCCATTCCGAAGTTGTGACCTAATTCATGAGCAACGGTGTTGGCAACTAATCCTACAACATGGCTGTGATCCTAGGATGGGAATATCGCAATTAAATTACACCAATGAAATATTGTTTGGTTTACCATGTTTCAAAATTTCAATATAAAACCACATATTTATTCATAATGATTTAAAAAATTTATTAAATCTGCATTAGTGTGGCAGGGTGCCAGTACAACTCATTATATATAATGTAAAACTATAAATATAGATCATAAATAATTCTGTCAGGTGCTGAAATACCCTGCTATTCTACCGAAGAGCAAAAATCTTAGTAATGAATATAAATAATTTTCAACTCTAAACATTTCGTGAGTTTCTAGACAGAATAATTTTCTAACGATTTCAGACAGACAATAGACATAACCAACAAAGCTAACTCTTCAGAAAAGTTAACGATAGAAAACTAATAATTAATATTTCCCGGCTGCAAACAAATTTAAAATATTTTTATACAGCATGTTTAAAATTAAATATTTTTCCTCATAATTTTGTATAACCATACAAAAGCATTTTAAAAAAATGAAAGAATTTCTTACTATAATCAAGTGCACTGCAAATTACAGATCTTGTCTCACAATTAAAGGAATTTATCTCAATTAATTTCATGCAGCTACATTTTGAAAATAAAACTATATTCATTTAGGAATTCATTTCTATATTTCAGACTTAGTACCTTCACCTCATAATTTATCCAACTTCTATATAAACAGAGAATAAAAAATTAAGAGAAAGGTTTCTTTCTAAAAGCATGTCTAAAAATTACCATGAAATAAAAAAGTAGAGTGAGAGAAAGAGGTGAACCTATGAAGTGACATATATTTCATAAATATATAGTCGACGTGGAGAGTTAAACATAACCTTGCTTGCATAAACATCGCTCCATTTGAAACCACACGATATTTTTTCTTCAAAAATAAATAAATATATCAATTAAGATAGACGAATATAGAAGCAAGAAATTACTTTACCATATTAACACCTCCAGAATATTCATATGTGCATATTGGACCTTTAAGAGCTTTCCCAACAACGCCACCATCAAATGTCATAGCTCTAAATGCATACGTAAAGTGATTCAATTTCACAGAATTTAATTTCACAAATACACAAATATAAATCTTTAAAAATATATTACCGAATATTATTCAAAGAAATTAATATGCACTATAGTGGAACTTAAATTTTGACTTTCAAAAGAATGTTGACTAATGAGCAAAATTGTTTTTTTTTTCTTTTAACTGTTTCATGAGTATTTTACTTAAAAACAAGAAAAAGAACTTAAAAACTAGATGATAAATTAGAAGAAATTAATCTTTAAAAGTTTTGAATGTTTTTAATGCAAATTTTATACACATTAGTTTACATTTAATCTAGAGAAAAATATTAAAAAATGTAGGAAATTTTTATCTTCGCTAAGTACAATTTTCAATAACAAAAGGCTTGTATTTAAATAAGGATACATTAAAGAACTAGACAAACGATAATCTTAGAAACGCCTTATACAAAAATTAATAAGTTAGTTTAATGGTAATAAAAGGAAACTTTGAAAACGATTTCTGTTATTTAATAACGTTAACAAATACAAATGAAAAAAAAAAAAAAGTTGTCATCCGTTTCGACCGAAATCATACGGATATAAATGTAAGAGATAATTAGCAAAATCTTTAAAAAATTCTTTATTTGAAATGATTAAGAATCAAAAAAATTTTAACATGTTTTAAACAACGTCTCATTTTACATAAATTCTGAAAACAAGATTTTTTTTACAGCTTGTATTTTTTCCTGGATTTTTTTTTTTTTTACTTATTATAGTATAAATATCAGTCAATGTAGAAAAAATCTAGCAAATTGGTAATAACTGCTTACGTTATTAACTGGGCATTATCATTTGGATGATCTTGTGCTAATCTTTCTCTTCTGTAGTGCAAGAAATTCGTCAGAGTAGCATCCCCATCCGGCGATAACTTAATTTCATCATGATCAGACCATACAATAACACCCACAAGCGCAATGAAGATATTCAAGGGAGAATACAACTAAAAATAAAATTATTAGTATATTAAATAAAAAACATTTTCTTGCTGTAAATATATTCTAAATTATTCCAGGAAAATGACAGAAAACAAGAAAAAAAAAACTATTTAAAAAAGTCAAAGGAACACAGATTTTCTTCACCAATTCTGAGAAAAAAATTAATAATCGCATTTAAACGAGATGCGAACTTTAGAACGACACTCATCTCTACAGAAAGAATTGAAAATATGATCATAAATTAGAGAGTCGCCCTAGAATAGAATAGATAGGCATGACACAGACTGAAGCAAACTGAGCATATTTTTAATTCTTTTCAATACAACTTTACTAATTTACTTTTGGAATAACAAACCGAGTCGTTTTCTTAAATAAAATATAGATGTTTTTGTAAGCTTTAAATCCTGTTATGTTATTATTATTAACAGAGACTAGATAGAAAAAAGTCATTTACTGCACAAGAATCAATCCCTCATTCCATTGTACTTAGTAAAATTTGTTCATATGTTACATCAGTATTTCAGTTAATGAAGCGATTCTCTATATAACTGAAATCAATTGCAATTTCAAGAAAGATAGATATGGGAGTAATTTAAGTATTAAATTATCTAGATTTAAATTCAGAAAATCGACTATGCATGAAATCACAACTGGAAATGCAATAATTTTTATTGATACTACACTTCATTTGCTGCTAATAAAAGAATTATTCCTAGAAACTCGGTTCTTCTTTTATTATCGCTCTCGAAACCTATTTTATTCAAATTAATATATTTGAGATTTATCCATAAATCTGCGTCGTTTAAAAAGGTATATTATTGAAACATGCATTAGAAGAGTTTAAAAATAGCATCCTTAGAGAAAGTTATATTAAATCATTTCATTCGAGAAACAAAACATTAGAAAAGCAAAATAGTTAGGTAAAACTAATTTGAAAATCAATTCAAATGTTTGTGATTAAACTTTCACAGATATGAAGTACAAGTGCATCATTTATTATACATTGCCTAATTTACGAACTAACTCTGTGATTTTTATTAAATGACCACTTCTATAAAAGTATATTCTGGAAAATAAAATACACGTTTGATTTTCGATTATCTATGCGTTCTCCTAATATCAAATAGGAAGTGGTTTCTATGACGTTCTGTGCAACACTTTTACACAATATGCTGCTATTCACATCAATTGTTAAAAGACAAGAAGTTACTTCTTAAATTAATTCTATAAAGATTGGAACTAACTTACACCAGTTTCTCCTCTTCAACAGTTACAAGCAAAAAAGAAGTAAACAATAACAACAAAAATAAATAAATAAATAAAATAGTATTCTGTAAAATGCACTTAACTCCTTATATTCCGATGATCCTTAAAAACTGTGTTTACATTATACTTACGTTTTAATATGACTATTTTTTCTATTGATATTCAAAACAACACGAAGGGGATGGTAATAAACAGTAAGCAGCAGATATCAACAATTTTTCAGAAATGAAAAATCATCATTAATTAAATTATCAAGTGATTTTAAGTTTTGTCTCTTCCTTAGTGTTATTATGCCCCATAACTAATCTAATGATACAAAAACAAAATTGAAAAACTGATGGTAAAATAATTTGATAAATAAAGAGTTAATCAAGTCAATATGAATTTTTTAAAGAATTAAATATACCATTAAGAGCAAAATAATTATATCGATTACTGAATAAATAAATATATGAATTATTATATGTTTAGAATAAGATATCGGATATTATATACATGTGTACACAAGATGTTTAGAACCAAAAAAACTTTGAAAATCGTTTATAATTACTTATTTATATAAATATGTAATAGATGTTATAAGATAATAAGATAGTAATTATTCTAATTCTATCATTCTATCAAAAGTAAAATAACACACAGTAAAATTCTAATAATAGTGAAAAGGAATCATTCATTTGAAACTTACTCCATTTACGATATTCGCTATTTCTTTACTTCTCTGAAAAACTGCATTCTTATCTTGATTAAATTCTTTAAACTGAAAAATAAAATTTAAAAAGACATTGAAAAGAGCAGTAACTTAAACAAAGCAAACAAACAAATTTTAAAATAAATTAAGGGGAACAACGATTTACAAAAGCAAAATAAATATGCTTTATCATTCAAATAAACATTGCATTTGAATTTTTCTTTTGTTTTAAATTTTTTCCTGGTAAATGAAAGAATTTCCTATATAATAACTTTTTAATATAGAGAAGGGGAATGTAGCAAATCATCTTTTTGTAATTTTTAAAGGAAATTAATATTTATTCCATAAAGTTCATTCAATATAATTGAATTATAAACGAATGTCATAGAAATAGACGTTTAAAGTGCATATTGTATACAATATTTATTTTTAACAAAAGTTTTTTCTGCACTAATTTTTTTTTTATTGATACTTTTACTAGATTGAAAATTTCCAAATCTTTGACTAAATAATAAAAATTCTTTACCGACTGATAAAGTTTTCATAATATTAATAACCGATTATCTTAAATATTTTTTAATCCAAATCTCCTGCACTATTGTATTTTTTTTTTTTTTTTACGGAAATGAAATGCTATTAAATTAACACTCAGGAATTTTGCCAGATGACGCGTTTCATACTACTTTTGAAAAAGGTTTCATTTTTAATAACGAGAATGAAATCGGGCATTAACAGTTAATGGAACTAAAAATTTAAACAATTTTCATTGCAGTTGCGAATTGTTGATAATTCTTTTCTAAAATGTAAAAGGTTAACACAACACATGCAACCGACAGTAACTATTAAGATAATTTTTTCTTGATATAATATAAATATTTTGGACATTAATACAAAAACATATTGATAATACTTCAAATAAATCGAAGTAAAATAAAAATTATTTGTTTCCAATTGTATTTTAAAAAAACCCACAAGCCTACAGAATTGAAAAAAAAAAAACAAAAAAAAAACTTACTTCTTTATTATCATTTACAATGATTAATTCCACATATCTAGATTTCCTGTTACTTTTATAAGGGTCCTGAAGAACTGCAGAACGCCTATTCTGAAAGAAATTAATTTTCTTCAATGTTGCAGTCAAAACCAAAGGAGTACAGACATGAATTCAAATGTTAAGTATGCTACATGTATAAAGGAATTGCAGATAAAATCTACTGCTATATATATATATATATATATATATAATATATTCAATATATATTTACCCTTTTAAGTTCTTCTAAAACTTGAGATTGAATTTCAAAGCCTCCAGTATCATGGAATCCTTCAAAGGAAAAAAAAAATATTTCAAACACTTTTATCCATTGTAAATTAGTTCTTGGAAGAAAGATTTGCATTCAGATTTCAAAGCAAATTGCTCATAGCACACAAATTCTGCCAATAAATAACATTTTCAACAATAGAACTTAATTCGCTACTTAAAATAAGTTTGAAAAATTATTTGCATGCCATGAAGCTAAAATATGCCATCCACCAGTGGAGGAGGATTCGCTAAAGGAGGGAGGAGGATCAGGATAAGCCCAAAGAAAGATCACCATTTGCTATACTGGAGGAGGGGTTTAATGATTACCGTCTCAAATTGTTGCTGCGTCTTAATCTTCTTGTTGAATGAACCATTGAACGCTTGGGGTTTTTTAAATATCTGTAGAAAATTTCTTTTTCTGTGTAAACTTGAAAAGTGTACAGCCACAATAATAAAGAGCTAATTACCCTCAACATTGATAAATTTAACTTCAAATCATGCAATTAATTATCTTTCACCAGAGCAACATTTAACTCAGGCTCCAACAAAGCACAGAAAAATAAGACCCAATAGTCAATAAATCCTTGAATTCAATAACATACATGTGTTATTTGTATACCTCAGAAACTTTTTCAAGCAACATTTTTCTAAATACATTCATTAAAAAGGTTTTATATCTAAGAATGGTATATCAAATGCAATATATTTAAACATAAAAAAAACACCTCGTAATTTAAGTATTTAAAACTGGACAGCACAGTTCCACGCCTACTTCCAGATATCCAATAATACATTTTACATTACAAAAACAGGACTTTTAAATTTTTATATACAAATATATTAAAAAAATTGGTATGTTTTATTGGAAAATATAATATACTATACTAGCTCATAGTGATAGTAGGTCCTAATGCCATTCATCAAATTTTTCTTATGAAGCATTTCTAAAATCATGAGACTTTGTAACTTATTCTAAAACATGACAGAGTGTCCATAATTTTTAACAATTAGCAATGTACAGCAACTTCTTTCGCATGAGCATGCTGATCCTCGTAGAATGCATGTAATTTTTATTAAACGATTCATTTTGAAAAATGCACATGCAACTAGAGAAATGTACTGCTGTAATTGCAATAATGCTTTCGGTTTAGATTCACCTTACTGCCTTTCAAAAACACGACACACACTCTCCAGTTTGATTTTAAATCTTTGGATTAGCTGCACTACAAATAACCAAAAACAATTATATCTTCTGTCTTCAAAACTGATGACTAGGATACCAAGGCATTTGTGCCTAACAGCATCCATGTGTGGATATCCGTGCGCGCACAGTTTTAATTTCGTAGTGTCTCAAACGAAATAAAGGAAAATTGTAAAAACTTCCATCTTAAGAAAAAAATTTCGCTTAGAATAAATATATATACAATAATTTCAATTTATCTACGCTCTAAAAATAATTGTTTTCTAATTATTCGAATTTCGCCTTCACAAACGTCTGAGTTCGCGAGCGTTTATTTTCCTACAGTGACTCTTAACAATTGTCAAACTGAAACATCATATCAGCAGATTCAGTTGTGAAATTATACAAGTTCAAAATACTATTTCAAGGCCTTCTCTTTCCTTGCTTCCTATCTTACTCTGCAGACTGCGTCTTCCTCCTGACCATAGCTGCAGCAAATCAATCTTGATAATAGATAAAAATTGAATTTTTTGCCACACCATCATAAGGAATAAAAATTATTCTTAAAGAACTCCATGCCTGCTTCTCTTTAAATGAAGAAATGTTTTACAAAAAGTCGGCTGGATTGAATAATCAAGAATGCAGTAACCTGAACTAAGACAGGTTTGGTGGAGTCGAAATTCTGAAGAAATTTCATTGTCAAACAAACTATATCCTGGTGGCTTTTTAGAAAAATTTCTTTTATGGAGTTTTGATTTGATTAATATCAAGTAAATGAGCTAAATGTTGAAGATGACAAGAAACCAGATGGCTAGGTAACGCATCTGCTTGGAAACTAGTACAGTCTTTTTGGTGTTTAATTTCAAAGTCAAACCATATTTAAGAACTAGCAGAATAACCTGCCTCACATTTTTTAGCCAAGCCAGTCGTGTGATCAGGTGGAATGACAAATTCTTGCAAAGTAAGGAATTTTTTAATAGAATGTGCATCCAAGAATGACAGTTTAAGCATTATTAGATAGTATAAGTTATGACAGTCAGAATTAATTGGAAGTAAATGCACAATTTGCATGCAGGGGTTTAGGATATCATACATCGAGCGCTTAAGCGCGTCATTTCAGGTACACTTTCCAAGGCAAGAAAAGACCAAAAAAAAAAAGTACTATTTTGTCCCCTTTACCGCTTCTTTAACATTTTCCGCTCTATGTATATATAAATTGTCCCAACAGGAGGTACAACATCATAAAAGGGAGGAAAGGGGTTACAGCTGCCCCCTTTGAACCCCTAGGAACTTCCATCGTTCCTTTCTCAAAAACATAATTTCTTTATTTAAAGAATCAAAATGTATTTTAACTCAAACAAATATAAGAACCCATAAGTAATTGATCCACCTTAATAACACATTTAAATCAAATTTGAGAACGTTCAATTTTGAACATCCAAAATTGAAGTTCCTAGATTCTTAAAGACAGCAATAACACAGATAATACAAACACGATTGTAAATTACTATGAAATATAAAAAAATATGATATTAAAGTAACCACTTTAAGCAACATCAATTTAAGAAATAAAATTGCAAATGAAACTGTTTCTTTAGTAAAACTTACCACAAGTAAGATTTTGTGGTTTCAAATCGGAAGCTTTAAAGAGAAAATGGCCATCATCTGACTCACTGTCTGGCTGGATATAATGCAAATCTTCCCCATCATAAATAACACCACTGAAAAATTTATTTCCAATTAATTCATCAAGATATACAATTATACCTGATAATTCATATAAATACCAATAGAAAATATTTTCTATTAATTTGCTGAAATGAAAATTTTAAGAATATTAAAAATAATTATATATACTTTATTTAAAAAAATTCTGTTTCGTTTCCTTTTAAAATATAATACAAAAAGACAGGTAATGGAATTTAAATTGAGTAAAATTTATCTTAAAGGGATGTAAGAAATTCCAAATCTTAGCTGCTAATTTATTATTTAGTTCCATGAAATACTATAAACATAATATTCATACGATATAAACAAAAATCCATTCCAAATGGAATATTATCAGTAAGTGAAAAAATAGACACCATTTAGACACCTTTTATTTCAGCCTTTTAAAAATGTATAAATACTTCAGCCCTGAACTATACGGTTCACCTTAGGAAAGATCGATTTTCATTAGACTAATATGGCACATTAGTTTTCATCTTTAAACTTAGATTAGTTATTTGCATTTTAAGAGTACTAATAATAATTATTTAATACTACACGTTTATCAACACTAAAATAAAAATTATTTGCAAAACCTTTAAAAACACACAAGATGGTGTTAAACAATATTTCAAAATTTCTGATATCTAAGGCACACATTTGTGAAGCACACAATTACCATTTTTTAAATTATGGACTTGGTTTAATGTGATGCTGTTATATATAAAACATGTTTTAATTTTTAAACTCAATTGCGTTTTCCAATAATTGTTTGATACTGTAGCGATAGTTTGCTGATATGCATTAAATTTCAGTAAGGAAAAAATTTCCAAAATGCAATAGCCACAAGAAAAACTCTGAAAGTATTAATTATCTTTTGAATTTTTAAGTGTACTGTGAAGAAAAACTTGTTTCTAATTTGCAGAAATGCATAAAGTTTTGATGTTTCTCATTTCAATAATAAACTTTTTTTATTCATATTTACTAAGGTAATTTAGTTCAAAACATAATATATTTCCACATACTTTATGACATATTATTTACAAATTTTGTATATATATCATTTACAAATGTATTTTTGTATGTGTATTATTTGCAAATTTTAAAATGACGTATTTAATTTTATTGAAAAGAAAACAGGCAGAAAAATTAAATGAATAATTACAATCCCAATAGCTTGTGTATGGAAAGATGATTAAATGGCATTTTAAACTGATTATACTTTACCTTATTCCATTACATGTGCTTATAGCTGCCCAAGAATGGTTCATTCCTCGAACATGTCCTTGATAATGGCAATGACTTGGATCCTTTAAATGGACACAATATTATTAAATTTACAATAACATTAACAAAGACTGAAATGAAATGATAAATCCACATAACTTCATTTAACACTCTAAAATATACACAGAATACAAATTGTTTTGTATCTATCTCTACAGTACTAACAATGATTGAAAAATTAACATAATGCAACAAATGAAAACTTAATTCTACTAGAAGAAATACATAAGGACAGAAAATAAAGAATTTAATGATATAAGTGATAATATAACATTCCATAACCATATTAAAAAATCAATCTCTTTCACATTAAGCATCAAAATAACTCATCACATCAATATATATTCATAACTACATTATTGTACAAAAATTCATATACAAAATCTGTTTATTAACAATTTATTCTTAATAAAAAGGCATTCAAACATCCATTCTTTGTATTTCCTATTAAAATACAAAAAGAAAAAACATGCATGAAACAATTAAATGGTAACAGATAGCAAATATCAATAGAACTATGATGTAAATTATGAAATATTTTAGCTGCTAGGAACAAAATAAATAAAATGAATCCTATTAAGGGATCTTCTAAAGTGAAACAAAATAAAAATTTTGATGTAATCTAAAACGCTTCATCATCTAAATAATTTTCAGGCTTATTATTGATTTATAATGAAGTAAACAATATAGCAATGCAAATTATACAATGATGTAATAATATTTAAAATATAGGATGTTTTTTCTACAGATTGGGAAAATAGAAAAGAGTTCTTTCAATGTCTTTTCCAGGAAAAAAAGTCATATCAACATTAATAAAAAAAAGTACTTACATTTTTCATTGGCAGATGCGTTACAGAACTTCCATTTTCATGGTGTTTTTCAAAATAATGACTAGGAAATAAATTTTTATTCATTTGTAGATCAAGTACAAAGTTTTTTTCAAAGGCTACAAATCCTAAAGTCAATTTTTCTTCATTGTGGACCTAAAAAGAATAAAAATTAAATGAATTAAATAAAATCATTGAACATAAAAGCCTTAATGTTCGTTTTTTTAATTTTAAATAAACTATACTTTGATAAGAAAGTTACATTACAAATAATAAACCATACTTTGACAAGAAAGTTGCATTGCAAATAATTTTCTGATAATAATAAAAATTCAAATTAAATAAAAGACGAAATGTAATTGAGTAAATTTATGTGATGTCACAATCACAAGACAAATGTAACTGCGACAAATATAAATAATGTAATGTCATCTAGAATCTGAACACATATTGTCTAACGATATGTCCCGTTCCCTTCTGCAACATGAACAATGGATTTCAAAATTACATTGACCGGCACATTTGACTAGAGTTATATCAGTCCCAGTTGATTCGATTGTTATTTTTAAACACCGTGAGAAATTGTCTTGTAAATGTACGATCGAATTGCACATGCCATGTACCTAGTGATACAAATTTGAACTATGAAACATAGTGTTAAAGCTGTACTTTACTAACAAATCATTGCTTACAAAATGCTAAATCGGAATCAAGTGATGATTCCTTTAATATATGCAATTCAGTTAAAGTGAAACCTGAATAATTTTAGGAGAATTCGGTAAACTGCTTATAGCATTACAAAAATAAGTTTTGAAAAAGTTCCATAGTTATGGATACGTCTGGGAAAAAAATTGTTTCCAAACCGATGACAAACAACTTAATTGAAAGGCAGCTGTTTTCTTGCTGCGAAAATAAAGTAAAACAAAAGAATGAAGAACTTAAAACTATTATGTTGGTTCAAATGGATCATATGTATTTGCTTATTAATGTGAAAAAGGCTTCAAAATTAGTGTTACACAACAAAGCCAGAAAATGTATTATAATTCTACCAGAGAAATAAATCGTTTTAAAAGGGGAACGAAAGTGTGGCTAGTGAGCCGCCTTTATTATTAAATATGAATCTTCTCCCATTGTTGTTCAAATATTTTTCATAGAGGGGGAGGGGAAGATTTAAAATTTTTATATGAGAACGTCAACTGCATGATGCGAGAAGCAATTATTGAAAATAAATTCCCTGAATTACGCATGCGCTCTGAATATTCTGCTATTACCATAATTACTGACAAAACATGCCCTGATATATCGTGCAAGGTTTTTCCAACTAAATTTTTTAATAGAATCGCCGCATTTTTAAAAAAATAATGTCCGAAACCACGTATTTAAATTAAGAAAAAATCTCAACTGAAGAGGCATTTATAATTTGAATATATAACTGGCGATAATAATACATATATGATGATACCATAAAGTATTGAGGGGGAAACGGTCATGACAAAATGCACTCTTAATTTTAAAACATATATTCCTTTTTTTTTTTCATATAAGGATAAGCAATAAACTCTCGATTATTCACAATTCTTAATCACAAAATACTGTTAAAAGAAAAACTTAGATCACAAATTTAAAAAAAAAGCGTTTTAAAAACAAACGATCGATTTATTTTATAAAGAACAACACCGACAATTTACAAGTATAGAAATCTACAGTTTATTATGTAACTAGCCGCCTTTGGCGACCAGCCGGTTCGCCAGTATTACCGCTCGCTACAATTTTCAATTAAATATTTTAAGTAACTGGTCTCTTAATAGATTCTCAAACAAAACATTTTTAATCTTCAAATTTTGATAGTCATACCAAACTTATACTGTTGTTTAGATCGTTTCGTTCAATTTACTATATATATTTTGCTAATTTGTTGTCATTTCCGGAAAAACTTCAATTTTAATTTAAAGAGGAAATGATGAAATTGCAATTAATATAAAGATATTTTTTAATAAAACCAAGCGTTTTATTTTATTTATCATCTTTATTGTTATTTATTTATTTATTTTTATTATTATTGAATATGAGTATTGCAAACAGAATAGATCGGTATTTAAGTCTTATGTGAACTACAAAATATTTTTCATAGTTTATGTAATATCTCAAACAATAATTCAACAAAAATTTCTGAGATTCAACATAAAATTCAGTTTTTAGTTTTGCTTTCAAAAAGATTGAAAAGAAATCAATAATAATATTTTGTTCCGGCCTATAAATATATTTCAAAAATTATGAAGTCTAAATTTAATGCAGTAAGGTATCATATTCTGAGAAATATTCTGCACACACCAAATTTTAAATAAATGAATGAATGTTTCTATTTTCCATGATCAACTAAGACTTATTTATGAAGTTTTGAATGTTAAAAGTTTAGAAAAACTCAACATTTTCATAATCTTAAGCCAATTAATCTTGAGAAACCTGCGTGCTGATTGGCGTATTTTCTTTGAAACGATCGATGGAAAATCTAAAATTATCCTTTTTTTTATTGAATAGTGATATTCAAATTTTCATAAATCAGTCAGTTTAGGTGATTGATTTTAGTTGATTGGAAATTAACTCTTTTTATTTAAAATATTAGTGTTTCAAGAACATTTTGTTATTCGTGATTTCCACAGCAGAAGCTTTATGTAAAATCAAAAATTCGTTATTTATTAGAGTATTTATTGAATCAAGTTACATAAAATATAATCATTTTCCATTTAGACCATTTTAGCAGATCTGTGTCTTATTAAAGGTTTAGAAATTAGCTGTGTGGCCCTGATTTGAATGGATATCCTATTCATATTAAACAAAACTTGCCTTAAAATAAAACTCATTTATTGGATTAATAATATAGAGAGTGTAAAAGATCATAAAATAATTTTTCTTGAATTTATTTTTTAGAAAAAATAATATTTCATATTTGTTTCATTTCCTACAGACACGTGCCGAAAATTATATTTTTCCAGATTTCATTTCCAAAAAGATTTAATTTATTTTTAATTGGAGCTTTAATCAATGTGATGGCAACACTTTGAAAAAAGCAAATTTCTTCCCATGAATGCGAAACGTGCTCGTGCAGCTTAAATTTTATTTTTATTTTGTACGAAAAAAATTGTTGAAAAAAATAGTTAAAATATTTACTTAAAAATTCATTAAAAATAGAAATTTAATTTTAAGGTTAAAACATTGGTATCATTTAAAAGATAAATATTTGATCTTTAACTTCATGTAAAAATCTTTTTTGTGCGGTAATATTTTCGGAAGTTATAGCAGAAACACGCCAAAATTTCGCTTAATTTTTAAATAAATAAAATTCTAATTAAAAATTCGAAAAAATAACCCCAGGTGCACATTCCCGGCCTCCAAGGTATACATGTGCCAAATTTGGTAGCTGTAGGTTGAATGGTCTGGTCTGTAGAGCGCAAACACACACACACATTGAGCTTTATTATAAGTATAGATAACTGTATATGTAAGGCCCCTACTGTAACTAACATTTTCAAAAGCATTGTCGTGTTGATTTTTATATTTTTTTCGGTCATTTTGAGGATTATACAAGAAGTTCGCTCCAATTCCACAAACTATTGGGAGTTTTATATGCAATACTATTAGGTTTGATGCATCATAAGTTTTTTTAACACTCCTGCAGTCTTAGTACTTATAACTCAAATAGTTATTATTTAACGAAAAACATTTTTATGAAATTATTATTTGTAATAATCAAAGAAACGTCATTTCACTCAAAAAATATTTTTGAAACAGTAAATTACCTTAACTGAATGTAAATCTCTCTTTTCTCTGGCTTCCGTATAAATAGCTGGTCGAATTACTGCATGGCCGTAAAACTGACTTCGTGGATCTGTAAAGGAAGATATATTATCTATTAATAATCAGTTTTATAATGTTCATGACATGCAGAATTTAAAATATAAAATAAAATTTGTTACTTAAATAATATAAAAAAATTTAAGTAAAATTATCAATTACAAGTTTTTTTTTTCGAATTTCAGCAAATAATCAAATACCGAGTTGCCATATTTTATTATCATTGTTATTTTTATTTATTTATTCTTTTGCAAAAACAACAAACTGTCGATTTAAAAGCGAGATTGATGTTTCAAAAGGGTGTTTTCACATTCTCCTAATAGTTTAAAATTATTTTTTTTTCGTTCACCATTCTAGAGCGAGATTTTACAGGGTTATAATATGAACACTAAATAGTTTGCGTTATCAAACCCACTAATAGAATATGAACATTAAATAGTCTGCATGATCAAAACCACTAATAGAATATGAACATTAAATAGTCTGCATGATCAAAGCCACTAATAGAATATGAACATTAAATA